>QODF01000168.1:2051614-2110731 GCA_024372805.1 Oostethus manadensis
GGGGGGGGGGGGGGGGGGGTGACCCTGCACAGACTTGCTTTTCAGGTGGGAAAAAAAACATACAAAGCAAAGCTGAAAGAAAAATGTATCTCTAACCTTTGCAACAACTTGACCATTTTTGTTCAATTTAGCACGGCTAATAATTATTCACATGACTCAGCCGTTAAAAAAAAGACATAAATATGTAATTAACCATCTGCTCTGCTTCTGGCTACATGTTTTCTTTGGAAATGGCCCGTTTAAATCATGCAAACGACTCCCATTACTTTAAGTAGGAACATTAAAAGTTAAAGATAGAGCAAGAATATATGTTCACATTTTCCAATAAAAACATTGATTTTGGGGTCTCTGACATTTACAGGTGATTAAAATAAAAGCCAACATAGCTGTGTTGGCCGCTGGGAAGTTTTCAGCACCAAATAAAGTCAAGTTTGGTTATTGTGGACTGGATTTTATGGGTGTAAAAACACAGGACTTTTGCACAGATACTCCAAAGGCTTAACACAAATTTATATAAAATGTTTTAAGTACTTAAAACAATATTTAAATTAATTTCAAAATAGTTTCATATTCTTCTATAAATAATTAAGTTAATTTATTTAAAAAATACATTATGCTTGAACTTTCAAATACAATTTTATTTAATTAAAATATTTAATTACATTAATTAGAATGAATGAATTAATGTGGCAAAAGGAAATGTAAGTTGTTCTTCATGTGTGCGGTGTCCATTTTAAACACCCAATCGAATAACCCAATGTGTTTCCTTGCTGCATTGTCTAACATGCAAGGCCCTAAAAACTATTGATACATATTGATACATATGAAATCCCCTCACAAGGGGGAATAATGAAACGTCTTTGCTTGAGGATGTCAGTGGAGTGCAGGAAAGCAAAAACATTTAGATAAAAGGTTAATGAAAGGGTGCGGCGATTCAGTACTAGTGAGTCAGGGATCCCTGCTGGATCTGTGCTCAGTGCTTCAACGGCAGTCTGGTCTCCACTACTCCAAGGGTCACAACGCTTCAGCGAACTGAGCAAACGTCTCTTTCTCCTTGCACACATGCCTTTTTTCAAGTAGCACATGTTAAAGTGGCATCCCTGCTGCAGCCTGTCATGAGATCACATTGGAGACTGTTTTATTCAAGTATTTTATTTCTGATTGTATTTATGGCCTTTGTTATTTGAGCATGCAGAAAAGATTCCTGGTAAATCTCAAAAAGTTAAGTTTCTGACTATTGACTAACAAAAACCACGACAACATTTATAAAAAATATTGCCTTTTTTAACAGTATGTCATCAGATACAAATGCTTAAACTATTAATAAACTATTAACTCCTGAAAGTCAAATATTTTATATAATACAAGACATTTTTCACAAAAAAATTCATTTTTTTATATCGCAGTGAATAAATCTAATTTGTTGCTGAAATTGTAATTTTTTTTGTTGATATTTTATTTGATTTTATATTAATACCAAAAACATGCATGTTAGGTTAAGTGGCGACTCCAAATTGTTCATTAGAGTGTGAATGTGACTGTGAATGATTGTTTGTCTGCCCTGCAATTGACTGGCGACTAGTCCAGGGTGTACCCCGCCTCCCGCCCAATGTCTGCTGGGATAGGCTCCAGCATACCCGCAACCTGCGAGGATAAGCGGTACAGAAAATGGATGGATGGATAATAAATATTAATTCCCACATGTTTATTTTTTATTTACTTCTGAAGAGATAAATGACAGTGAGTGCAATTGTCAACTTTTTAAGTTGTTACCACACACTTTGTGAACAATTCAATTAACCGTGGTCCCCAAAAGCACTTTATTCTCACGCTTTTCACACTTGTACAGTGACGCGGCTCCTTTATGGTTAAAAACTACATTTCCCATGATGCCCAGAGTGCAGCTTAAGGAAGTAGTGACGTAAATAAGTAAAGTTGAAGTCTTACCCAGCAATCTGTCACATCTTAAGTATGTTTGATCAAGTGTAGAATTACTATAGCTTCTGTTTGGACTGCCTGGACCGCCAACCATCCACTATCAAGAACAGGTTGTCAAAGGTTGGACTACTGCGTGATGTAGACGGTAGCCCAAGCTAAATTACTAATTTACCTTGAGCTAAAAGTGACTCTTAGAGCGAGAGCGATAGAAAGAAAGAAGAAAATAGAAACTGACAAAGTGCGTGAAGAAATTTGAGGCTGTTCAATTTTGATGCTGAAGAAGACAATTTTAGTGGTTTTAGTTTAGGAAAAGGCAATGAATGGTTTTCTGGTAGGCTAGATGAGTGCCAAAGAGTGTAAGAGTGTAATTTGGCTAATTTAACTAAGCATGTTACACTCACTCTTCCCCATTGTTTGGGAAAAAGCATGTATTTATGCATGTTGTAGTGTACAAATACAGTCCATGGGAAAAAAATAATTGTTCAATAATCGAATTATTTCAAAATAACACAATTACTGTCAGTGTCTACGGACTTCGAATCTGCGATCTTGAAGTATAATCCTCTACCAGACCATTTTCCAACTATTCCCTCTGTTGTTCTGAACTGATCCGAAGATTTTACCAATCTCTAGCACCTTTGTCTTTGTGAAAAACTAACACAAGAAAACTTTTTCATGCAGTCCAAATCATTTTGTAAGTTAAAAATTCAGATGTTTTCAGAAATAACTCTCTCCAATTATTACCAACTCACCGTTTATAGCCCCATCCTCTCTGGGGTTGAAGTAAATAAAGAATTAAAATTATAAAACATAATTATAACATTTTACAACAAAGTATTCAGAATTAAAAATAACAGTTGTTTTGGTGGTTATCCTCAGCTTAGCTAGTTAACTGTGGATATTGTAAACGTTATTGCGTGTATTCGTATTTATTTATGATTATAGTCCATGAACGTTACATAACAATTTATTTAAAACTGTTCTGTGTTCTGAAGACAAGTTGAGGTGCTTGGCCTTAGATGAAGCTAAAGCTAATTTCCAATAATAATATTTGCCATGTTTACTACTGTAAAAAAATATAAGAGTGACAACAAAGCGAATAAAGTGCAATGTTACATAGTCAAGTAATTTCATTGCATTACAAAAATGTAAAGTTTTGATCTGCTCCCCGAATATTAGGCTAATTGTTTGCTAATGTTAGCCAGCTTTAGCATTTGCCTTTATTCTGCGCTATTTAAGAGTAAAACTAAGCGGTAAGAACACAGAAGATTAACGGTCGACATTATAATTCTACTTCGACAACCGAAAGAAGTCAGTTTGTAACCCACGTTGTCACAATTGCGATAATTACTGTGCTTTTCCTCACATGCTAAGCTAATTAGCATCTGGGTGTCGCTGCATATCTAAACAATGAGCACTTTCTCCCGTAGCTATCAGCAAATACATTTCACTTTTACAAGATGTCAACCGAACCCCTTACTTTTTCCTCTCGTGGTCAAAGACGCTCTTCTGTTTTGTTTGTCGCCATAACAACTGCTTCTTAGGTACATTTTCCCCAACGTGGGCAGCCAAAAGCCTCCACTGGCTCACACACACACGCTGTTGTGACTCCGCCCCGTTTCAGCCCAGACTTATGCTGCTTCTCAAGCCAAGAAATGCATTTTTGAATTCTGACCAAGCGTTTTCAACGCACACACACGCGCGCGCTTGCACGCAGACAGTCTGCTACACCTCCATCCCTGTGCGTGAATGCAGTGCAACCCTAAATTATGGTCAGCCGCCAGTCGGGTTAGTTTAGCTTGGGCAAACCGAGCTGCCATCTTTAATATCATTATGTTGCCAAATTATATGCTTCTAATTGGGAATCGTTTGATCAGACCTTTGAGCATCTGGGACGCCCGGGCGTGCTTTTTTTTTTATTTTAAAATTTACATCTACACTAAAATATGATGAGTGCTAGTGAGCCAGCATAAATGAAGCAAACCACTTCACACCGAGCAGAGGCCGTGGGCTGCAGTCACACCCTGCACGAAGCCAACGGCAACATTTCCCGCTAACATCTATGATGTAGGTCTGGAGGAGTCACTGAACACAAGACATCACCGCCATGTAAACGCACCACGGCACAACATGACACTGGCACAGTTAATAGGGTGCGTTTTTTCTTAAATAATGGAGTGCACATTTCGGTAACCATCTTTATTATATTTCCTCTGGAACAATATCATAGAAATGAAACTTAGATATACTTTAGAGTAGTCAGTGTACAGCTTGTATAGAAGTGTAGCATTGCTGTATGACCGCAAGGGAAGCTCAACTTCATCTCAAAGGTCCAAAAAATGTAGTGAAATATGTACTGCTGTGTGTACATCATTGACTACATATGTGCTAGAAATCCTCCATCGTTTAAGGTTAAGGTTAAAGGTTAAAGTTTAAGGTACTTTCACCGTCATTGTAGACATGACTTTTCCCATATGGACTTGATGTGGCCGCGAGATCAACCACCGCCACTTTCCTGATTTCAGCCATGTCGAGAATCCCGTCTGCCGTGAAGGTCAAACTAACCTTAAATGTTCATCCATCACTTTCATTCATCATTTGCAAGTATTTATATTGGGGATGTCCGATTATCAGACCGATATTTGCATAAAAATGTAATATTGGTCAATATCTGTATCAATTTTTTCCCCAGAATGAAAATATATGCCAATATTGGCAACTGCCTTTCAACAGCAATCCCGAAAGCTGATCAGCGTGGCGAGCACTATTGCATACCACAGCAATCAATGGTATCTTCACCTAACTAACCCAACCTGGCGTCGTCTTCCCGCTTTCCCTTCCCACAAACCAAGTTCCACGTTTGTTATGAAGGGCCAACACAGGCCACGGAAACCATCTTGCCCGGGTAGCCTGTTGAACCAGACATTTGATGGACTATGGTGAGTTTTCAAGGCTCATGGTGTAATCATCATTCAAAAGTCAGCCATGTGGTTATCGCTCACGCGTACGTCTGTGGCAGCCAGAAGGCCGAACCCTTAAAATGAACCCGAAAAATGTTTTGAATTCATCTGATGAGATGAGCAGCATTTTACAACGGGGGAAAACGTAGAGTGCTTTTTCACCTACCTGGTTTACCTACTGGTTCCACCAATGGACTCCCACATGCAAAGTCCCCAAAAGCGTGTCATCCTGTGGAAGTATCCCCATGCTGTGATATTATGTTCTCTTCGCAAAGTAAGTCCGATACGGTTTTGTGTCTATAGCCAGTAATGGGAATCTGGCAGTAATGCAGCCAGAAATTCTGGATCCCAATATTGGCATACCAGGTATCGGCAAAAAAGCCGTTATCGGACATCCCTAACTTATATGCATTCCAAATAGTTTTCTGCATGTAAAACTATAAAGCAAAATAATGTGTTTCGTGTTAACATTTTTGGCTTTCAGAAATGAAATAATTGGATTTAGATTTCTTCTTGTGGGAAAATTTGATTTGATCAGCGGAGGATGCGCTCTATATTCGAGTGCATTTCTACAATCTATAGTATTTGAAGTCATCTCTGCCTTATGACAGAGCACTTCTTGATAAATGACTTCTTTGTCACCCAGCTAAAAGGCAGACAGACTCTGCCTTATGTGCAGATGTTCATATGTTTACACTGGTGGGTCTCCACAGAGCTGGCGCGTGAGAGTGCTTGTTATTTATCCAAATTGTATTTTTCTCAACGTTTTTCTCCTGCACTCACGGGTGGCTCACTTTGACCTTAAAGTGGGAGGTGCTTGGCGGTGAGGTACCCACAATTCACCACCGGCTGATGAAGTTGAGGCTGACAGCTGCATAAATCACCAGCCCACGGCACTAATACGGGGCAGTATAAAATCAAGCCCGGACCACCCGGGCTGCCGGGGCGGGAATGGGAGCATCAAGTCATATCTAGCGTGGAGCACTGTAAAGCCAGCTAAGTGCTTCACCTCCCTGTTGCCACCCGGCCTGTCCCAGTGCAAGGCAACGCTCTTAGCAACACAGGAAAGGTCTGTCTGGCATCCACAGCACAGTGATTCATATTTGGCACTTTCATAAAGCTTCCAAGCTGCTCGAGTTGTTTGGGGGTGCTTTTTTTGTCACACTTTTTGGCCTTTTGAAGAAAAAAAACCCTATAAACATTTCAAGGCCCATAAGTGAACAGGGGTCTGTGCTTTATCCTCTTTCATGGCAAGCACTCAATACTCACACTGCTCCTTACAGTCGGGAGAAAAAGACTGCCCGCTTACCATGAACCTGTTTTGTAGCGTGTGTGGTAGGTTTTTCTCATCTGAATGGAAAGTGCTTGAGCTGCTAAGAGAGGTGTGAAGGTGGCTGTTTGCGGGGCCTCTTTCTTTGTCAGCATGCAGATAAAAACCCAAGCAGAGCAAAAGGGGGGTAGGGTTTCAACAACACAAAACCGAGCATATTGCTCAATAACGAGACGTGGATCCCCTCCAGGCTCGCTGGAGTCGACCGTGCATTAATGACTTCTTGCACCAAACCCCGCCTTTACCATGTTTTTCTGCAGTATCGTGTCATGGTTGAAGAATATATGCATTGTCATGTAGGAAAAAATGACAATACATGTAACTATACACTTTATCATTCAGTATTTGTTTTTTAAAAAAAGTTGTAAACATTTAGTGTTCAATCAGCTTCATGAGGTAGTCACCTGAAATGGCTGTCACCTCACAGGTTTAATTACTGGGAGGGGACCATCAATTGTGTTGTGAAGAAGTCAGGTTGATACACGACCGACAGCCCTATCGGAGAACTGTTAGAATTCATATTATGGCAGGAACCAATCAGCTAAGTAAAGAGAAACGACTAGCCATCATCAAGAGATGAAGGTCAGTCTGCCTGGAAAATTGCAAAAACTTTGAATGTGTCCCCAAGTGAATGAAAAGGTGTGTCCAAACATTTGGCCTGTACTGAATGTGTAAAACATTTTGATGTTGTTGAAGTACTCAGTGGAGCAAAATATAAACACTACAGTATAATTTGCAACTAAAAGCTGCAACCTGCAATTGTAAACAAATTACAGCAGTCTGCTTAAATGTGGCCATACTGGCAAGTGTCTAAACCCTGAGTCTGGCAAGCCGCGCTAAACTCCATGATCATACAGCACAAGTCTAGTGTGACAAAGTCACTCAGCATAAAAAGTCCAAATATCAAGTGGAAGCAGTGAGAGTCAGCTGAGACGCTAAAAATGCACCCCAGGTACACAAACTAACTCCACGCGCCTGTGGAACCTCACTGCACCCATTCACTTTCCACCGTAAGTTACATTTTAGTTAGGTATGTTATCAATATTTATTATTTATTTATTTTGCTCCAAAAAGTCTGGCAGCAGACTTCACTCTCATTCATTTTCTATACCGCTTATCCTCATTAGGGTCACGGGGATGCTGGAGCCTATCCCAGCTGGCTTTGGGCGAGAGGGCACATATAGACAAACAAACATTCACACTCACATTCATACCTATGGACAATTTAGAGTCACCAATTAACCTAACATGCATGTTTTTGGAATGTGGGAGGAAACCGGAGTACCCGGAGAAAACCCACACACGCACGGGGAGAACATGCAAACTCCACACAGAGATGCCCAACGGAGATTTGAACCCAGGTCTTCCAGATCTCCTGACTGTGTGGCCAATGTGCTAACCACTCAGCCACCGTGCGGCCCNTCTGTTCCTGCTTATTTTGTTTTCTGTGGAAGTCTGCGAATGAATTGTAAATGGCTACTCAACATAGGCTCCGAATTCAGATTTACAATGGGCTGCACGGTGGTTGAGTGGTTGGCATGTTGGCCACACAGTCAGGAGATCTAGAAGACCAGGGTTTGAATCTTCGTTGGGCATCTCTGTGAGAAGTTTGCATTCCAAAAATATGCATGTTAGGTAAATTGGCAGCTCTAAATTGCCTGTTGTGTGTGAATGGTTGTTTGTCTGGGCTGCAATTGACTGGCGACCAGTCCAGGTTGTACCCTGCCTCTCGCCCAAAGTTAGCTGGGATCAACTCCAGCAGATCCCGCTACCATAAAGAGGATAAGCGGCACAGAAGACGGATGAGTGAAAAATTTAAGAAACAATTTTTATGCAGCTTAACTCGTAATTGTGAAAAATATAGAAACTTTTTTACATAACATCAATACAAAAGTGATGGTGGGGGGTTTTCTTCAAATTTTGGTGTCAAAAGATGTCATTTGGAACGATTTGCATACGGTGTTAATGTTAATGTTTTTTATTCCAGTGTGACTGACATCCTTTTTAGTGTGAAATTAAACATAAGTACTCCCCAGCAGGAACGTCACGCCGCTCATCATCACATCCTTGTTTGGGGTGACCTCTGCCTCGGTGGGGTCTTTACAGCCTATAAATGGCTTCAGGTCACCTCTCATTAAACTAGTGTGTAACAAAATGACTGTCGACCCACAACGATAAAGACTTTACGGCTATGTCCTTTTTTTTGGTAACCTTCAGAATTATACTTATTGTTGATGCTATTACGAGTCAAAGAGGCCTCTACAGTATATGAATTTTACAGCGTACTTACACCACCGATGATTGACGTCTGCTGTCAAAACTGACCTGATGGCCAGTGTAGCAACCAACCGGCAGTTTGTGGTCTTTGTGGTGTGTTAAGAGGGAAAACAGAGTGCCAGTCACTGGTCAAATGAGCTGGGACACAGATATTCACTGGAGCAGAAAACTCCATGGAAAAAAAGCACGCTTTTATGGATATTTTGAATGTCCCATTCAACTGATAATATTCTTATTAATGTTTTAACTGATGTTTGATTGCCCTTATAGTCAGTCAAGTAAATTATATTTTGTATATTACATATACTATTTATTTTATTATAATGTTTCCCCTGCATTTCGCTATACTTCTATATCAGTACACTGCACTCTACTAATCAATTATATTATATTGTACAGCAGTGTTCAAAATAATATAAGTCCAAAGTGATTAATTACATTAGTATATTTTATTGCTACATGGCAAACAAGTTACCAGTAGGTGCAGTAGATTCTCAGAAAACAAACCATTCCCAACATTCATGATATACACGCTGTTAAGGCTGTGTGTTTTGTACAAACCTTTTTGTTTCCCGGATTTGGCAATCCTGTGAATCACTAAACTAATGTTTAGTGGTATGAGTTTACAGTTTACAGAGTTTACAGTTTTTTTTATAAATGCTTCACATCTGTGTGGCATGGAGTCACCCAACTTGTGGTACCTTTCAGCTGTTATTCCACTCCAAGATTCTTGGAGTAGAATAAAATTTTTGACATTTTTGATGTCATCCCACAAGTTCTCCGGTGGATTAGGGTCCAGGGATTGGGCTCGGCACTTCATAACATGAATTTTGTTGGTTTAGAACCAAGCTGGTTCACTAGTGTGTTTGGGGTCATTGTCTTGTTGAAACACCTATTTCAAGGCCATGACCTTTTCAAGTATTTTGACATATGCAAACTGATCCAAATCCGTGGTATGCGATAAATAGGTCCAAAACCAGTAGGAGCCCATTTCACGATATTTCCACCACCATGCGTCACTCTCTTCACTGTGTTCTGTGGCTTGATTTCAGAGTTTGGAGGTCGTCTCACAAACTGTCTGCAAAAAAGAAAAATGTTACTATCATCAGTCCACAAAAAGTTCCTCCATTTCTCTTTAGGCCAGTTGATGTGTTCTTTGGCAAATTGTAACCTCCCTTTTTTTTAACAAAGGGACTTTGCGGGTGATTCAGGTAAATAAACTAGCTTCACACAGATGTCTTCTAACTGTCACAGTACTCACAGGTAACTCCAGAATGTTTTGATCATCCTGTAGCTGATCATTGGCCAAACCTTTGTCATTCTGGTTATTCTTTGATCCATTTTGATAGTTGTCTTCCATTTTCTGCCGCATGTCTCTGATTTTGCTCTCCATTTTAAGGCATTTGAGATCATTTTTGTGGCGTGCAGACAAGTACTGGACCCCCAGATGCAGAGACAATGTGTTTAATGAGGTTGGTCGACGTCCACCATAAGGTAGTGGTGCAAAAAGTACAAAAGCAGGGCACCACAAACAAAAATGAACAAAAAAGGTCAGCAAGGCCGAGTGACTACTGGGCTCACTTGAGGAGAGGCAGGAGCTAACATACAAATGTAGCAGGCTAAGTCAAAGTTTGCACAAGGCAGAAACTGTAGAGAAAATAGTTGGTGTCCGTGTTCGAAGCTAGAGAATGCAAAGACTAGCGCCTCCCAGCTGCAGTCCATCCGCGTAAAAGTAGCGTTACGCTCCTCCCCGCTCAGGTGTGCCCAGTTGCCCCGCCTCCAGTGGGTAGCAGGACTCCTAGAGAGAAAGAAAAAAACACAGGCGAGAAGACAAAAGCAGACAAAGTAGCGACCTAGGTTGTGACACATTTTAGCTGTACAGCCAAAAAAATGTGCAAAAAAACAATGTGTGCACCTTTCCAATCAACTTTTTAATCAAAGTATGCTGTTCTTCTGAACAATGTTTGGAACCACCCATTTCCCTGAGGCTTTCAAAGAGAAATGCATGTTCAACTGTTGCTGGTTTCACCTGATTCACACCAGTTTTTTCACAAAATTCATCACTCGTCACTGATTGAATGCCACACTGCTATTTTTTCAACATACCCCTTTCAACTAATTGCCCAATTACACAGCCTTAACAGCCTGCATATCATGATTGTACCAATAAAAATATACTAATTACAGTGATTAATCTGCTTAGTCACATTGGACCGCTATTAATTTGAATACTACTCTATATACATATGACCATATTTAAAGTACAGTATCTAAAGGTACTTTAAAGGTCTTTAAAGTACAGTATCTAAATCTACGTATCTAATGGTGACCAATTAGTGCCCAGTACGATACACATGGTTATATACTGTATATATAAACCTATCACAAATCTATTTTTGTGTGTGTTTCTAATTAAACCACTTGTGCACAATGATTTGCTTCTTTTTGCTTCCATTTTTGCATGATATGAATTTGACATAACCTTGCGACTGACTAACTGCTACCTGCCTGCAATAGTTTTAGGCCTTTTTTGGAGGAGATCAGCCGCTGACAGAAAAACACCTGCGCTGCGCCCACAGTCTGCACGTCTGCTCATGTTTACATTCCCAATGCTGGCAAAATATGCAGTTGCTACGCTGAACTGAAGTGAGGCACATTTGAGTAATCTGGTGTTTAGAGATGAACGCATACGTGCGTAATTGCCACGAGCAGTCAACAGGACGCCTCTTCTAAATGCAGCCTGACGTGATGTCACACTCTGGAATGACATCATGCTTTGAATAAACAACACTTCAGTGCAAGCCCAGGACTTGGCTGCTGCGTTTAATTCCGTCACGGGAGAGGTGACTGCATTTACTCCAGCTAAATAATAGCCCCTTTCCTACCCCATCCATTGCCCCAAGACCCATCCACATCTGTCCAGAATCACATCCCCTAATTACCAAAGTCACTCTTTGGATTTGTCAGTGTAAATGTTAAACTGTCGTAGTCTGTCTGACGGCGACACGCTCCGAAATGACTCATTGACTTTCTGGGAGAAAAACAACACTTTCATTTGGTCTGCTTGACTGGACTGTTTACAGTTTCACGTTATAGCAATACTGTCACAGAAACAAACGGTAACAATCTATCCTGTATTTACTTCTCAGCAAGGACCAGCTATTAAATGGAATGCCCGCGGCTATGTAGACACCTTGCATATACTGTAAAACTGCAGCATCACTAAGCAGATTAGGATAATATGTTTACTTTTGTCATTTTTAGACATGTATCCTCAAATTTTACAGTATAACAAATCTGTATGACTGATGAACAATGGTTTACCATCCATCCATTAATTTTCTATGCCGCTTATCCTTATTAGGGTGACGGGTACCATATGATTTCTAACAAAGGGTGTCCCGATACAACAATTTGCCGCCTCGAATATTGGCCGATACCAATACTGACCCCATATCTGCCGAAATTATACATAACTTTATTACTTTTATATATTGTGGAATTTTAGAAAAGGCCTAAACGAGTGATATTACTCAAAATGCATCTGATGTCTAGTTTTATCCACAATGTAGCTGCAGCTAGACATAATATAGTAATGAGGTACTCAATAAAGCGTTTAAACCTGCCTTTATTCGCCACAGACAGGGGCTGGCTGTCTTCTGTAATAGCAAATGACTTTTTGCCGTCTCATGGGAGTTTCCCGTGTGATTCTGCTTCAAATGGTCGATGATGTCGGTCGTAGTAAGCTTCCCCAGTTTTGTGGCACCATGGATAACTTGCACATGACACATTTTGCACTCAGCTGCAACGTATTTTTCAGACTGTCATGAAAAATATTGCAACATGGTTGACATCACTCCTACTCCTTAGAACTTTGCTAAAACGATAGCACATGCTGATGTTTGCATCATGTGTTTTCTTTCTGGTCGAATGCTTATATTGGAGTGCAAATATCGGAATTTTTAGATGCAGACACCATATAATCCAATATTTTGCCTGATATCTGATATCAATCAAGTCAACTCATGCTCGGAACCTACAGCTTATTTTGCTAATGGAAAAGGGCATTCGAGTTATTGCCACATCAAAGTTAATGAATTACACCTATTGTTGTGGTTCAGATTCACTACACTACACTTCATCATACTAAAAGGTGGTTCTAACATTGTGGTTACCTTACTTAGCTACATGAGGCAGTGACGTGTGGTCAGGGTCGGCAAGTGAGGCTGAGCCTCACCGCTGCCCCCTGGTGGTCTTTCCTTTCCATTGCATGTGAATACTGAATAGTAAAACAAACTTATGATTACATTAAATTGTCCCATTTTAGTTCAAAGGTCCGTGCTTTACATTGATTTTCTTTTCAATCAATTCAATGATTTCATCAGTAAAATCGCTGAATTATCATATTTTTCCTCTTCAAATGCACAGGAATCACAGCTACGAGAGTCATGTTGAGTCATCGCACTCAAGGTGTTTCAATTGACCACGCCCACATCCAGTCAGGCAGGCTGTGATTGGTCCGTGGTTTCACACAAGAGACATTGGTGTTTGCTCATTGCATCACCTGTAATATACCTTTTATCACACATCTACTGCACATACTGACGTTTAGCATACTGTCTAATAATATTTCACGAGTGTCGCGACATTTAGTCGCTCTTATCGACCAGAAACGCCATTAAAAGTGCACAGTGGAGTCTGGGCTGTACCGTGCCGCACCAGCATGTGGCAGTGTTGAGTTAAGCGTCATGAAGCCATGCCGGCAGGATCGTAATAAAGCGTAGAAGAAGACGCTTGACAAATCAGCCTATAACATTAGCTTATTTCCCTCAGGGGAAAAATACTCTGTAACAGAAACAACCTGCATAGCATTCCATTCCATTCCCGACAAAAAGGAGGATTACGTCTCAAAACTAAAGAACAGGCACATGGACTCCATTTACAAGTAAAGGTGAGACCAAATGCAATTTATTAAATAAAATAGGAGATCAGCAAAACCAATGAATTGGACTTTATAATAAATATTCTTTTGTTTTTCTTGCTGTCAAATTGTTGAACAGTGTACAATTGATTGAAGCGTCTAGACGATTTAAAAACACTTAATTGCTTCAATTAGGGTCCAAATTGAAGTACAGGCTTATCTTCTATTTTGGGTTGATGTTTTGTATATCTGACTCTTTTTATAGACCGTGCCTCACCAATCATGAACCTCACCGCACGTCAGGGACACGAGAGTGGCTTGGTAAATCGAATTTGTGGTATATGCATACATACAGTACACGAGCATGTTCCCATTTAACATGTGGTCCAAACACAATACCGTGGAACCTCTACAGGAAAGGCCAACGCTGCTGAGGTTATGCCATAACACACATTTAGCACAACCAAATATATTTATGGAATAACTTAGAAGTCAAGATAACATATTTTATATAATTCATATATAACAGAAGCCACGGGGTTTAAGATATAATAAGATACGCCTTTATTCTCCCACAAGGGGAAATTCCAGGTTTACAGCAGCAAAAGGAAGAGAGCACACAAAAGCAGATTACAAAAGCACACAAAAGATTTTTTAACTGAAATTTTGGTAAAAATATGCAAAGCCTTAAAGCTGTGTCACGGATAGGCTTCTGCCTAGAGGGCGCTAAGTATTAATTTCTAGCTCACCCTCCTCCTGCTTTGAGCAGGTAAAGTACGGCCCATGTACCAGACACACACACATACACCTGTGTTGTTTATGTTTGAGGTCTGCTAATGATAGCGATTTGACCAGGTGTAGCTACTACCATTTGCTATGATTGAATGTGTTAGCCTATCATATGACTGAAAATTGTTGGTCGCTTCTCTGAGACTGCTTTTGTGTGTGTGTTGCCGTGAGTGACCAATCATCTTATTCAGGCCGAACGGGAATTTACGCAAAAGTTCATGCATTTTAATTTGTAATTGTGTGTTCTTTTAAAGCACTATTAGTAACATATGGTAACATATGCCAGCCAGTGGTGGGGTTATGATATTTTTTGGTTTTAAAAAATGTGATCTTAAGCCGGTGACATACAGCTGCAAGTCCTATAAAACGTCTGAGTCTGAATTGCAGTCATACATTGCGTCATGCTAGGTTTATGATGGTGGCGGTTTGACACTGGAACAGGTTATTTCCAGGATTTCCTGTAGAAAAGAGACTCCCCTGTGTACAGTATGCCATCAAAACCACAAAGTCCTGTCGGCGCCCTTTGAAGCACAAAAGGTGTTAAAAGGAGAGGAAACTTTTAGACTTTCATTGACAAAAGAAGCTTTCCTTTGCAGTCATTCGGGTTACCTTTATTATTAATTACTTTGCAAAAAAAAGACAGGGATTGTGGGTGTGGAAATGTTCTGGCTCTGTCTGATACCTTGAGAGCGAGCGCAACGCAACTTTATTGTTGGGCATAAAGGCTGAGCAAACCCCGATGACAAGACGGAGAGCTGTGCAAACACCAGATTAAAGAGGAGCTGAAAGGAGGCTCAATGGTTTGCTTGCCAATGCTCTGTGGCTTGTTGCTCACCTTGCCTCACTCAATGACAGCACGGCAATTAAACCCACTGATGCTCTTTTTGTTTGTGGAGGATTATTTATATGAATGATTTATTTATATTAGAGTGAGAGTGGCGGCAGTGTTATTCATTCATTCATTCATTTTCTGTACCGCTTATCCTCATTAGGGTCACGGGGATGCTGGAGCCTATCCCAGCTGGCTTTAGGCGAGAGGCAGGGTACACCCTGGACTGGTCGCCAGTCAATCGCAGGGCACATATAGACAAACAAACATTAACACTCACATTTACACTCTAATGGACAATTTAGAGTCACCAATTAACCTAACATGCATGTTTTTGGAATGTGGGAGGAAACCGGAGTACCCGGAGAAAACCCACACACGCACGGGGAGAACATGCAAGCAGTGTTATGTAACAATGTAAAAATCCTCACCAAAAACAAGCTATGGAAATTTTATTGTATTGCATGGAATATAAGACGACCTGGGTCTCTGATCATCATAATCTTAAAATTACCATCATAACCTACCATTAGCATCATAACTTGCCAACAAACATTTTTCCCCCATTGGGTCTCTGTGTCACGACAGCATCTTTCTGTGTCACTGGTGTGTGTATGTGTGTGTGACTGGATGAAAAGCTCTGACTTATATAAAGAAAAGTCATTTGGTGCCACCTGTTGGTTTTCTAGCGATGTAAATGTCTTTGTGGTTGACGACTTGTTATAATAATGGAGGGATTCTTGACAAGCTAGCTAGCTAGCTTACAAGCTACAGTAAAGAGCAAACCAGTTATTCTTCAAAATATTTGTTCTAAAGTTAAGACAGTGTTTCATACTGAGTGGAGCGGTAAGACAAACCAAGAAGCCCCAATCTTACCACTTCCACACAGGATAGGAGGAGAATATTGTATCACTCTGCATCCACTCCGCACCACATTGTGTGCAATGTAATGCAATGTAATTTACTAAAAACGTACATCTCATTCATGTATCATTACTGCTGCCTAGTGGCTGAATGATGAATTTTTCCACAAAATCCTAATTAAAATGACAAAAAATAATAGCGGCAAACCTTTTTTAGCACTGCATGCTGAGTAAATTAAGAGCAGGAAAAGGCTGGGAATATGTTTGCCATGAAATTTCATATACAATGATGTATATTATTATATATAGCATATATTAATGACATTAATTAATTTTGCTGACATTTTACAAACTATTTATGATTAAAAATGCCCTTTTTTCGAGACAATATGGGCTGCATACTTCTGCCTTAAATTTGGGATGATTGGCAACCAATCAACCAATGGGGGCTAAGCCTCCTCTGTCCTTAAGTCTAGTGATGCCTCTGCTTGTACACTTAATGTGTGATATTAGCGTATTTTTTCTGCCTCACTAACATAGACAGTGAGATGTATCATATCATATATTTATACTGATACTGTCAATCACTACGTTGCGGTTCGAATGTCGCTCCCTCACCTTTTTCAAAATTATTTAATTAAATGATTGCTGTTTCAGGGTTCATTATGGCCCATTAATAGTGAAAAATATTGAAATACAAGTTATATGTACTATTCTGACCACTGGTCAATGAC
This sequence comes from Oostethus manadensis, assembly GCA_024372805.1. Taxonomy (NCBI): domain Eukaryota; kingdom Metazoa; phylum Chordata; class Actinopteri; order Syngnathiformes; family Syngnathidae; genus Oostethus; species Oostethus manadensis. The sequence continues at coordinate 2,068,256 of QODF01000168.1, forward strand.
TCAAAACATTGTTGAGATATGACATGTCACATTACCTTCTCATTGCATGGAGTCAGCCATTGCATATCTCACATAATAGAGCAAAAAGAAGTTCTCCTATTCCGTGTGGAAGTGGTACGTTTTTGGCTTCTTACTTTAAGTCTTTTTTCCACACTCCATTTTAAAACCTTTCTTACGTCTATAATATATAACTTGGAGGCTAACTGCATAGCATCCCGTGGCCATCCCTTGTGTCCCTGCACAAACAATTAACAATAGGAGTGTAAAGGTGACTTTAGGGGTGTTATTTCATGTCCGGATGGCCGTATTACAAAAACGTATTTAGAAAGTCATAAATACTTTTTTATATTGAGTCTTCACTAAACACAGTGGTGTCTAGAACCATTTAACGGTGATAAATGAGGTAGGACTATATATTTTTATCGCATAATAGCTGTATCTTTGGCAAAATATTGTACTAGTACTAGTATTGCAAGTTGCTGCCCTATTGCAGCCCTTAGTGTGATCTGTGAGAATACAAGCAGATGTATTATGCTTGTGTGCGCACTTGATCTTCCCATGACTATGTGCCATGAAAGGACACATGGTGTGGTCTCCTGCTCGCTCCTCCTCCTCACAGCGGCAACAAAAGCAGCCGTCATGTTGTTTGGTTAGTTTCGCTGTTCCCCGCCATAGCAGCGCGCCATCACGCCGCAGCCAAGGGCAGACCGACAAACACTGACAGGCAGAGTTGGTTGCTAAACAACCAAGGTAAAGGCATGTTTGGAGATGAGCGCCATCCTGGGTCTTCAGGACCCCTGACTGTGCTGTGGGCTGGCCATGTCCTGCCTGCAGAGAAGTGTGACAGAGGGAGCTGACAGGTCTGATGCCTTGCCCAAGGACATGGTGTCACAGGGGCACAATGAGAGCCGACTGAGTGGCCCCTGGTCCTCAACAACACCACGGCCCCCGCTGGAATCATAGAAAGAGCTCCCTAACAAAGGCTTAGCCAACAAAAGATCCATGTTAAATTAGGCATTCGGGCCACAAGGGCAAGAATAAATCATAAAAAGATATGAAACTGAGGACCAAGCAGGACAACAGCGTGTACACATAATGAATGACAGTTAGACAGGAGCTTCACTTCAGCTTCAGGAGAATCAGATTAAAAGTGCCAGCCTGTTGGGACTTGTCATCACCAAAGCAGTGTCACATTACACAGCACATTATTGCATTGCTGCTATGTACAGGAAGGGCTACATTTACTGTGTGCATTTTACTGGTCTTTATCAGACTATTACAATAGCAATTGTATGATTCATTATTGATTTATCTTGTTGTGAAGCAATTGAGGCAAAATAGAGTGCACTACTTGGACACAACCAGCAGAGGCGCTGTAGTATTACTGTATCATTCTTTAGCATAAGGTTTCACCTTTTTTTTTTTCCTCCGCTAAGGAGGTTAAGTTTTTGCCTGCATTTTTCTGTTTATTTGTGTTAAAAATAACTTTTATCAATTTATTTGAACAAAATTTACAGAAATTGGGATATTGAAGAACTGATTACATTTCGGGGATGATCCGGATCACTATCTGGTGACTCTTGGACATTGCAAGATAGGACCATTTTCAGCATTTGTGCATATAACTCCACGAAATATGGTCAGAGCCTCCATCCATCCATCGAACGAGAGGCGGGGTACACCCTGGACTGGTCGCCAGTCAATCGCAGGGCACATATGGACAAACATTCACACTCACATTCATACTCTAATGGACAATTTACGGTCGCCAATTAGACTGACACAAAGACTGTGTGGCCAATGTGCTAACCACTCAACCATGGTCAGAGCACTTGGGGAAAAATACAGGACAAATATCCAGGTTCTACAAAACATCCAAAACTGATCCAAACAATGTAGGATTATAAATATGGGGGAAAATATGGCGCTTGGCCAAGGTCTGCTTTTCTAGTTATTATAATGTTATAATGTTTTTTTTCTGCAATATTACAAATTTATTCGGCTAACAGTCTTCTTAAAGTTCCAAATGTGCCCCTAAAAGAAAAGAAAAAACAGTTTGAAGTCTTAGTTGGTCAAAATGGATGAGCTGGAACAAAACACTTGCATGAGCAATGTGATTCTGACTGGACAGTCAAAAACAAAAACAAAAAGAAGAATAGATGTTACCTCAACAGAACAACGGGTGGCTGCCCTTCTACGATCAAAGCATGTGGACATTATTAAGACATGCATTTCAATGCATGGCAGATATAATAACGCTATGTTTGTCATCATCAAAACGTTCGCCAACAAGAATTACAGTGCTGAAGCAGAAAACTAAGCCGTAAGTTTTCATAAACTTCTGACAAAACACAACGCCAACATCGTCTGGAAAGGCCGCCAACCCAGGAAGCAGTGGAAGATTGAAGGCACTTGGAGCGGCAATTGCAAACGCCTACATCAAGTGGAGAGTTGGAAGAAGACAATGTAGGCTAACGACATCAAGGAACTGGACAAATATTAAAGATCGTAACCTGACTACAAGACACAACACACAAACAAAGATTGATGTTGTCAGCAACTACAACAACACTACAAGACACAGAATTGCTGAACAAAAAAATCTGGAATTTGAGAACCACACAGTATTTATACATTTATATTAATTCACATTTCATTTACACTCATTATTAATTTATCACTGTTTCCTTTTTATCTTTTTTCTTTCAATGCTGCACAAGTTATATTCTGTTTTTTTCTATTTCTATATATATTTGCTTCATATATTCACTTCATCTTTATAATCACTTTATTTAACCCGATGAAGGAAAATAGAGTACTATGCAGCGATATAAGGCACTACATGACGATATCAAGGTACTACTGGAAGATAATGCTGCCTTGTGCACCACTCGTGACTAAGAGAGAGAGAAGCAAGGGAAAAAAGTAATTGAGGAAATGAGAAATACAATTGATGAGATCCATCAGAATGCACGAATGAATGATGTGATCCTCACGAGGATCCAAATTATACCCAGGTCAAATGACAGGGCAGTCCAGAACACAGGATAACCAGATGAAATGAATCTGATCTTCTGCTTAATATTTATTAATTCTTATTTATCTACTCTTATTCATTTTTGAAAAATGTGTTATCACTTTTTCTTTTCTTTTATTGCTGCATAAGCCATTGATTGCGCCACATTGTCTGTTCATTTTTTACCTGTTAGAAAATGGTGACATTGAAACACAGTAAGTGAACACACTTGGTTTTGTAAACACAAGGATTATTGCAAGCATCAACATGGTGTGAATTAATTATTAGTAATTGACATGGAGAAGGGGTAGGTTAAATAAGATTCTGCTGTTTCTCCACTTTATTTCTAAGTGTAAAACATGCGACGTACTTCAAAGTAACTTTGTGAAGCATTTTGTAATCTTTTATTGTGATAACATTGTGACTTTATTGGGGTCTCAGGAAACAACCTGACTTAAAAAAAAATCAATTTAATGTGACCCTAAAAAATAAAAAAAAATCAAGAACATTTTTATCATAGAATTGTAACTGTGTTGTAATTTAGTTGTAATAAACAATTTATGATTTAATATTTATTGTAATGTTTGATTTTTCGTTTTATTCAATTTTGTTTTTTTAAATATTGTGGGTTTTGTGGTATCATCCTGCCTTTCTTTAATTTTAATGTTTTTTCCCTATTCAATGTGGCCCTATTTCACTTTTATAGAAGGTTTTATTTGTTTTTGTGTTTATTACATTGATGGATTTGCCCTCAAATCTAAAAAATGCCAGTAAGGAAAAGAAACAAACCATACCAGTAAAGATTTAATGCCATAGGGTCACGTAAAAGTCCATGGTGGAGTTGTTGGGTTAGTTTGTACTTTGTAGTTCAAGTGCACCTAATAAAGTGGCCCTGAAGGGCGAATGCCAGCAGATTCCTCGTGTCATTCATAGTTTTTAAAACAAATGTGCCGTAGGGTTGTCTTATGCTTTAATTGCGACAGCAATGCTCCGAGGTAGCGCAAAGGGCTGAAGAGAGGGGGGAAGTGATCTCGCAGTGCTCCGGGATAATTACAGGGCGGGAAAAACCTTGTCAGAGTCAGAGGAGGAATTCACTGGGATTTATTCGACAGTCAAAGGATTCCTTTAGAGCCTTAAATAAATTTTAATTGCAGTAAGCTGTCTGATACAAGAGACTCCCCTCCTCCTGTGAACCCTGATGAGTTGGCCACTTTGATTGGATTACAAAAAGGATTGAAGGGGAGGTATTAGTATCGCAGGAATCCATCTTTAATTGGGAAGGATCACACTGATGCAAGACGTCACATGATGTCACTGCACTTTTCTTACATATCTCCATGCAATTTTTACAAGTGTAAGGATGACCGAAAACAAATGATTTTAGACATAATACAACAAATTACAATCTTGTAAAATGTTAGATTCAAATGAATGAGACGCCAATTGTAATCAACAAACACTGGAATGCGTCTTTCCGATATCCTTTGGCAAAACAGCCTCTTGCCCTGCCGTCTCACTTGTCAAAGCATGTTGTGGTATTTATAGACTTCTTTTGCAGCTTTTCTGCTCACTTTTGGCCTTTCAGCACCTGTCACCCGACATATACTGTAAATTTGAAAAGAGCCTGCTTGGTGACACAAATTTTCATTTTCTTTGCCGCTTAATCTTATTTGTAATACTGTATTTATTTTATTTTTTTTAATGATTGTAATTTAACATTAAGAGCTTAGTTTGTATTTTAAAATGCCTACAGAGCCGCTGGGATAGTCACTTCAAGTCAATAAATACAAAATAGGTTATCTGTTTTGTTTCAGAACTACAAAGAAGTATTGGGCTTCACTGAAAAGAAATGAACAGTAAAAATAACCAAAAAAAGCAATATTATTTTTAAAAATGACTAAAAAAGTAGTAATGTTACAAGAACAAAGTTGTCTTTTTTCAGAAGAAAAAAGTTATTTGTTATTAGTTTTTTTTATTTTACAAGAAAATATTATTTTTCAAATAACAGTCTTTAAGTTACATGACTATCATTGTAATAAAGCCATAACATCACAAGAAAAAGGAAACACAATAATCCCTCATCTATTGCGGTTCAATTGTTCCAGACCCAAAGGTGATAAGTTGTTAAATTGATAACTAGTTATACATCTAATAGTTGTGTAGTCAAAGCATAGAAAAACTGTTTATGACCTTTTTAAATGCAGTTTTTAACACAATTTAGTAGATATAACAAAAGTAAATAAGACGTTATTTACTCTTAGCCAAGACATACATGAGACTTGTGCTTGTGTGTGTTGCTATAAATCTGTTCCCTAGTGGAACTGAGTGGTGGGCAGACAGAAAGTGGTGTTGGGGATTCAGAGTTGGGTTTTAGCTTGGCTTGGGTTACTCCCTCAACAGTAGCCTGTACTTGTATTAGGGTTTGTTGTGCCTGTTGTAAAATAATTCAAATCTGCAATCAAAGCCTGTTAATCCAGTGGTCAAATCTGGCGTTTGTGTGTCTGCAGTAACATTACTGAAACCTAGTACTGACTAGTGTAGAATACTAACTCATTCATTCACAGTGTTTTTGATTGTGCTTTTTGAATGCCGTATATAAATATTTTAGTTCATTAAGCCATTTTTATGTTTGAATGTATATCTCACATTCGCACAAATATGCATATTTCTGACTAAAAATAGGCCGTATTCAACCACAAAATAGCCTAATTACTATAACAGTGAGTGTTTAAATGGTCTTTTAATTTTTTTAAAACGTTTTACTCACTAAAATGCTGTTGTGGTGTGAATGCATAACCAAAACAGCAATATTTGCACATGTATTTACTGTATTAAAAAAAGGTTTGTGTAAACAGATGGAGAGAGAGTCCATGCAGCCATATTTCATACACTGGAAATTGTCATGTGAACCAAATGTTCCTATTTCATAGTAAAATGTAAAGTTTTTTCAACATCAAAGTCCAACTGTGTGACAGTTACAAGTGATCATTGGCAATCTTCCAAACGGTGCACGGATGACGGGAACAAACAGAGATGAATCTTCCTGGTTTTCATGATGGAACAGATAAAGAGCTACACTCTGTACGCCCCTTTCTGTCTGCATAAGGGCGCCCTGGAAAAGCGGGGGAAAAGTAAAAGTTATAAATGAGCACCAGACAGGTGTTGGAAGTCATTTAGGTCAGACGGATCTGTCCACAGCCATCTATACTTTCCTTGGGAAAATTACAGAAGGAAAGTGCGTGGGCGGACAGGGAGGAAGATTGAGATGGATGGACAGTGTGTCTTCTCCTTCTTGCTTATTTTAGTGTGGATGCAACTCTATTCGGTATAGTGCAATATAAAGCTGCAGCAATGTTTACTTTGTGCAGATTGTCAATGATGTACTATACGGATAAATCATATAAGCCCATTTGATGATGGAAATGTACGTCCTTGTTTCCGGGACAACCCACCAAGAACCTTAAGTGCATAAACCCATAATTGGATGAAAAGAAGAGGAAAGCAGTGACATTCCAGCAATTAGTTCTTTACAAAGCTCTCGCTGATTCCCCGCAGGGTGGAACCTCATCTAAATCTCAAGTCATTTTTATGTCCTACCATTGCATTTTAACTAAGTAACCGTGCTTATCCTTAGGCCTCATACTGACTGTGCAGTGTATGGAAACAATGATTCAATTTAGGAAGACAAACTGTCATTTACGCTGTGACCTTTGTGGGTCAAGGTAGGATGATCCGAGTACAAAATGGTCCTTGAGGCTGCAGTGGGTTTCCTGATTGATCTGAAGCTGTCAAAGTCTTCTGAAGGCTCAGCAGTTTACCACAACAGGTCAGTCATTCTACTCAGGGCTTGCAGGGTCACAACCTGAATGGGCTGGGAAACACTCTCAAAAGGGCATTGGCCACTTAGCTGCTTGGGTTTGATGTTTGATGCTTTTTTCAGACTTTTTTTCATACTTTTTGCAACGTTGTCTCTGTATAAACTGAACAGAAATCTTTGCTTGGTTTTCTCTTATTTGATCTCCTGTAAAATTGTACAGATGCGTAATGTAATATTTTAAATATTGTAAAAAAAAAACCGAGGGCTAAAACCAATTTATTGTAGATACGGTGAGAAGTTATACAGTATGAATTTGACTTTTTTTCACCACATATTTTTTTAGACTGTGCTGTAAAAAAAATGACCCACAGCCACAAATGGCGGCTTGGATGCATTTTAAACACCGTGCTCTATCTACACAGATAGATTTTGCTTTGATTGATTTTGATTTTGTTTTTTACCTCTTCGTGCTCATCTCACGTGGATCTTCTTTCATGGTTGCAGTTTTTTTCCTCTCGGAGCACTGCTAGCCATTATCCCAGGCAGCTGCAACCATGGGGATAAGCTCATAGCTGACTGAGCTGTCACAGAGGGGGGCAGCTTCTTAACTTGACATCTTCACTGATAATGAGCGTGTGCAGGTAAACAGCTGGATCATCCTCCCCTGATACCTGATACAGCTTCTACCATGATCAAGACTCCACATGAGCAACACCATGGATACTTCTTTGTATTTATGTTGAAGGTGTGCACACAGGAACTTATTTTTATAGTCTGAGAGTGCCATCTAGACTAAAATATGGGCTGCCTGTCTGTTCAGAATGAAAAAAATATATATTATGTGTACAGAATTATATGCATGGTTAATATATCTATTAACCAAAAAAGATCAACAAATCCAAGTCGAGCCAAATAAATATAAAGAAAAAAAGTCTCACGCATATACACTATTTTAGTGCAGTCGTACGTACAAATTTTCATAAGGTTTGGTTTTTGGCCATTCATTTTTCATTTATACTTATTTCCACATTTTTTTCTGCACATCAAACTATAATATTTTCTATCAAATGTATATTTTTTTGGTAATATTTATGTGTGTCTAGAATGGATTCATTTTATTTACATGATTTCCAATGAGAACAAAAGGAACAGATTAGTAACAAAAACAAATATAACCTGCTTGGCCGAAAAAAAGTTGCCACCAAAAAAAAAAGATCATACACTCTAATATTTAGTTGGAGCGCCTCTAACTTTGATTACGGCACACATTTGCTGTGGCTTTGTTTCGATAAGCTTCTGCAATGTCACAAGATGTTTTTCCATCCAGTGCTGCGTTCATTTTTCATGCATTCAAGATCTTTCATTTATGATGGTATAGTCTGATCGCTGCGCAAATAACCTGCTCATTCAGTATATTCAGCTGACCTCATTCTTTGAGCACATAGTGTTGCTGAAACTAGACCTGACCAACTACAGCAACATCGTACCCATTTGCTTAGTTAAATATAGGTGGTGACTTTTGTTTTGGCCAGGCAGTGTATCAATTAATAAATCATGCTGTTTTGTGGGTGAATGTGGCTTTTTAATAGTAAAAAAATAGCCATAGGTATTTAGTCAAAAAAAGCATTTTAAACATAAATATTGTTAAATACAATACATACAGTGGTGTGAAAGTGTTTCCCCCCCCTCCTGTTTTTTATGTTTTGCATTTTGTCACACTTAAATGTTTCAGCTCATCAAACAGATTAGTCAATGACAACACAGCTGAACACAAAATGCAGTTTTAAAATAAAGCTCTTTGTTATTAAGGGAGAAAACAAATCCAAACCTACATGGCCCTGTGTGAAAAAATGATTGCCCCCTAAACATAATAACTGGTTGGGTCATCCGTAGCAAAACAACTGCGATGAAGCATTTACGATAACTTACAGCGATGTGGCCCACTCATCTTTGCAGAATTGTTAGGGTTAGGATTAGAGGGTTTTCCAGCATGAAGTGCCTTTTTAAGGTCATGCCACAGCATCTCAATAGGATTCAAGTCAGGACTTTGACTAGGCCACTCCACAGTCTATATTTTGTTTTTCTTCAGCCATTTGGGGTGGACTTGCTGGTGTTGTTTTGGCTCATTGTCCTGCTGCAGAGCCTAAGTTCGTTTCAGCTTGAGGTCACTAACTGATGACTGGACATTCTCCTTCAGGATTTATTGGTAGACAGCAGAATTCATGGTTCCATTTATCACCGCAAGTTTTCCAGGTCCCGAAGCAGCAAAACAGCCCCGGACCATCAAACTATCACCACCATATTTTACTGTTGGTGTAATGTTCTGTTTCTGAAATGCAGTGTTACTTTTATACCAGATGTAATGGTACACACACCTTCCAAAAAGTTAAACTTTAGTCTTGTCAGACCACAGTGTGTTTTCCCAAACATCTTGTGGATCATCAAGATTACGTCGAACCTTAGTGTTCTTTTTTTTCAGCAGTGGTTTTGGTTTTGGTACTCTACAGGCCATTTTGCCCGGTGTGTTTTTTATGTCATGACCACTGACCTTAACTGAGGCAAATGAGGCCTTCAGTTTGGATTTTGTTGTGGGGTCTTCTGTAACCTTTGGATGAGTCGTCGCTGCGCTGTTGGGATAATTTTGGTTGGCCGGCTACTCCTGTTTTCATTATTTGTAGATAATGGCTGTGACTGTGGTTCACTGGAGTCTAAAAGCTATAAAATTAAAATGAAGCATATGAAAAACATGAAATAAAATGTTAATTTAAGAACTGCATTTTGTGTTCAGTGGTGTTGTCACTGACTAATATTTCAATTGGTTATATCACAATTTTATTCAAATTGGATTTATCACAAACATTTGTGATAAACAAAGGCTACTGTTGCAGGCGTAACCAATGCCATGCTAAAACTCAAGTTTAAATCCCTGACATCACTTCCTGTCCGCCTGCTACTCAGTTCCCCTAAGGAACACATTTATACCAACACACACAAGCACAAGTCCTATTTATTTATTGATCTTAAATGGCTTATTTTAGGTTATTATGATTACTATATTGGCTAGCACAAGTGTAAAGGTGACTATAGAGAATCAGTTCATGTCTTGATGGGTAATAATGTTAAAAAACGCATTTAAAGGTTGTGAAGTGATTTTGTTAACTACGAAAATAGGCTGGACAGGTAAATATAATTGTGCAGGAGTGGACCAAGGGTTGTTTCCACTTGGGGGGTTGTAAGCAGAATGACAAGTGTTGTCATCTACTTAAATAGCGTGATACCATCGCAATCAGCACACAATGGCAAGTGGCAACCCAAATTGTGTTTCGTTTCAACTCAAACTTCTCACATATCGTCTATTTAAAGGGACTGTTTGCAAACCAATGTGAGCTGCAGTGACACACTCTTCTTCAGCAGACATCTGCAGCTGTGTGTCGGACGGACCCACTCTGTCTTCCCCCTCCTGCTCAAGTTTACTTGAGGAGTTACTGTATTCTTCAATTTTGCTGATTCGCTCGTTTTACTGCTAATCGAAAATTGATTCCGCCTCGGACACATCATCCAATCATCATGCAGAAGCCAAGTGTCTGGACCAGCCCACTGACCCGTAGACTCCCAGAGATACTCAGCGTCCGATGGATGAGACAAAGCACAGCATTTATCCAATAACTGTCCAGTTTTGTGCAGTGGAACAACAAACTCCACAATTCAATTAAGACTTTATTAGAATGCTGTTACTCTGCAGGGATGAATGAGAAGGAAGAGGTGTCAGTTACCTGTGATAAGTAGCTCTTTCTCTGAAATGTACACACAGCACTACATATTTTACCACTTTATTGAGACAATTTAGGGGAAGCTGAGCATCCCTTGCAGTCTTGCAGTTTTAGTATGAACAGTATGCACCTACAGTAGTGTTTCATTAGCAAAGGGACATTTCCAACTACAGTACTGGCTTTGCATGCCTATTTCCAGTTGTTCTTGCATGTTTGTATGTACGGTGTAACCCTTACACAATGTTGAGTAAACGTAAACCCTCAAGTCAGTCGATTTTGTATCATTTCCCGTCTTCATCCATAGTACAATAAGTCAAAAAACCCTCCTCTTGTCCGGAGGCTAATTCTTCCCTTAACAAAAGCAGCTTGTTCCGTGAGAGGCACAATTAAAGAGGGGGAGTCGGGAAGATTATACACATGCTTTATAGGCTGCTCCAAATGACTCAAGAGCTGACTATTCGCCAGCTGGTAAAATTACCCATTATTGTCACGGAATCTTACACACACACACACACACACCTCTCCTTTAACACACCTTTGAAAGGGTGGAAGTTGGACTGGAACTAGTTCTGACACTTGGTCTGCTTGCTGTCAGAAAAAATAAAGCCACCATCACCACCCTCCTGAGATAGTCAACGCAGTAGATTTATGCAAAAGAATTGGATAATAACGTTAACACGTGACACTGTTCCACTTTCCATCACGTACGTAGCTTCAAAGCGGGGAAAATATGGTATTTATTGATGGAGCCATAATTCAGTTCTCCTCTAAAGGCGCTCAGGTTTCATTGGACGGGGCAGGGAGAATAGAAACCAGATGATAGGAGGCCCGACTGACTGAGCTTTCTTTTTACGCCTGCTGCAGGTTGTCAGTTTGGATCCTGATTGTTCCTTGTGGAGCCTGCAGCTTCTTATTGACTTGCAGCACCTAAAAAAAAAATCAAACACCCATATGAAAACTAAATCAAAACAACAGCAAGAGCAAAAGGCAGGTAACTGAATTAGTTCTGCTCTATATGTCTTTTTCCCTGACTTTGTGGATTATTCCTAGTCTTAATTTGAGTCATTCTGATTATTTCTATCATGCAATGTTGGAGCTGTTAATGATTATTTGAGAAAGGAGCAATCAAAGTAATTAAACAACACGTCTTTATTATCTTAAGGTATGCGGGTGACTTTTGGATTATTTTGAATATTTACATTTGATTTCTATTGTGAAAATGTGTGTGGTTAATACAGTCTGTGTTGCACAATCACATTAGAGTAATTCTATGGCTCGTAGCGCGCCACATAGCGTGCATCCATACGGGATAATGCTTATTCCAACCGTGCCAGTGAAGGGGAAGTGTGCCGTGCTTGGGCGCAGATCAGTGAGCTCACACTCGCAAAATGTTCCGTGCTTTAGGTGTGAAGTGAGCCCAGGCAAGGTACGACTGGCCTGGTGTGAGAACGTTCTAAGTGAAAACAATCTTCCTCTGAAGCGAAACACGTGACTGCAAGGAGAGAGGAGGGCTCGAGCCTTCTCGCACTGGAAACGCCAAAAGGCTTTTCCACAAAGCAAACACTGGTTAGCCTCGAAAATTTAGTGCGGAAAGTCACCGCAATGGGCTAAGTCACTTCCAGAAAATAGCCATGTCTGCCCCTGCATAAATCACCGTAGTGTGGGTGTGTGCGTGTGCGTGTGTGTAATCCATATGATTCCATGTCGGCCCAGATAGCTGAAGCAATGACTAATTTACTGGCAGTGTTCCAGACTGGAAGAGGTTTGATTTTCTCCCAAAAAAGGGGGGTGGTGGTGGTCTGGGTATCAATTACAGAGAGCTCTACAATCTCAGCTCCTCACTCATCATCCATGCTACGCCTGCATGCTCCACTGCTATTCATGCTCCCTTACCATAAACACAGAAGGAAAATAAAAAAAGGTGTGTTTTTGTTGCCTGCTGCCACCTCTTCTATATTGTTTATGGCATCCTTGGTCAGCTGTGAAATTTCAGGAAGCTATCAAGAACACAGTATGGAAACCAACATGTTGATATGACTGGTTTGTTGTTTAGAAACAGCTGTTGGCAATGTGCTATTCCTATGCATCACATGATGTCATAACATGAATCTTCCAATGCATTTTTTTGTACTGTGATGCCTGCATAAAATGTAGCGTGAGGGCCTGTTGGGTGAAGTCCCAATTTTTAGTCAAACTAAACACACAGCAAGGACTTCATGGTAAAATAGGACGAGATGAGGTGGCCTTGACATCTTCACTATCTCTGGAGCTTAAAGTCTCATCCCAGAAGAGACAGTGCATCTGTTCTGAACATATGGAACTAGTATAAAGTAATTATGCACAAATAGAAAAACATATACGGTAATAAAATTCTGCATCAGGGTAACAGATGCTAGCGCTGTTCAGCTCTCATCTGTGGAAACAGGTTTGATCTCCGGGTGTGTGCAGGGGAGGACCAGTTGGGGTCCATCTGCATCACACACGTTCAGGTTGGATAGCAAATGCAAAATATGTCTCTTCATTTTTGTATTTAAGTTTTATGTGTTTGTTTTGATAAAATAAGTTTCTAAAGTGATTTTGCATGATTTTGCACGATTTTGCACATGCTTAGGGCAGCCAAAGAGTTTTCCTTTTTAGTGTCCTTAAAGGTACAGTAAAGTTTTTGTTAATGTTGCTATTTTTATTGTTGTAAGAGAACATCTCACCAATACATTCTTACATTAATATTGAAATGTATTTCCTTTTTTTCTTAAAAGTAATGTAAAATCTAGTCTGGTCTTGGTGACTCAATCTTCAATCTGCATCGTCTCGTGCCTTGTGACAACCCCACTCAGGTAAAGGGACAATAAAGCTAATAAAACATACATTTAAAATATAAATATAGATTTTTTAAAGTAATATAGCAATTGCGTTTAGTAAGAATATTAAAACAAATCAAAATTAAAATCCTCATTAAAATAGTTCTTCCATCCAGCTATCCACCCGTCCATTTTTTTCCGCTTAGTTCCTGGTCACGAGGGCAGCAGTCTCAGTAGGTAAGCCCAGACTTCCTGGTCTCCAGGCCAGTTAAAATAGTCATCTAAAATAAAAATAGAGAATTCGGTACACAGGTTCACATATAAACGGGTGTTTAATGTTCATAGCAGTAGTAGCAGAATCTGCCAACACTTGAACTGAAGGAACTTCAGACTTTGCATTTAAGTAGCTCAGTGTATGTTAGGTACAGAATGCATTTAAGTATTTTACCTTTCAAACGTGGTACTTTTGGACAATTTGGTCTGTGCAATAATGTGATGCCACGTTGTGCATTATTTAATTTAATTGAGGGTCCCCTAAGGCATCCGTCATTCGAGAGCAAAGACCCTGCAAAGAGCAAATTGTCAGTAGCTGCTCAGCGAAACAGTCGTTCACGGGACATCCTTTGATTGCTCACTGGACAAATTTATATGCAGCGAACACGAGGAAGTCCTGCACGCACACAGGCCTCTTATTGTGTAGCCCAGCCATCTGTCTCTCAGCAGTAGGTCCTTGTTACCTGTTGTAGTCTTTCTTAGCAAGCTCATTCACACACACCATCTCACTGCCAGCAGCCCCTTTTCACCAGTATGCTCTGTAAAGGCTCTCAAAAGAGAAGAATTCCCACTCAAAAAAAGAGGTCTAAAACATCTACTACTTTGACCACGTCAAAAATGTAAGCATGAAAGCAGTCATTCTTGTGTTTACAGTACTGTGCAAAAGTCTTTGGACACTATTGTGCTATAACGACAGCATATAGAAAAGGCTCTTTAAAGCTTTTTAAGTACTGTCTGAATTTTACTCCTAATAAGTATAATTACTATAAATTGGATTTATAGGTGCGTCTGTAAAAACTCAACGTTAGCATGAAAACAAACAAAGAGAAATCAAAGTGAGGAGGCAAAAAAAACCCAACATTCATTATGTAAATTGGTCAATATTGTTCAAGGATTCGTGCATTAATGCCTGAAAAACAAAATTGATGTATGACGAACGTGTGGGAAAATGGTTACCAAAATTGCATTTTTATCATAATATTATTATTTACGATACATTGAACAATATTTTAAATATTCTACTGTCAAACAAAAAATGCCAAAAGATTTTGGTGCAGCTCCAGATGAAGATGTGCTATGCAGAATTGTTCATTCACACTGAGGCCAAGTGGGGAAAAAAAAGTGTCTACACTCTTCACCGTACATCCCAAAATATTTCACATGGAAACTATACTTGTAGTTCTGTCTTGGGATGTGCAACGTGGATATTTGGAGACCGACAGCAATATGTGGCAGATGCTTCCCCTTAGTGCGTGGGGAGATGAGACGCTACGTTTATACAACACCACTCGCTCAGTTCCAGTCTTAGAAGTCAGTGGGATATCCATAGCTGATGCACATGGACTTAGTTAGAAGCAGAGCAGCGGCCTCAGGCCTTTTCTGTCTCGTACGTATACGCAACGTCGTCTCAGTCAGACATTTTCCATTCGCTGCAGGCCGCATAAAGCTTCAAAGATGTCAAAGTTTATGATTTGGTCTGGAGAGCCCGACGTTATGATGAAAGCACCGGTGAGAGGGTGTATCAAAGTGAAATATATACAGTAAGACCATACAAAGTCTGATTTTTAATATCTGAGTTGAATCATGCTTCCAAAAGCAGCTGTATGAATGCTGCCTAATGATGACCCTTAGTTAACTTTGCACCTAATGTGCTCATTTTTGTTGAATAACAGGAAGTTCATTTTCCTGCTCCTAAACTAGCCCACCTCTTCTGACCTTTCAGAATAAGGGGTTGGGGCCAATTATAAGCAAGCTGCTAATAGTGCTTTAGTGAGTCC
This sequence comes from Oostethus manadensis, assembly GCA_024372805.1. Classification (NCBI taxonomy): domain Eukaryota; kingdom Metazoa; phylum Chordata; class Actinopteri; order Syngnathiformes; family Syngnathidae; genus Oostethus; species Oostethus manadensis. The sequence goes on from QODF01000168.1 coordinate 2,083,708, forward strand.
AGATGTTGTTAGCTTTAGTCCTTGCAATGAAGCACTCAAACAAAGACAAACTCTCTGCTAGACGGTGGTAGTTGGCTAAAAGATGGCATAAATTAGGTCCATTTTGGCACAACACTCACACCATGTGAATGTGAACATGTTATTGTACTGTCATTATTTGGTGCCTTTTTTAAATGATCTCCAGTGCCTTCATGACTCATAGCACATAATATTTAGATTATAATATTATAATACCCTTATTAATAATTATTAATATACTTGTTAATTCCATTCCATTCCATTTTCTTCCGCTTATCCGGGTCCGGGTCGCAAAGGCAGCAGTTTCAGTATGGAAGTCCAGACTTCCCGGTCTCCGGCCCCCTTATCCAGCTTCACCGGGAGGACACCAAGGCGTTCCCAGGCCAGCTGTAAGACATAGTCCCTCCAACGTGTCCTAGGTTTTTCCGGGGGCCTTCTCCCGACTGGGCATGCCCAAAACACCTCACCAGGGAGGCGCCCGGGAGGCATCCGGACGAGACGCCCGAGCCACCTCAACTGGCTTCTCTCGATGTGAATGAGCAGCGGCTCTACTCTGAGCTCCTCCCCGATGGCTTAGCTCCTCACCCTACCTCTTAGGGGGAGTCCAGCCACCCTACGGAGGAAACTCATTCTCGCCGCTTGTATCCGCGATCTTGTTCTCATCGGTCATGACCCATAACTCATGACCATAGGTGAGGGTGGGAACGTAGATCGATCGGTAAACAGAGAGCTTTGCCTTCCGGCTCAGAGACTTCAACGCCCATGTGGGCAATGACAGTGTGACTATACTTATTAATATCCTTATAATATTTAGATAGATTTTTCTCCTACTATTTTGGTAAACCAGAAACTGAAGTGTTATTGTAACCATAGAACAAGAGATGGAACTTATAGACATAGGAAAGCGGTCCACATGTATCTGTCAAGACTGCTCAGCACAATGTGGCTGAAGTGGTAACAATTCAGCAACAGTAATAGTTCAGGAAGAAGAGGATATCCACCACAAAAGTCAGCTTTGTATAATCTGGCGTCAGCGATCTTCTCTTTCCACTTCCTTAGACGCTACGCTTCCAGACATCAACAGGTCAGTATGTATTATAGAGAAGGGCACTTACTTTTACACTTTAATACGGATAATTAGGGTAAAATGTTACAAAAAAATGGATAACTTAACAAAGGTGATGTGATGGCGACTGTTTGACCCTAGATACGATCTTTTTTATAGTATTTCCTAAATGAAATTAGAGGAACCTGAGATTGTATCAGACTTTTAATGTTGCACTTTAATAATAATAATAATTATATATTCTCATTGTTTTTTTTATTAGTAGTACGTATGTATGTGTATTCATACTGTATATATGCACACTGTATGTGTGTATGTATGTACTGCATGGATATGTGTATGTGCACAGTATGTGTATGTATGCGTGTACGTATATGTGTGTGTATATATATATATATATATATATATTTATTTCTTATTAGTATTTATGTATTTATTTTTTCTTTCTTTTCCTGTATTTTTGCTCATTTTGCTCTAACTGTTCTGGTTGTTGCTGAAATTGTGATTATCACGGTTGTTTATAATATGGTTGAAATATGTTTGTGAGGTTCTTCTGCACCCTTTCTTATATCCCCCCCACCCATCCCTTTTCAGGTCAAGTCCGGCATCGAAATGTGGTTCAACAAAATTCATAATAATCGCAGTCAAATGTCAAGGGAGACTCATTTGGATTATAAAGTTTCCCTTGGCAAAGAAACTTTGCTCAGCACTTAAAGGCAGACTCCCATTGAGCTGTTATGATGCTGGACAAGACGGGGAAAAAAAAAGCTTTGTGAGGAAGGTAAGATGATAATGCAAAAAAGCCCTTATCTGATCATAAAAGCTTGTTTGTTTGCTTTTGGGACGCCTGTAGACTGAATAAAGGTTCTCACTGGTACTTTGATTGGTCCAATCATTCTTGGACTAAGCAGAATGCTATCTTGGCATGGTAAATAGTTGGCTTGCAAGGTTTGAAATTCTTATCACTTTTATTATTTTCCAAAAGGTAATCAAATGCAGAATCTTTCAAGCATCCTCGTCTGTACATTTTGTTCTAAGGGTGGACTAAGTGAGTTATGTCCCCTTACGTATAATAGCAGTTGCTTGGCGACAAAGAAGTCAAAATGTAAAGTTGAGGTGCACTCAAAATGTGCTTACTTTTTGCAGTGCTTAATTACTGCCACATCATAAAAACAGTTAAAAAGATAACTGTACAATGTTAACTTTGTGAAAAAATAGCGGAAAAATAAACATATGTCAGTGATAAAAATTCACAATGATAATTATTTAACAATTTACATTGACTGAACATACCCGCGACCCTAATGAGGATACGCGGCATAGAAAATGGCTGGCTGGCTGGCTGGCTGGCTGGACATCACGTGCTTCTTGCTTTGCAGCTGGTGTGTGTGGAAAGAAAACAGAAGGCGTTCAAAGCACTTCCCACTGTGGTGGTGGCGGTCAAGAAAGAGACTGATTGTTATTAGACTTGCAAAGTTCTTGTACTTCATCGGTATAATCTGTGTAACAGAAATTGTGTTTTGCAAACAACACATCAATAAAGACTTGCACTGCAAGTCTTTTTTACAGGATGCAATTACAGTTAATACCAGAGCCACCCAGTATAACCATGATACGCCTGTCAGGTTTTTGTGTTCTTTCCCCCCCAAGATCATCAATCAAGAAATGTTATCATGACTGTACCTCAATAATGTAACAATTACAACCATGGAATTTGCATTTCACCTACCACTAGCAATTTCAGAATATACATAGAATAGAAGCACCTCATAAAAATAGATCTCTGCAAGGTCAGAGAACGTGTCATATATAAAATATTCTAAATTGTACAGGGTGATGTGATTAGGCAATACAGGTCTCGTAGGTTACCAAATCCGAGCTGTATTTTATACATCGACTTAGAAAGAACTGGGACTCATTATTATAATTCTGCGATCCAAACCTGTTTCCAGAAGAACCGCTTTTAGGCTTGGGGTTTTCGAGGCTAGTTCATGATCAGTTTATGTGCTTTTTTGTTTGTTTACTGTGGTCTGCCTCTCATAAAAATATAGTCAACTGAAAGAATTGCTCTCTCTCGCCCTCTTCTCAGTCTTGGCTGGCTGTCAAACCCTCAGAGCCGCCATGTGGACCGTCACGCCCACCCTTGCTTGGCCGGCGTTGGAATTGATCGGGGGGAAAAAGTCGCCTCGCTGTACAGTCCACAGACACATCAACAGGTCATCACTTGTGATAGCCGATTGGCTGACATGAGAAAATGCTACACTGCACAGTGGAATTTACATGACATCACCGACACCTTGACATGGGGGAGGGGGTGAGATACAATGGTTCTTATGTATGATTTGTAATCATCTCATCTCACACTCAAAATCTTGGCCCTTATCCATGCCTCAGCAATTACTCATAATTTATTGACTTGCTGTGGTTACTATGTTTACACTTACAATAATTTATGTGTTTACAGTTATTCTTAACAAAAGTTGGTTAAAACGATTGTTCATTTCCTGTCCTACCGTTTTTCTAATAGGCAGAGAAAAATCAAACAACGGTCGGTGCAGTTTATGCAGTGGTGCTGAAAGATGCATAAATACAGGATACTTTTATTTTGAAGGCCAATGTGGCCAATTAATTTTCTAATTTCTTAATTTTCGTGACCAAATTTCAATCATACTTACATGTATTTGAATGCTCAAGAACATATACAGTATGCTATTCTGCACCAAAAGTGCTCAAATTATGATTGCAAAAAACATAGAGCTTCAGAACATCAAATCTTATCAGCCAAGTTAAAAAGCAACATCTCTACAAAGCCCGGGTCTTGCTCCTATTGGTTGGGCATTTGGAAACTGCAAAAAAGTTTGCCAGAGTCGACCCGAGGGCGAAAGTGATCTATGATTTCAGCATGGAAATGATGACTCTGTATGATTAGCCCTTTACCGTCATTAAAGATACCAGATTTTGTTGGCTAGTAAACCGCTTGGCGCCACGATATATACTTTTGAACCGCCGCTACAATATTTTTTTATGTTAATATTAGTGATGTAATACTTGGGTATGGTTTGTCAAATCCAACTTTGCTTGAGTTGTTAATGCCCACAGGTATGCACAACAGTTTACAGTAAATTAAAAAAAAATAATAGACATAAAAAGTTGTTGATATTGGTCATGAGAAGCAGGAAGTTGTTGGTAATGGCTTAAAAAAATGTAGTGTACATCACTAATATGAGGATAAAATATAAGACCACAAATGTTTTCTATTAATGATACAAATGAATAAATGGGACAAAGTATTTGAAAAAAAACTCGAAAACATTTTGAACCAAAATGAATTATTCTCGCCATTTGCTTGTGCTCATCTTAACGAGCAACCTGCCTTAACATAAAAAAAACCTCAAAAGGAGTCATAGCACATCAGTGCTTAGTGGCGGATGGACATATTACCGTAGGTAATAGCATGCATTATAAAATAACATGCAGAGGGGTAAAAGCTGTTAAATTAAACAGTTATATGTAACTTTGTGGCCCTCCAGTAACAAACCAGTCAAAAAAATGGATTGGTGTGCTGACAGCAAAGCACCACTGTTAGATAATAACAGTAATAATAACAGAAATCGACGACATAATAAAGCATTGAGGAAATTCTGCCTGAATTGTTCATATATTTCAGTGGCACTGTGAGCAATATTTAGCCTGCTGACATTGCTTTGAGCTGATGCAACACAAGCAACATAAATTATCACTTTTTGAGATTTGAGCGCGGTTAGGGAGGGAAAAAAGTGACACTGGCAGAAGTAGAATGCTGCTTGCGGTTTTGATGATCAAAAAGTTCCACCGGTGGTAAAAAGGTGCCTCGGAGGTAACTGAGGCTGAACGACTCCCAGCCACATGTGAAAGTGATTGAGTGAAGATAAAAAGCCAACAACATGTCACATCTCCTGTGTTATGCAGAGCACACGGGGACTTTCGTTCAAGGAAATGGGAAAATGTGCAGACAGAGGAAATTAAAATAACCGAGTCGGGCACAGATTCACAACCTGAAGGCCTTCTGCTGTGAGAATTTTTAATAACCTACTGTACTGTGCCGGCCTTGAAGGGGGGAGCCATTATGAAATGCAGCTGGCAAACTGTCCCCGAGGCAGAACATGTTTAAAACCGGCCATGTCAGCTTTCTGCATCTCAGTTTTGTCTTTGACCTCGCTTTTGGTTTTCCAACATCTGTTTTTGTCACAATAAAATAGTGCTTGTGGCCAAGTATGTCCACTTTGCTTTTTGTGAGTATTGCATAAAGCACTCTTTTCTAAGCAAAAGGAAACTATATTCAAATAGACTCTGCTCCAATTTTAACCCAACAGTCTCTAAACTCAGCTCAGTAGTTCTGGTGGCCACATTTTCAGAAAGTGGAGAAGTTTGTTTTTGCTTTGTAGAAAGTGCAATGTCAAAGAAAGGCTGTGGCGTACGTTACTTTCCCAACATAATCATAAATTAAAGCAGCAGTGGTTCTCAACATTTGGGTCAGAACCCAAAAGCAGGTTGCTGATGCATTCTGGGTGGGTTGCAGAGAGCGAGTCAAAAATATGTAATATACAAGTCTGATGTCTGACTTTTTTAAAGTAAATTGTTTTAGTCACCTTCCTCCATGGTATATGCTCATTGCACGATTATAAGTGTAATGTCTGATTTTGAGGTCTTTTGATGTGTAATTTAAATGTATGCATTATTTGTGTGCTGTAATAAAGTCCTCTAAAATGCACTTTGGACCTGCAGTTATGTTTATTCATGTTTCAATTGAAGACAGGTGATTTTGAAAAACAAATACCTTTGCTTGGTTTGACTTATATAAAAGTATTTAATATATCAATAAAATAATGCATAGAAATTAATTCACAACTAACACAATGGATAAAAGAATAACCACAATGGCAACGTCTCAGCCAATGATTAGCTCCAGGATGATCAAAGACAGTTTGGAGTTACCTGTAAGTACTGTGACAGTTAGAAGATGTCTGTGTGATGCTAATCTACTTACAAGAATCCCCAACAAAGTCCCTCTGTGGCGAAAAAAAGGCATGTGCAGAAGAGGTTACAATTTGCCAAAGAACACATCAAACTTTTGGCCTACAGAGAAATGGAAGAACATTTTGTGGACTGATGACAGTAAAATTGTTCTTTTTGGGTCCAAAGGCTGCAGACAGTTTGTAAGCCAACCCCCAACCTCTGAATTCAACCCACAGTACACAGTGAAGACAGTGGTAGTGTTGGGCCTATTTATTGCATAGCAGGATCATGGATCTTGGATCAGTTGGCATATGACAAAATACTTGAAAAGGACATGTTGCCTTATGCTGAAAAGGACATTAATGTTATGGAGTGGCCAGTCCAATCCCTAGACCTTAATCCAATGGAGAATGGAGGTGCGCGATTAAAAAATGTACAAAAACCAAGAAATAAATACAAATGTAAATGACTGAATTATTCATTTGATTTTCTATGCAGCTTCGCCTCATTATATTCGCGGGTATGCTGGAGCCTATCCCATCTGACTTTGGGTGGGAGGCGGGGTACACCCTGGACTGGTCACCAGTCAATCACAGGGCAGATATAGACAAAAAGAGACATTAATGAAATAAAAATGATAGCAAAAATAAATACAAGTGGGTCACGACTTAATCACCATTGGAAAATGTGACTTCCAGGTTGAGACCATTTGAGAAACCTTCTCTATAAGCATTCTGCATGTCCTGAAAAGTAATCTTGTTAAAGATCTGGTGTTTTTAGGACTCTTTGGGGCGGTCTGAAGTTTTCCCCGGGTCGGATTTGGCCTGCAGGCCACCACTTGAATATCCCTGCTGCAAATGATGAACTCCAGAGAAGGACAACATGCATGTCATGACAGTCTCATCTTATCTCAGCCATCTCACGCTGGTGCTATCTTCCGCTTGTTGCAAAAGAATGTCTGCTGCTGTGTTAGCGTGTGCACAGATGAGGCAGAAAAACAGGCAGATTCCAGAGGTCTCTAAAGTCTAAAAATATTTCTATATTTCAATTTGCTACACACTAAAAAAGATAAATGTGATAGTAACATGCCATATACAAAATTAAGGTTGGCTCTGGGTGATTGTGTGACCTGACACTGAATAAAAAGCCAAGATGGCGGGCCCCAGCCACATAAAGTCTTTATAACCGCACATAAAGAGCCAGCATGCTGCCAATGCAAACGTCTTTCCTCAAGTCTAACTTATTTTATAGCGTTCGCCAAAAAGACTTGACATGTCTCTCTCACTTATTTTGCTTTGCTGGTCAATTGTTATACTATCCCACGAAAAGATCAATTTATAATACTGGAGTTAAACCACAAGGCCTGACGGTGCTGAAATAAAACACTGCATCATCATGAATCATTTGTGATTGATGGTATAAAAAGGTCTCACAAATTCAGAGTTACAGCAAACTTAGCAATCCAACTTGTTATCTTCCAAACTTGGCCAAAGAATCTGAATACAGCACCTCCCTTATGACATTTCTGTGTGTTTTTCTGTCCGATTAGCAAGAATAACGATGTCACACTTACAACGAAGACATTATGCAGGCTGTAGAAAGTCATGGTTTATCGTAAATGTTTCTAATATTATTGCCGACATGCTGACACACACCATGATTCAACCGTGCACTCACAAAGTACACTCAGATGGTTGGCTGGGGTTATTTAGTAAGCCTCATCTTAGATTTCTGTCTTGTATTGGACTCTATAGGGTGGACTTGTCTGAAAATGTCGGTCCCATCAAGCCAGAGGTGGCCATAAGTGCACTTGGCACTAGGACACCCTAGGTCGCAGGTCTATGATCGACTTTGTGGTCATATCATCAGACGTGCGTCCGCAAGTTCTGGACGCACGGGTGAAGACAGGGGCTGAGCTGTCAACTGACCACCACCTGGTGATGAGTTGGATTAGATGGCGGGGAAGACCTGGTAGACCCAAACGAGTAGTGAGGGTGTGCTGGGAACGTCTGGCAGAGTCTCTCGTTCGTCTAGTCTTCAACTCTCATCTCCGGCAGAGCTTCGCCTGCCTCTCGAGGGAAGACCGGGATATTGAGTCCGAATGGGCCGTATTCAGTGCCTCCATTGCTGAGGCAGCCAGTGGTAGTTGCAGGTGCAAGGTGGTCGGTGCCAGTCGTGGTGGCAAGCCCCGAACCCGATGGTGGACACCGGGGGTTAGGGCTGCTGTCAAGCTAAAGAAGGAGTCCTATCAAGCCTGGATGGCTTGCGGGACGCCTGAAGCAGCTAACAGGGACCGGCAGGCCAAGGGGCACGCGGCTTCGGCTGTGCTTGAGGCAAAAACTCGGATGTGGGAGGAGTTCGGTGAGGCTATGGAGCACGACTTTCGGTTGGCCTTGAAGAGGTTCTGGCAAACCGTCCGACACCTCAGAAAAGCAGCCCCCAGTTCACACTGTTTACAGTGCGGACGGGGGCTTGCTGACCTTGACTGAGAATATAGTTGGTCGGTGGAAGGAATACTTTGAGGCCCTTCTCAATCCCACTGACATACCTTCCGTAGAGGAAGCAGAGTCTGAGGATACGTACGTGGACAGTTCTATCACTGTGGCTGAGGTAATTGGGGTAGTTAAAACACTCCCCAATGGCAAGGCTCCGGGGGTAGACGGGTTTCGCCCTGAATTCCTCAAAGCTCTGGATGTTGGGGACTGTCTTGGTTAACACGCCTCTACAACATTGCATGGAAGTCAGGAACAGTACCTATGGACACCGGAGGGTGTGTTCCAACTATAGGGGGATCACACACCTCAGCCTCCCTGGTAAAGTCTACTCCAGGGTGCTGGAGAGAAGGGTTCGACCGTTAGTCAAACCTCGGTTAGAGGAGTTGCATTGTGGTTTTCGTCCCGATCGCGGAACACTGGACCAGCTCTACGCCCTTGCAAGGGTACTGAAGGGTATGTGGGAGTTTGCCCAACCGGTCTACATGTGCTTTGTAGACTTGGAAAAGGCATTCGACCGTGTTCCTCATGGTGTCCTGTGTGGGGGTTCTTTGGAAGTACCGGATTGGTGGTCTGCTACTACGTGCCATTCGGTCCTTGTACAATCGAAGCAGGAACCTGGTTCGCATTGCCAGCAGTAAGTCGAGCTTGCTTCCGGTGTACGTTGGCCTCCGCTAAGGCTGCCCTATGTCACTAATTCTGTTCCAGCTTGGTGACCTTAGGATCACGTCTCTGCTATTTGCAGACGATGTGGTCCTTATGGCTTCATCAGGCTGGGACCTTTAGCGTTTATCCGAGGCCATGGTTCTCAGTCGGAAACGGGTGGTCTGCACCTTCCGGGTTGGGAGTGAGGTCTTGCCTCAGGTGGAGGAGCTGAAGTATCTCGTGGTCTTGTTCATGAGTGAGGGAAGGTTGGAGCTTGAGGTCGACAGACGGATCGGTGCAGCATCAGCAGTAACGCAGTCACTGTACCGGACCGTTGTGGTGAAGAGAGAGCTGAGCCGGAAGGCAAAGCTCTCTGTTTACCGATCGATCTACGTTCCCACCCTCACCTATGGTCATGAGTTATCGGTCATGACCGAAAGAACGAGATCGCGGATACAAGCGGCGGGAATGAGTTTCCTCCATAGGGTGGCTGGACTCACCCTAAGAGAGAGGGTGAGGCTGCTCCTTCCCATCAAGAGGAGCCAGTTGAGGTGGCTCGGGCATCTCATCCGGAGGCCTCCTGGGCACCTCCTTGGTGAGGTGTTCTGGGCATGCCCAGCCGGGAGAAGGCCCCGGGGAAGACCTAGGACACGCTGGAGGGACTATGTCTCACAGCTGGCCTGGGAACGCCTTGGTGTCCTCCCGGTTGGAGCTGGAAGAGGTCGCCGGAGAGCGGGAAGTCTGGACTTCCCTACTGAGACTGCTGCCCCCGCGACCCTGACTCGGATAAACGGAAGAAAATGGAATGGAATGGATTCAGGCAAAAATAAAATCAATCACTGTCCTTTTATCATTGCAAAAGAGCATTATTATATTTTCTTATAAAATGCATCATTTTATAAGAAAAGTCAGAATGTTGTAAGATATTGTATTGTGGCTTGTATTTCATTCATATTATATTGCGTATTATTTTACACAATAGCCACTGTATACTAACGGTTCCACATTTCTGGCGATTGTAAGAGTGTTTTTTTGTGTGTTCTCGGGTATCATAAGAGCAGATCTGCATCTAAGACGCCATTCATGAAAAAACATTTGTGTCTATTTGTTGGAGGACTGCTCTTTCACTGGGCTCAGTCTCAAGATAAGAGACTTGACTAAGGACAGGAGACAAGCTAATGGGAAGGAGAATTCCCATAGCTGAGCAAACCACTTGCAGATGGCCATCTGCAAAAACACTACCAAGCGGAAAAACCTGATATTCCCAACATGCTATGGCTCACATCAAAATATGCACAATTTTCCATATTTTTCACCCTTCTTATATGATGACACAGATTTTTTTGTCAGGGTTAGAGTTTGCAGTCTGATTCCTAGGAAGTGTTTTTTTTTCTTGAAAATGATCTCTCCATTAAATATTTTGTAAATACATTACATTAATCTGAATATTTCCTTGCTAAACTGGAGCTGCTGCATATTATTGAACCAAATTATATGTCTGAAGTAGTAATTATATTTTTACATTCAAATTTTCTCCAAATGAATTGATATTATTAAATAAATGCCAACGCTAATAAAATATATAAAAATATTGTTGTACATAATGTTACAATTTTTCTAATTTTAAGTGCATTTACAAATAAATGATTGAAATAATCCACTGTAGCATAAAATACAAAACACACATCTAAAATTTGTAACAAATAAATATATAACCGTGTCATGTATTTCTTTTTTTGTAACTAGTAAAAAAAATGTAGTTCCATTGCATTACACTTTTTCATACGTATTGTAATTCCGTAATAACTCTGTTAAAGTAATAGCATAATATAATAGTATAATTATAATAATAGTAATAATAATAATATAATGTATTCTGTATATATAGCCACAGTTATTAGCATTAATTAAAAGCAAAAATAAAAAGTTATGTCACCTTATAAGGAGGCTAAGATAATGAAATAGATTAAACATTAAATTAAAAAAACATGTCTGGAATACACAGTACAGACCGACAGACAATAGTAATAAAAACTGAAGTTTTTAATTGTTGCATTGAACTTGAGCCTGCAGGGAACTTTCGAATACATGAGGTAATCCCGCAAAAAAAACCCCACCTTGATTACCTGCTTGTTAATCGTAAATTTGTAATTAGCTTGTTCTTTCAAAAGGGGCTGTAGGTAAACCTCAAAGCCAACAAACAAACATCTCAACATGCAATTAGAATTAAAACACTTATTAGAGTGAGTTTTAGCGTGAAAAAGGTCTTGTCCAGGCACACACAGATCACTCACACACACACACACACACCCACAAACAGATGGACGATTCCAAAGCCGCTGCCGGAAAGCCTGTGGTCAGCAAGAGGAAAAATGTCCTTAAACATGAGTGCGGGTTTGCCTTGGCCAGCACGTCTCTGTCTTCAGTGGTGAGCTAATCTTCTCTGCCTGGCTGCTCTCAGTGTGGATTCATGCTGGACTGTTTATAGTCCAGCACGGGGCATCTTGTATGACCTTTTTTCACGTTTGTTTTTCTCTGCCTCCCTTTATCTGCTTATCCCTGCTTTATCACAGGTAGCTCAGAGCAGAGCAGCTGTACAAAATTCAGAATTGATTTGAGAATGACCTGTAAAATTATTGAGTTTAAATTTGAATTGCTGTTGCAAACAGCAAGCAGGACTGCAATTTAAATTCAAATTGCAGCAAGTGGAATTGAAATCCCATGAAATTCAAAGACATTCATGACGCATAATTTGTGTTTATTTAAATTTATTTAAATATATATAAATATTATTCTATGCACTTTATGTGCACAAGGTTCTTAAAATAAAAAAGGTTTATAATTTTATTTAAAAAAAACAGAATGAATCTTGCTACTTTAGAATTGCAGCAAGTTTTTTTTACACAGCTCTTTCTCATTCAAAAAAGAAAATATCTCACCCAGTTTCACTTCTTCTTCTGTTCGCACATACTCCGCTAGCCAGTCCACCTTAAAAGGACCACTTTGTGTTCGTCATTGTGTGTATGTTTTTACCACTTGTTATCATCAATTGTTATGTGTTTATTTCATTTACACTTGGATTTCATTTCGTGCGCTGCATGGATTGGCAGTGCGCTGACAACGCGGGGTTACTGCACAATTGCACATGCACGCATCTTACAGGGAACGTCGATCGCGACAAAGCATGTTGGTAACGCAACTTACAGCTTACACAACTTACTCCCTGTCCAGACCAAAATAAACAATTGAACTGCACACAGCTTCAAATGACACCACTCTAACACCGTCTGCACAGAATAGCCCCATAAGAAAGCATAAGTCTGTTAAAAGTGATCAGTTTAACCACAGCAAAGGATCGTGGGAAACGCACACTGCTGTAAGCCTATAAGAGCATTTTGTCCCTTATCAATACTAGTCTGTAAAACCTCAAGGGTTTCAGTTTGACAGCTTGACACAGGCTACACCAATCCATGCCAGACTGTTTGATCGCTCCCTTATCTAAGACACTGCAGTTCGACTTTTCTTGCATCTTTATTTGCACGCTTTGCCAAGCCATCACATCACTGCCGGCAGCTGTAGTAGTGTACAATTTAAATGTTGCCGGTCATAAATGATGACGGAAGTCGACCCCTTTGCTTTAGTGTGATACTATAAGATATTCATTTGTATTATTTTTTACTGTTAATTGCGTTATCTTAAACTAAAAAATAAATTATTGAACACTTTGTAGACCATTTATACATTTATACCAAATTAAATTCAGGTTTGTGTCAAAAATTGTTTCACAAAAAGGCAAAAAAAAACAACAAAAAAAGAAAAAAAATTACCAATTTGCCAGGGGTCCTTGGAATTGTCTAACGGGGGCTCTGGCCAATAGCAATAATGGAATAGTTAATCCATGTGATTGGTATCAGTGTCGGCCGAACTCACTCATGAATGATCGGTATCGGCAGCGAAACACCTTGATCCTTAGTCACAGCCCACAAATGAGAGGCACGGGTAAGTAAATGCTGGATCTATTGCTACTCCTATGAGATTTCTTTGTCAAAGAGGTTCAAATGGAGCTTTAGACGGGCGCAGTAGTTGGATTTTGAGTCCATTTCCTGTTCCACAGCATCATGCGACATGATTGGCTGCCCACTGTTCTAAATCAGGCCACCGTCGACTTGTGTTCTGTTTTCCCTTAACCCTTTTCTCAGCATTGCTTCATGTCTTCCATGCTTGCCAACTCCCGACACAGAGGTGTACTCTGTGCGCAATGGAATATGTTGCTTATATGCGAAGGACTCCAAAGTGGATTTTGAAGCTCTGCTTAATCAGGAGTTTATAGTTTCTATGATGAAATGTTGATGCAAAACCAATAAGGCTTTTCAACAGTTTTAATTGTCCAATGGCTTTTCTGCTTTTGCTTAAACGTAAGTGCTTGATATGAGGAGCACCTGGTTGCAATTTCTCAACAGCCTTTCCTACACTAACAAACCACTTGCAGCTCAGTCTCTCCTTTCTTCATAAGCCAGCTTTCGATAATTACTTATCTTTGTACAGTTGCAGTTCCCCTTTAAAAGAGCTTTTCAAACAAAGAGCTTTGCGGGGATTTGGGAGGCTGGTGCACTGTACGAGGCGCTTTGCTTTCATGGTGCAAGAAGAGGTAGTTTACTTTGGCTGCTGTTGAGCTGAGGGGATTTAAGAGGAGTTTTATTTTACGGTCACTGCCTCTGATTGCACTTAATTCCATGACACGCTCAGCTTTGTTGACATACTGTGAGGAAAAGGCAAACTTTGCTCATTAGATAAAAGTAACTACTTATGTGGAGGTTTTGGTTTGAATTCTAGGAGGTCACTTAAAACTCACATGGCCTTTAAAGGCTGTGGAACCTGCACACCAAACAATTACTTCCATCAGGAGAACGTAAATAAAGGAACAAGTGGTGTTATTTGATGGGGTCCACGATTATAAAGCGAAAGGTTAGAGAGTTAAACGCGGTTGGGTGCCCTTTGCTCCTCTCCTTCAGGTTTTTGTTTGTTTAAGAGTGGACATCGGGGGCTCTAATGCTGCTAAAGGATCTTCCTCTTTCTCCTGAAGGCAAAAGTGGGCATTTGCTGCAGATGTCTTGCTGTTAGGAAGTCCAAATTCTGCAACTTGGGAACTTCTGTGCATGTACAGATGATGAAACAAGTATTTGAACTACTGAATGATATCAGTATTTTAAGTTAATTAATACATTTGTTGTTTCAAGCCTGTGAAAACGACCCTAATGTTGACATTGTTACAGATGCTAAATGTAATTATATTTAAAAAATGCAATGCGGCAATGTCGCAACACAGCAGCGGCAGTCTGTCTACCGTGCAGCCCACCACCAGAGCTTCGAAAAATCTTAGGGGAAATCCTGAGATCAATTTTGGAAAGTCAAAAATGTTAAATGTTTTAAAAAGGGTGACAGGAGGGTGTGTTCCAACTATAGGGGGATCAAACTCCTCAGCCTCCCTGGGAAAGTCTACACCAGGGTGCTGGAAAGAAGGGTAGAGGTCCTTAGTCAAACCTCGGTTACAGGAGCTGCAATGTGGTTTTCGTCCCAATTGCGGAACACTGGACCAGCTCTACACCCTTGCAAGGGTACTGGAGGGTATGTGAGAGTTTGCTCAACCGGTCTACATGTGCTTTGTAGACTTGGAAAAGGCATTCAACCGTGTCCCTCGTGGTGTCCTGTGGGGGGTGCTCCGGGAGTACGGGATTGGTGGCCCGCTACTACGTGCCATTCGGTCCTTGTACAATCGAAGCAGGAGCCTGGTTCGCATTGCCAGCAGTAAGTCGAGCTTGTTTCCGGTGAACGTTGGCCTCCGCCAAGGCTGCCCTTTGTCACCGATTCTGTTCATAATCTTCATGGACAGAATTTCTAGGCGCAGTCAAGGCGCTGAGGGAGTCCAGCTTGGTGACCTTAGAATCTAGTCTCTGCTATTTGCAGACCATGTGGTCCTTATGGCCTCATCACGCTGTGACCTTCAGCATTTACTGGGGAAGTTTGCAGCTGAGTGTGAAGCTTCTGGAATGAGACTCAGCACCTCCAAATCCGAGGCCATGGTTCTCAGTCAGAAACGGGTGGACTGTACCCTCGAGGTTGGGATTGAGGTCTTGCCTCAGGTGGAGAAAATCAAGTATCTCAGGTTCTTGTTCATGAGTGAGGGAAGGTTGGAGCGTGAGATCGACAGACGGATCGGTGCAGCATCTGCAGTAATGCGGTCGCTGTACCGGACCGTCGTGGTGAAGAGAGAGCTGAGCCGGAAGACAAAGCTCTCTGTTTACCCATCGATCTATTACCCTCACCTATGGTCATGAGTTATGGGTCATGACCGAAAGAACAATATCGCGGATATAAGCGGAGGAAATTACTTTCCTCCGTAGGGTGGGTGGACTCACCCTAAGAGATAGGGTGAGGAGCTCGGCCATCTAGGAGGAGCTCAGAGTAGAGCCAGTTGATGTGGCTCGGGCATCTCGTCCGGATGCCTCCCGGGCACCACACCAACCACCTGGTGAGGTGTTTTGGGCATGCCCAGCCGGGAGAAGGCTCCGGTGAAGAACTAGAACACGCTGGAGGGACTATGTCTCACAGCTGGCCTGGGAACGCCTTGGTGTCCTCCCGGTGGAGCTGGAAGAGGTCGCCGGAGAGCAGAAAGTCTGTACTTCCCTACTGAAACTGCTGCCCCCGCGAATCGGACCCGGATAAGCGGAAGAAAAAGGAATGAAATGGAAAAATGCTAACACAAATCACGTTTTTATAGTTTACAATTATTGTTTTACACATAAAAAACAGGATTGAGTCGTATTCTGGTGAGATACTTAACCACACTAAAGTTAATTCTCCTCACAATGACAGCATTTCAGTCTCATTTCATTAACCAATTCCGCGAGTCCGTCTGTGATTCCATTAACGCAGAAATACAAAAAATGCAAAAAATAACTATGTGTAACTTTGGAGTATGTTGCCGAATCACAAAAAAATACGCACCTTAAGGGGGGTGACAAGCACGTGTGTGTAAAATTTCAATAAGACTGAAGAAAAACATTGTCACCAGTAAGCAAAACGTCTTTGCAGTGGAATAGGTGGGAGGTAGCAAATAAATTATTGCCCATAAGTAAAGGAGCATCCATCCTTTTTCTTCCACTTAGTGGGTCTGGGTCACGGGGGCTGCAGTTTCAGTAGGGAAGTCCTTTCAGGTCTATGGCCACCTCCTCAATCCTTGGCCACCCAATTCCTTCGGGAGTACACAAAGGCCCAGGCCAGCTGAGAGACATAATGGGGCTCCTTCCCGCACCAGAGAGGGTGACATTCCATGTCCCAAGAACCAGATTTGGCCACTGAAGACCAGGTCGCCAGGTGCCCACCATCAGCCGCCCCCCAAAGCACATTGCACCAGCCTCTTACGCTTGCCCTTGCAAGTAGTGGATCTATGGGGGATCCCATGTAGCTTCTTCAGGCTGGGCTCGTCCAGGCCCCACAGGCAAAGGCTGACCTCCAAGCACTCACCAGTGAGCCCCTGGCCTGGTTCCAGACTGCGGCCCCGATGTCCCACGTCTGGGTGAGGTACAGTCCCTCCTCTTGTTTTTATTCAAAATTCATAAATTTTATTTATGAATCACTCGCCCAAAGTCATCTGGCATAGGCTCCAGCATATCCCTGCTACCCTAATGAGGATAAGCAGGATAGACAAAGGATGGAACAATGGGTCCTTCTAAATCAATTTTTGTCTGGCCTTGCCTTGGAAGATTCTACCAGAGGCATGTCCTTTAGCTGATGTCCTAATAAGCAGGTTGATTTGCCGTGTTATGGTTTGTTTTTAGGTGAGAATGAATAAACTGATTAGTGACTTCAATACCCTATCATCTTTGTAGGCTTCCGAACCATTCATTGTCAAACTTATCAAAAATGCATCTTCACACCTGCTACATTACAACAACAACGTTGTGGTTTCCTTCCCAGAGTCAGCAGTAGACAGAACTTAACCCCATCCACATGGAGACAACACAAATACTTGATCAAAACGGTGTATCATTTACATGAAGCCGGCGTTTACAGCGTCGGTAAACGAACACTTTTGAAACCGGGTCCCAGAGTTGAAAGATGTGAAGACGCCGTTTTTGCAGCTCCGTATTTACGTCTTCGCCCCGGTTTCTATGAAATCGCTTGCGTCATAGCTCCACCCCTTTACAATCGCACATGCGTTCAACCCCAAACATGGAAACAACCATGGCGCCGTACATTGTTGCTTTTTTTTCCTGCTGAAGCTGGTGAGCCTACTGTCACTACTGCAGCAAAACCTGCTTCTTCTTCATTTTCGAGAAGAACACCAAATACTGTAAGACACAGAACACTTTATTCTGGTTTCATAATCCAGTGTGACTCGAAGCAACAGTTCCACATCATCGTCGGTCTCGTTCGGCCACTCGTACTTGCCGCCAAGTTTTCTGTTTACAGGCCGTCTGTGCAACTGAGCATGTAGTTGCCGGTGTCACGGCGCCACTGACAGGTTTGGCATATGTATTACATCCTTTTCACTCGTTTTCAGTACATTCGCATGGACGCACGTAGTTTCTGATCCGGCTCCATCTTTACAGAAAACATTTTGGAAATGATGAGCATTTTGTCTTTGTGTGGATACAGCCTCACACAACACTGTCCAATCAGCTTGTTTTGTATAATACTGATGATCATCCCCAGGGGCCTTTCAGCTTCATACTATATTTATTCCCCTAACCTCATAAAGTAACTTTTACACTTCAATCAACCAGAGTCAAATCTTCACAGCATCTCCTCTGACAGCCAAACCACAAATAAAAACATCTAATTTGAAGCATGAACATTACACATTCTAGTACAGTAAACCACAAAGCTATTGTCTTTGACAATTATATTTGAGGGCATCACGTACTGTAATTCCTCGAAGTTTCTTTCTTCTTTTGTAGCTGCATCCTGTGGATTCATGACACCAACAAGACATTTGCAAAACGGATTTGCTTTGCTTCTGTGGCTTGTGGCTAAAATCCCAGTTTTGTAACACGGGAGTCAAAGGGGGCTGCAAATATTGTGATGTATTTAAATCTGTTCCTTGGCCAGGTTTGGCACCATCATTCACCAATGTGATTAAGGGCTCTAATTTCGTGGCTGTGCAGTGGTAATTTCGTCCAGCGTAACACAGTGTGCAGCCAATTTGGTAATTTGGTAGACCGAGGCGCACCACGATGGGTGTGGCGGCGCAGCGAGGGGAGGTGCCGACTGATTCAGCCTGGCGTGGTGGCATTTTTGTGCCAAAAGACTTCACCACAGGTGCGCTGAAAGCCTGCCAGCTTCAACCTGGTCTACTCTCGGCGCAAGGCAAATCGCCATCGACCTAGTGGTAATTTGACTGAAAAGCACACAGCACGCACTCATCACCAAAACCCCACAGGCCGGTTTACACAATGTCAGGCACATGCGAATGCATTTAATAATTACAACCACCACTGTTTAAAGTAACTATAGTATACAGTATACACAGTATACAGTATTTTTGAGTTTAATTAACATTTATTGTCAGGTGCATTTGTTCTCTATGAAGAGAATAAAAGCACATAATGATAGTACAACAATGTGATCTAGATGTGGTGCTACAGTCATTGTCCCCGTTTGTAACACAACACATTTAAATGCCTGAAAAAGTGTGTACAATTTGTAAAGTGACCAAAATGTTCACAGAAAAAATGTTACAAAAATCCATCAAGTCATTATTTTGCACAAGAATTTGGCTCAGTGAGCATGAAAAGGATTGAAATAAAATAAGCGTGTTTAGCTTTTTCTTTGACTTTCTTTGTCGGACTTGTGTTTTAGTAATGCCACAACAGATAAAGGCAAAGAAAATGTATGGTGATAAGTATAGAACCAGAAATGGAAATTATTGCAACCTTACAGTAATGTCTGCCATGGCTGCAAAGTGCAACACAGCTAAAGCTACAGTCGACGTAAAGAATGGGATGAATACCTTAAAATCAGTTACCTGGCCTTAATGTGACAAGACAAACCTCCCAGGCACACGCAGTGTATGTGTTTTTATGTTTTATTTTGCTACTATTGTTAATTGTTGTGGATGGGGCCTTTGCCTGTGATTAATCCGACCCTTGAATTAATTTCCAATTTAAACCAATTTCAAAATAAAACTGATAATTTGTAGTTTTGGTCATTGTTTTGTCTTCTGACTGACCCCCATCATCAGAGAAGTTACCCACCTCTGCCTTAGAGTCGCCATTGTATTTACTTTTACTATCGCTTTATGTTATGTATGTTAGACAGGCGGCATATTTCCGATATTAGCCCTTTTCCAAGGATTTTCAAATGCATCACAGTGCCAGTAGTAGATCTGCTCTGCAGAGACAAGGCCACCTGTTGAAGGGGCCCACCGAGCCAAATACCCGGCAACATGTCCGATTCTCTGATTAACATTCCTGGCCGGGACTCATTTAGTAAATCTGTCAGCAGGTGGACGGAGGGGAAACATTAATTGGAGGAAATTCTAACTGTGTCTTTCATCGCCTCTAATAATGAGACAGGTGAGTACAACCTGGGAGTTTACCTCCTCTTATGGTGGACGTTTTCAAGGGGGTAAAAAGGAATGATTTTTTTTCCCTTTGCAAGGACTCTGTGTTCAGAAATCCTGTTAGAGCAACAGCTGTTGTTTCTTTTTCTCCAAACAAAGAACGAGGACCCACTGGAAGCTGATACTCCACAGAGGGGCGTTTGTAAAGTGAAACAGCCACAGAGTACTTCTCTAAGCCATGACAATTTGTCGCCTAAGGCGCAGATAGTCCGACAAGAAGAAATCCTTTTTAGTGAGCTGCAAAGACCCGAGAGCTTGGTGTGGGCGAATAATGCCTTCAGCAAGGTGCTGCAAAAAGAATCTCTTTCGGCTTTTGTCGACACGTCTCAACTGCTGTGAAGGAAGTCGTATATCTCCTCCCCAGCGAGTGACAGTCGCATTTTAAAAAGTAAACCATGCATTGAGTGTTTGGTTTAAAAAATTTGTCGTCGATTTCCTGGCCCATGAATCGTCTTGTCGTAAAAAATAAAACACAGGAGTGCATTGAGATCTGAGAGTAGCGCCGCAAATCATCCCACGATGTCGACCTGATTATTCATTTGAAATAGTCAAAAATGTATTTTAGTGGATGTTTTCCCTTTGCCTGCAGCCATGCGAGCAGCTGTAGGTTCACACAGTGGTCCATATATTTACTTCCTCCACTGAACATCTGCCTTTATGTCTGATTATCTTGATCATTTAGTGGCTGAAAAGTCAATGAAGAAGACTCCCTGGGCTGTTTCTTTATCAGAATCAGAATCAGAAATCAGAAAAACTTTATTGCCATTGTAAGTGAACAATTCACAAACTAGGAACTTTCTTTGGCGACTCAGTGCAACGTAGAATTCTAAGTAAACATAGAGTATTAAATAAACATAGAACTAACTAAACATAGAACCTGAGTAAAAAGGTCAAATCACTGATAAGTAAGGCATGAGAGTGTTTTTAGTGCAGGTATTATAAGGTGCCAAAAATACTGGTTATAAAGTGAGCATAGTGCAAATGTTATAAAGTGTTCATGAGTTCAACAGCAGCAGGAAAGAAACTGTTCTTGTGGCGAGAGGTTCCGGTCCGAATGGACCGTAACCTTCGGCCAGNTTAGTCAAACAATTTCTTATGATTTTAAGGAATTTATCTTAGTCTGACAAATAAGGACTCACTCAACCTTTATTGTGTCAAGAGTAGGACTGTCAAAGGGTTAAATTAATAACAGTTTTAAAATTAATTAAACATGATTAATCATTTGCAACTATGTCTGAAATATCTCCATATTTACTGTATATAATTAAAAGAATAATTCAAGACAGGACAGCGTTATATGTATTTGTATGTATTTACTGCGCCAAATGAACTTATTCATTCATTCATTTTCTATACCGCTTATCCTCATTAGGGTCGCGGATATGCTGGAGCCTATCCCAGCTGACTTTGGGCGGGAGACGGGGTACGCCCTGGACTGGTCGCCAGTCAATCGAATATGATCAGTTAAAAGTTTCACTGGCAAATTCCAAAAAAATGTCCCGTCTGTGAGTCAATGCTGGGTTTCTGAGAAAAAGCAGATACCTCCTTAGGAGCCGGCCTGCTGATGTTGACCCTGAACTGTCTGCCTGATCCACAACAGGAGCCTCAGGGTCCTGCAGCATGTCTCCTCTATTCGAATGCTCCCCTAAATAAGTTATAAAATGCATGCCAACTGTTAGACTGGTTGTCCTGTATGTCAGTCAAATGACAACTATATCTAATATATATATATTATACAGTGAGGATGGATGATAGGTTGATGTCGATCTTGTTTTTTAATGCCATGCAATCGGCCAGCGTTATGCTCAACATACTACAATAACTATGGAATTACAAAAGTGCCAAAATGAATAGGACATGCATGTGGAAATATAGTAGTAGAGATCCGAATCGTCGACTGGACCGGGTAGTAGAGTTGCGGATGTTTTGCTTCTATTCACAGAGGCTTGGTCAGCTCGAGTCTTCGGTAGGAGAAGTGAATAAAAGCGAAACGTCCGCAACTCTACTACCCGGTCCAGTCGACGATTTACATCTCTACTACAATGGATGACACCTGGACGACTGAGGGCCTCCACGAGATAATGTGGAAATATAGAGAGAATCAGTCATGCAAACATATACAAATGTGCTGATATTATTTTTACTTTTTTTGTTTTTTTTTTGCTTTTTCCATTTAGTCATTGTCTTTGTTTTTTTCCATTTTGGCATTTATTTCCCTGTTTTGTTTTTGTCTTTTCCACAAAGCAAAAGCAAATAATGGACTTGGGTGACTATTCCCATCCAGTCTGTTATCCACTTCGCTCAGCGGCGACTTCAAGTATGTGCATGGTGTGGCGTGATATTACTTCCTGTTCGTAACCCGTGCTAAGAGCTGCATTTAAACATAGAGACTACAACTGTGTACAATCCTTAAACTGTGTGTACTGTAGGAAGAAAAAACCACAGCCGTCTATTTTCTGATTCAAAACCACGTGTGGTCCATCTCTGTGTTGCTTTCTGCTGACAAACCAAAAAAAAAAAACAACACACACACACACACACACACAGCCTCCTTCATGCCACAATCAGCTCACTTTCACTCATGTTCATCCTGTGGTACCCTCCCCCCAAAACACACACACCTTCTCTGTTTCTTGTTCTAGTCATTACCAAAACCCTGTTTCATGGTGCCTCTTCACTTTCTACACCAATAAAACTCAAACAATCAAAGGGGAAAAGGCAGCCTTGCACTATTATTCTAATTTAAAATTGCTATACATCAGTCGTTTTATATTATTTATAAAATACATCTTATATTTATAATTTTTTCAGCACATTATTCATTTCTAAATAGTTTTGATTTAAAATATATATATTTTTTAAATTTGGAGACTGTAAAGATTTCCATTGTTGTGATATGACCCTGAATGACTTTGTTGTCTACTTTTTATTTGTGCATTAAATTCATCAACTCAATTCCCCCCAAAATAGAGAAGAGAAGCAGGGACATGTGAAAACCTTGCTGCTCTATTGTGAACGTAAACACAAAGAAGGCTTTATTGATGACCGTGAATCAGCGGCCTTGCTCTGGGCTGCTTTTCTGAACTGGACTATTGTGTGGCCCTTTTGCAGCCCAAAATGGGGATTATTCATTATGTGCTTTTAGCTCTCATGTCAAATGCATCATGTTTTGTGTGCCACTGAGATGGGCAGGTTAGGAATGAAAAGATGCAAAAGTCATACACAATTATACAACTCTTCTATTAAACGTTGTCACCTGCACTTGTTTCGTCCCTGTAAATAAAGTGCATGTTTCCCTTGCACTTGTAGGACTTCAAAACAGACCCGTCCTCTTTGCTCCCAAAAGGTGAAGTGCAGCCTGCGGACGGCTTTAGGCTGTGTTTGCTCTTGGGATTTCACTTGAAGATGTTTACAAATGCCACCGCGGGGGGAACACAACAGGAAGAAAACGTGACCTCAACCTGGTCTACTGAATGGACCCGGTTTACAGGAGCTCAGCGGCTAATCTGCTGGATACATAGATTACTTCCCATCACCCTGAAGCACACTTTCCTTTGAAATGAGCATACTTTTAAGAAACTACATTGCAAATGGGGCCCAGTGGGACAAACATTGCAAATGACATCAATACTACTACGTGGTTAATTCCCGACCCTACCGCGTTAAGTGAATTTCCACAAAGTTGAACTCTTTATTTAACAAATAGATAAAAATAAAAACGACATAAGTTTTGTGCTTGTGTATTACTATAAATGTGTTCCTTAGGGAAAGAGAGGTGAACAGGACGTGACGTCGGGGGTTCAGAATTGAGTTCATCTTTGCAACAGTAGCCCGTGTTGTTATTAGAATTTATTGTCATTATTGTTCCTGTTGTGAGATCCTTCAAAGCCTGTTTTCTGATGCTTGCCACACCAAACAATTACAAACACCAAGTAACCAATACAGAATACTACATTTACAACATCAAGTTCATTTAACCATTTTTTTGCTTGGAAATTTTGACTTTATGGCTAATTATAGGTTGTATTGAACCATGAAAAAGAACATGCTTTAATAATGACTTTATTGTTGTTAAACTGTGAAGCATGACATGGCAAGGGAAGACTGTCCATCCATCCACGCATTTTCTATGCCGCTTATCTTCAATAGGGTTGCGGGGGCATGCGCTATCCCTGCCTGGACTGATCGCCAGTCAAAGGCAGGACAAACAAACAACCATTCACAGTCCTATTCATACCAATGGACAATTAACCTTACATGCATGTTTTTGGAATGTGGGGGGAAACTGTAATACCTTGGGAAAACACACACGCACGGGGAAAACATGCAAACTCCACACAGAGATGCCCGACGGGGATTCGAGCCCTGGTCTTCCAGATCTCCTGACTGTGTGGCCAACGTGCTAACCACTCGTTCCCTTAGCATGTCTGACAGTTTGACTATGCCAGCTCTCCTTGTCCTTTCTGCCCTCTGTGGTGCAACGCAGCACATAAACTGACATAAACATGCCCTAAACGGGAGTGCTGCGGCCTCCTTAGGTGGTTGGTACCGCCACCAATTTAGTTCACCGCTGTTCAGAAGAATGGTTTCACGTGTGACGTCATAGAACGGCGAAGCATTAACCCAACAGACAAGAGTTGTTGTTAAACATTTAAAAGGGATGAGAGTCCAAACAACACACACTCTCCAGTGAAACTTAACTCATTCAAAGCGTCTTCTGTCCCTCGCCTGCCTTTTCATGAATTACTTGGAAAGCTCCTGTTTGTGTTCAAAGTTAACAAAGCCGCCTGAGCTCACACACACACACCAAACCAACATATTTATGACCTACAGTCTGTGCAAGAGGCCGGGCTTGCATGAGTCCACGCTCCTGCTTGCTTCGCACTCACACAGGCAGCATAAAGGAGCAAATGAATGTGTGAGGGATGAATGTGTGGCCCTGGGGGTCAGCTTAATGGAGTGAGACCCTCAGCTCCTATTGACTTCCACAGTCAAACTATTAACTCCCCGCAACTCCCGTGCTATGGCCTCATTATTCATTTGAGCCGGGGTGAAAGACCATTCTGCATTTACATATTTAAGTTTGGTGTTAGCGCCTCATTGCAACTGGAGAACATCATCATCATCGTGACATCATTGGAGTTAGCTGAAGCAACCGACTTGACTGTCAAAAAGAATACATGTCAGTGACACATTCAATAGAAAAAACCCACAACTTTTTAAACAACTGGAAATTGAAGTCCAAAATGCGGATTTTTAAAAAAACAAGATTTTTTTCCTTTTATTACTTTGCTTTTATTTATTAGAACATGAGTGTTTCGCTGTCAAACACTGACTATTGCCCTGGCAGGCACACTACAGCACTTTCTGTTTCAACAGCAGGTCCAATTGACAACATTGTAGTAGTTAAAAAAAACACAAACTGTTCTTTGTAAAAATCCAACGATGGCTATGCAACATTGCCATGCCCAGTGTGGGAATATGCCGCAATCACCACATTTTGTGTGAAAATGAGACAGTTGCACATGTCACATGAAATGACGATCAATAAATCAGCAATATTTTTTAATTACCTGTGGGACACCGTTAGAGCATTTCCTCGTTTATCGCTGTTAATTAGTTCCAGAACTGATTGTGAAAAGTGAATTTCTGCAAAGTGGGTTTCCTTATTTATAAATATATATTTTTGTATAGTTTACACCCTTCTAAATATTTTTTTAAACATGTACTTCATGTCTACAGCCCCCTAGACATGAACTGCTGTATATTATAGTCACTTTTGGGAGAAATTCCAAACTCCACACAGATGTCCAATGGAGATTCAAACCCAGGTCTTCCAAACCTCCTGACTGTGCCAACATGGAATCATGCAGCACATTACCCAATTACTCAATAGTATAGACTTTATAGGCGAAAATGAGACATTTAAGACCTAAATAAGACTCAAGCTTGTGAGTGTTACTATAAATGTGTTCCCAAGGTGACGTAAGTAAGAGACGGACAGGAAGTGACGGGGGTTCAAAGATAAGTTTAAGCGTTTAAGTATAAATTTAAGTTTTTTTGGGAGTATAGTGCCTGAGATCATTCAAACCTGCAATAAAAGCCTGTTGTTCTGGTGATCAAGTCTGTAATGTTCCTGTCCGATCATTACGGTAACATAACCGCCACCTACTGACCAGTGTACAATAGTATATTTCACCAACATCCTTGAATGTGTCATTTGAATGACTCATTTTTGTATTTTTTTTGCCATTTTATGCTTGAAAATGCTTAATCTAGGCATAAAAAACATACGATTTCCTTAAATATGCATATTTTTCTGATTAATAATAGGCCATATTCAACCATAAAACAGCATGCGTTATTAACTTATGAAGTTTTGAAAACCGGGATGGAATGAAACTGCGAAATACGAAGTGCAAAGTTGCAAGGGATGACTGCATGGAGGAATTGAGTCTTCTTTCCTAAATATTTAGGCTCTGTGACTCACCAAGAGCCAACATGAGCGTTGAAGTCACCCAGTAGAACATCCGCCGTCTCAGGGGGGGAAGCAGTGCACAGTCAACACTGTGTATGGTGTGCTTGCTGACCTCGACTCGAGATGTTGTGGAGCGGTGCAGGGAATACTTTGAAGACCTCCTCAATCCTACCGACACGCCTTCCAACATGGAAGCAGTGCCTGGGGACTCTGAGGCGGGTTTGCCTATCTCTGTGGCTGAGGTCAACGAGGTGGTCAAAAAGCTCCTTGGTGGCAAGGCCCCGGGGGTGGATGAGATCCGCCCGGAGTTCCTTAAGGCCCTGGATGCTGTGGGTGTGTCTTGGTTGACAAGACTCTGCAGCATCGCGTGGACATCGGGGTCGGTGCCCCTGGACTGGCAGACCGGGGTAGTGGTCCCGCTTTTCAAGAAGGGGGACTGTAGGGTGTGCTCTAACTATCGTTGTATCACACTCCCCAGCCTTCCCGGTAAGGCTTTTCTGGGGTTCTAGAGAGGGGGATCCGGCGGATAGTCGATCCTCGGATTCAGGAGGAGCAGTGTGGTTTTCGTCCTGGTCGTGGAACTGTGGACCAGCTCTATACTCTCGCCAGGGTCCTTGAGGGTGCATGAATATTTGCCCAACCAGTCTACATGTGTTTTGTGGACTTGGAGAAGGCAGTCGACCGTGTCCCTCGTGGTGTCCTGTGG
>QODF01000168.1:2111203-2132001 GCA_024372805.1 Oostethus manadensis
ATTCTGGTGAGATACTTAACCACACTAACGTTCCTTCTCCTCACAATGACAGCATTTCAGTCTCATTTCATTAACCAATTCCGCGAGTCCGTCTGTGATTCCATTAACGCAGAAATACAAAAAATGCAAAAAATAACTATGTGTAACTTTGGAGTATGTTGCCGAATCACAAAAAAATACACACCTTAAGGGGGGTGACAAGCACGTGTGTGTAAAATTTCAATAAGACTGAAGAAAAACATGGTCACCAGTAAGCAAAACGTCTTTGCAGTGGAATAGGTGGGAGGTAGCAAAGAAATTATTGCCCATAAGTAAAGGAGCATCCATCCTTTTTCTTCCACTTAGTGGGTCTGGGTCACGGGGGCTGCAGTTTCAGTAGGGAAGTCCTTTCAGGTATATGGCCACCTCCTCAATCCTTGGCCACCCAGTTCCTTCGGGAGTACACTAAGGCCCAGGCCAGCTGAGAGACATAATGGGGTTCCTTCCCGCACCAGAGAGGGTGACATTCCATGTCCCAAGAACCAGATTTGCCCACTGAAGACCAGGTCGCCAGGTTCCCACCATCAGCCGCCCCCCAAAGCACATTGCACCGGCCTCTTACGCTTGCCCTTGCAAGTAGTGGATCTATGGGGGATCCCATGTAGCTTCTTCAGGCTGGGCTCGTCCAGGCCCAACAGGCAAAGGCTGACCTCCAAGAACTCACCAGTGAGCCCCTGGCCTGGTTCCAGACTTCGGCCCCGATGTCCCACATCTGGGTGAGGTACAGTCCCTCCTCTTGTTTTTATTCAAAAATTCATAAATTTTATTTATGAATCACTCGCCCAAAGTCAGCTGGCATAGGCTCCAGCATATCCCTGCTACCTTAATGAGGATAAGCAGCATAGAAAAAGGATGGAACAATGGGTCCTTCTAAATCAATTTTTGTCTGGCCTTGCCTTGGAAGACTCTACCAGAGGCATGTCCTTTAGCTGATGTCCTAACAAGCAGGTTGATTTGCTGTTTTATGGTTTGTTTTTAGGTGAGAATGAATTAAACTGATTAGTGACTTCAATAGCCTATCATCTTTGTAGGCTTCTGAACCATTCACTGTCAAACTTATCAAAAATGCATCTTCACACCTGCTACATTACAACAACAACGTTGTGGTTTCCTTCCCAGAGTCAGCAGTAGACAGAACTTAACCCCATCCACATGGAGACGATCCGAGGCCCAAACGCACAAATACTTGATCAAAGCGGCGTATCATTTACATGATGAATACTGTGGGGAGTGCTCTGGGAATATGGGGTATCGGACCACCTAATCCAGGCGGTTCGTTCCTTGTATGACCGGTGTTAGAGTTTGGTGAGCATTGCCGGCAATAAGTCGGACCCGTTTCCAGTGAGAGTCGAACTCCATCAGGGCTGCCCTTTGTCACCGATTCTGTTCAAACCTTTCATGGACAGAATTTGTGGGCGCAGCCAGGGTGTTGAGAGGTTTCTGTTTGATGGCCACAGGAGTCGGTCTCTTCTTTTTGCAGATGATGTGGTCCTTCTGGCTTCATCGAGCAGTGACCTTCAACTCCTACTGGATCGGTTCGCAACTGAGTGTGAAGCGGCTGGGATGAGAATCAGCACCTCCAAATCCGAGTCCATGGTACTTGCCCGGAAAAGGGTGGAGTGCCATCTCCGAGTCGGGGATGAGGTCCTGCCCTCAAGTGGAGGAGTTTAAAAATCTTGTTCACGAGTGAGGGAAGGACGGAACGTGAGAGCTTTGGGTAGTGGCCGAAAGGACAGGATTGTGGGTAGAAACGGCCGAAAAAGTGAGATAGGGTGAGAAGCACTGTCATCCGGGAGAGACTCGGAGTAGAACCGCTGCTCCTCCGCATTGAGAGGAGCCAGATGAGGTGGCTTGGGCATCTGGTTAGGATGCCTCCCGGACGCCTCCCTAGGGAGGTTTTTAGGGCACGTCCAACCGGTAGAAGGCCTCGGGGAAGACCCAGGACACGCTTAAGAGACTATGTCTTTCAGCTGGCCTGGGAACGCCTCGGCATCCGCCGGGAAGAGCTGGACGAAAGGGGCCGAGGAGAGGGACCTCTGGGCTTCCCTGCTTAGGCTGCTGCGCTGCCCTGCGCCAGACCGCGGATAAGCGGAAGAAAATGGATGGATGGACTCACCTAAAGTACCAGAACATGGACTGTTATTAATGTTTATCAGACATTACATTAGGTACAGCCTTGCCATCACTGCAAACTACAACTATGACGATAATAAACATTGTTAAATTGATGTCAATACAGTTCATAAAGTTGATCTAATTGAGTTAAGCAGGTTTGTGCATGAAAAAATATGTTTGAGTCATGTGGTTTCCAGTCAGTCCCACTTCCTCCTCCTCAAACTTTCCACTAAGTAGTCAACTTCTGTAAGCTTGAGTGCACACTTTGTGGCCATGTTATGTATATAAGGCAGATCAGCATAGCTCCTCAAGACGCTAGTTATTGTAAGAACAATACACAACACGCATTAATATGAGACATGAGCTCCAGGAGTCAATTTGAGCTCTGAGGTGACAGTATGGACATAAATCTTTATTTTACGACCATCCCCACATTCATTTTTGGGCGTACCTATAGTTAAAACTTATCCAACAAGTGCTATTAGGAGTTTATGGACTGGGCGAAACTTATTTCAATTATGAAATTTATGTTTGTCTATTTTGCACGGCCCGTGACATTTAGAGTTTTTAGCCAATGAGCCATAAAAAGATGGAACCCACTTTTGTCACAATTAGCGCAGTTTAAAAAAAGCTTTGTTTAAACTGTAATGTGATATTCATGCATATTTTAATGGGCTCTGGAGACAGAGTCAAGGTCGTTAAAAAATTCCACAGTCTTCAGTGATGTGTGTGTCATCAATAACAAGCGAGAGGGGTATGTTTCTTTAAGACAAGCCCGTAAATGGGGGCCCGGTCAGCACCTCCTTCAGTGGGAATGGGCTGGCTGCAGTTCCAGTTTTCCTTGGTGGGTCAAGCCTGCCATTGAAGTGTGAATGGGCTGCCATGGCAGATTACACCGCACAGCTGTCCCCCTACCGTGGAAATTAAGTTATGCCCCGTGTCAGCAAGTTTTGTGTTTTCCCCTCTTTCTCTCATCCCTGCACCCCCACTGCCATTATCTCCTCCATCCCCCTCCCCTCTTAGTCCTTCAAAAGTGGAGGCCTCTCACAAGGGTTAGGTTTAGGCCAGGCTATAGGATGCAGGGTTGGGTTGTGGAGCAGAGGGATGTTTTTTCCACATCGGAGGGATGATGGAGGAGGATGAGGTCCAGGGTGTACCCCTCTCGGTAGCTCGCCATGCTAGCGACGGCCGTCTGTTATTCCTGCAGTGATCCTGCAGCCTGTCCAATGTGGAGAAAACAAAAAAAAACAGAAAAACAACAATTTGATGTTAAACATCAAATGATGAAAGTCATAAACAGGTTTCCTATGCTCTAACTGCAAAAATATTTGGTTTATTAATGTTGAATTCTACTAATTGGTCTAATTAATCACGATAAACGAGGGACAAGTGTCTATGAACATGAATGTCCCCCTCAACCTGAGAGCACCTAACCCCAAATACAGTATTTCCACAAAAGTGAGTCCACTCCTCATATTTCAGCATCCATTTTGTTAAACCGTCTCCACTACAGAAATGAAACTTAGATATATTTTAGAGTAGCCAGTGTAGAGCTTGTATAGCAGTATAGATAGATTCACCAAAACTCGTGCGCTCTTCCACCTTCCTTCCACTTCCACTTCAGGATCCCCCACAGATGCTCAGTTGGGTTCAGGTGTACGTGGGCTCTCCATCACCTGCATCCTTCAGCTTCCAACAGATGAGCTCATGCTCTGCTTTGCAGTGTCACAGTACATGTTGGAATTCATGTTTCCCTCCAGAAACCGCAGCACTCCAGTGCCAGCGGCACTCACACAGCCTCGGCCCATGACGCGGCCACCATCATGCTTGACTACAGGCAAGGCACAATTATTTTTGCCAGCTATTTAGACAGTAATGGCTGCAACTCCTCTAAAGTACAGTATATCCTTATTTTGTTTCTATGGTATGGTCCCTTGAGATGATCTACTGTAATGTGGGGGTGTACTCATGTGATTAAACGACTTTTTAGTGATTTAAAAAAACTTGAACAACATTTGATTTTTAAAGAAAAAAAATCTGTGAACTTAGTATAGACAATGAAAAGCAGCATGCTACCCTTCGAGACAACCTTTTTGTCCCCAGCAACATTTTCAACGGGGAATATTAGAAATGGCTGCCAGCACCAGTCAGGTAGCAAAGCGTTCTGCAAGTGACAGTGGGATTAGTGCTGCAGGGTTTTCTCTCAGAACCCGAGGAGTGGGCCTGCAGCTTGGGTAACTGGATTACAGGCCTTTTGCTCATTTCAAAGGGTTGTGAACCCAGCAGTGGTCTTGCGTGATGAAATCAAAGTGGCAGCTGAAATAGAACGGAGAAAAACAACAAGGCTTTCTAGAAAGTCTTCTGGAGACTAATGAGAGCAATGCAGTATCAGAGAGATGTTCTGGGCGTGGAGGAGTGCATCCTCTGTAGAAATTAAATGAATCAAATTACTACTACAAGTGAAAATCACGGGGAAACAAGTAGAAACATGCTTCTTTTACAAGCACCCTTCAGCAAATGTGAGCTACAGCGGAAAGCACACGGGGGTCACGTTGGAGCCCATTTCACCCTACACTGTGGTAACTGCGGATTTCCAAATCCTTTCAAATGAACTTTCCATCCCAGTGCCTCCTCCTTGTCAGCCATTCCAACTGTCCAACCTTTTCCACGTCACTTTCTGCACATGCTCCTGCAGAGCCACATCCCTAACACCGCCTGTGAGAAAGAAATATGGTCAGGGGAACACTTCCAGTGGGTAGTAGCGATACAACGCAAGATCTTGGGCCGAACCCTTTCTGTTGGAGGATGCTGGCTCCAATTTGTCTCCTATAGAAAATAATGGAAATAGAAATAATTCTCTCCAGCCTTAAACTGTCACCAACATAAATGTACAGTCAAGTTAGAGTAAATGCCACAAAGCCATAGCACGTTGGCCTCACAGTCGGGAGGTTTTGGGTTCGAATCTCCGTTGGGCATCTCTGTGTGGAGTTTGCATGTTCTCCCCCAGCGTGCGTGGGTTTTGTCCGGGTATTCTGGTGTCTTCCCACATTCCAAAAACCTGCACGCTAGGTTAATTGGCGACTCTAAATTGTCCATAGGTACGAATGTGAGTGTGAATGGTGGTTTGTCTGCCCTGCGATTGACTGGCCAGCCCACGGTGTAGCCCGTCTCCCACCCAAAGTCAGCTGGGATAGGCTCCAGTATACCCGCGACCCTAATGAGGATAAGCGGCATAGAAAATGTGAGCTCTACCATCAGTCCTGTATCATGCCACCAGTAAAGAGGAAACCCACATATTTACGTGTGGCTTGCAATTTTGCCCAAGTCAAACAAACAATGCCTTTTCTGAAGGCACAAGTAATAAGCAAGTGGCTTGGGGAACAACACAGTAACATCTGACAAAATGATCCAAAACCAATCCTTGTGAAAGGAAACACTTCCTTTGCAAAACTTCTGGCCATGACTGTATGCAGGCTTCATTTTAAAAGAACAAACTGAAACACCTTGGACTTTTTAGAAGAGGTGGAGCAGCAAGTTCCTGCTGAGATCAGAATCCATGTCAGTTTTTCATTTACCTCAATAAGAAGGGTGAAAAAACTCGGCACCCCAACAGATGCCAAGACTTAAGTGAAAACACTGCAAGAAAAAGTGGGGCTAAGGTTAAACATTCCATGCGATCGCGGATGCCGATGAGTAATAAAGTTGATGTAATTATTTTTCACTTTACTGAGCCGGGATCAAAATGAAAACATGAATTTCAGCTCGGACTTGCTTTGACAAAATGGACATGGGGATTATTAAAGTTCTTTATTAGAAGCAGGGCTGCGTGTGGCTTCCAACCGCGGCACCGGTGGCGAGAGACCACTGTGGTTTTGTAAACATTGTCCCGGCTGGAGGTATGGGGGTGGGGGTGTGGGAGCTGCACGAGGTGAAGTGTGGGTCGTTTTGTTCGGGAGGCTAAAAGGAGAAGTGCACGGACGATGACGTCAAAGATATTTTACATTGGCGCAAAGAGCTGGATCACAAACTGAGAAACAGTAAATGCAACCGGTTCACCATGAGATTTTTTCAGCATATTTTTGTGATCTTTCTTACTGAATCACAATCATAGCAGACCATGAAAATAGTCCTTAGGAATCATGCTAATAAACGAAAAAGGAGGTTAGGTTTATGTTTACTTGTTTGCAGGATGGCAAACAAAAACAAACAAATGCAAATTGTATGATTTTATCTTTAGGTAACTTAAGGGGGCTTGATTAGGTACTGCATGGGGGGTGCTAACTTACATTGCAAGCCATGCCCCGTGTGGCATGCTCCATGTTGCCCTTATTGTCAGCTAATAATAGCAAGTTTAGCTACTAACATTAGCTATCATTAAATGTACAGTCATCTCTCGCTTTATCACGGTTGAAATTTTGCAGCCTCACTCTCTAAGATTTTTTAAAATATGCATATTTCATTTTTCATATTCAAAAACCAAACACATGCAAGTTTAAATTATCTCACAATAGGCACAATAATAAAAGATGATAATCATAATAATAACTCAGCTGTAATGCTGGATAAGCTAAAGCTCAAAACTGAACGCCTGATGTCACTTCTTGTCTAATTTACGTCTTAAATGGCTTATTTTCTCTGATAATACCTACTATTATTGGGTAGTACAAATGTAAAGGTGACTATAGGGCTGTTATTTCATGTCTAGAGGGCTCTAATAATGTTAAAACCCTATTTAGAAAGTTGTAAACGGTCTTTCTACGCCATAATTTTGATAATATTTCCTTTATAACTAAAGAATCCTACTTGAAAATTCACTTATCAGGTCTAGAACCAGTTACCTGCGATAAACAAGGGATTACTGTACAACCTTTCATAACGACACAATGACTCCAAATTGTTGGTTGCTTTTGTGACATCATTTTATTTGGGTCAAACGATTTTGTAAATTTAAAATTGTATTTTTTTCTTTGTAAGACAAATAAAATAATCAAATGTACATTTCAATTTAATACGATAAAATAAAATAATGTTATGATATGTTATTATTGTATGTTATTTACTTATTTCAGTAAAAAAAAACAGTCTGGTAATGTTCTACAGTAACTTTTTGTGGGGGCGCATTCCCCTTAATTTCTTTTTCTTTTTCCACATTCATCCATTTGCACCCTACATGTTATTATGTGCACGCTGTGCTTTTTCTAAGTGCCGAGACTGCCTGAGTGAGTGTGAGAGAGCAAAAGAAAGGCGAGGAGGAGGAGGTGGTAGAGGGGAGGACATGCTGGGTTCCCGAGCCTTTCTTCTCCTGGAAAGCTGCACGGTGGACTGCACACTGATACTACCACGACAACACTGATGATTGTTTTGGTACTTTTGAGAGCATTTCGGTCCAAGATAGATTTTGTTGGATAATAACACACACTGGTGGTAGAAATCTTCATTTTCTAACTTGTTTTTTCTTGCACCTCATGGAGGGAGAAAGAGCAATTACTCATGGAAAAGATCATTTCACAAAAGCATCTCTTGCCGCGATTTTCCCATGTTTTCTTCCTGGAGCTAAAACCCGGCGGCGACAACGGCAGCAGCAGAAACAGCAAGATCGTTCCCACATGCTTCCCCGCCGCTTGCCTCTCCAGAGGTGTCAAGCCGGCCTGAAAGAATGAAGTGCCCCCCCATTGTCCTGCTCAACTATTATGTGCTTAACATTTCCATGACAAAGATGCCACTCGACTTCTCCTCCATCCATTCAACTAAAGGGCCCTCATCCCCCCGCACCTCTTCTAAATAAAACATTTTGCAGCACATCATTGACCACGGACAGACGCTAACACAATTGTACAGATGCAACATGGAAATAAACAACCAACGCATGCTTTAAATGATTAGTAAAGTAGGACAGAATCATTCCGAAGGAAGACTATAGCTGCAGTCTGCAAATAGAAGCCTTAAAAATATAAAACCCAAGTTCAGACACCTCAAAGATGACGTTCCTTGTTAAAAACACACTGACGGTTTGTCAAGGCTGACACCTGAGTGCAAGCAGAGGGCCAAGAGGGCGCTTTGCTGATTTATGGTGACAGTTCCGTTTGACAACAGCCAGCTAAATCAAGACACAGTAAGTCATGGCGCTATCAGTCCACAAAAAGGGATGATGAGAATGATCATTATTGCCTGGCACGTCAAACATCACAACAAATGCAAAGTGTCATTTCAAAAAAGTGCCATCCGATTCATGTGTTGCGTTATTTCCACAAATACGTGTTTTTGGTGTGTCCTAATGTCCTATCGTTACACACAACCGTTTCAACAATACAAAAAAAACAAGTCACAGTCGAGGGTTATATATTCAAGTTTTCCTTTTATGCCTTTATAAAAGTATATCATTAAGGCAAACCATACAGTGGATTTAGACATTTCTTTCTATAGGCTACACACAGTGAATAAAGCAGCACATAGCCTGCACCATATACCATTCTTTGAAGGGGAAAACTATATTGGCTATAGACATATATACAATGTACAGTGCAAGAGAATACACACAACAAATAATTTCCCTTTAAAGCTGGAATTTTCAGTCTTTTATTCACCACATTTGGATCTGACTGCACAAAATAAATTATCCTCTTTAAGTCTTCTGATATTTACAAGGTTTTTTTTTTTAATTCCAGCATTAAATACTTGTAAATCCTATGCCTCCCAGAAAGGGCTGTCATATAAAAATAGTTAATTTCTCATAGAACGGGGTTGGCAGTGCACAGCATTGTTCAAACACTGCTCCGGCTCCATCACATCTTGGCTGTACCAGGGTAATCAGTCGAATTTAGCTTATCATGTGCGAGCCAAGCATCTGGTGAGTGTGACTGCTTTTGGTAAGAGAGCAGGCGCCTCCACAAAAGTAACCCTCTGTTTTTTCCATTTGCATAGACAGTAATGCACTCGTTCAAATGTTCATGCAGTCTTGGTTAAAAAATGGTGCCTAAATGAGGGGCAGTAGAGCCAACATGGATGCCAGCATGGTCAAAACATAGTGGACCTCCAGGGGAGCGGCCCCACTTTCCGGCTCTTCCCTGTAGTCAGAGTCCGCGTAGTCCTCATCATCCTCCGGGTCAAAGCCGTCAAGAGAGCCGCTGCTCTCCTCCCTCTCCGGGGTGTCAAAGCAGAGCGCCTTCATGCTGCTCTTGACAAACTCACAGATGGCCCTCTCGGTGCCATCACACATGCAAGTGTCCAGCTGCTGACCCTTGGGGATTTTGCGCATGTTGGCGATGACGCTGCGGCAGGCGTTGGTGCAAATAGCCCCGCTGAAAAGTTTCCCGCAGTGGTGCAAGTAGTCGCGCATGGTGGAGCTGCACTGCTGGTCCCGCTCGCACTGACGCCGTGCCTCCGTGCACCCGGTGCTGGTAGTCCGGGGTAAGCACGGCTCGATGGACCGCTTGGTGCGCGTACACTCGAGGTCGTGGCCGCAGCTGCAGTCCTCCAAAGCGGGTCCGTTTCGGGTCATGTTGAGCTGCACCAGGGAGGAGATGCAGTGGCTGGGGCACTTCTTCCTGTCGCCGTTCAGCACCGGCCGGCAAGCGCGTATGTAGTGGTCGTACGCGTAATTGCACTCGGGCTCCGTCTGGCAGTTCATGATGGCCTGCCAGCATACGAGCCTCCTGCCGTGGGACGGCGAGGCTGCTGCTGCTGAACACGCCAGCAGCAGCAGCAGGCACGTTAGTGGGCGGCGGGATCCGCCGGAGGTCCGCGCTAGCGAGCAGAAGCTTGACATGACGCGGGAACTCACAGCAGACTCATAAGGCAAACTTCAGCGGCACTTCCACGGAGAGTTAATCCGAAACCGATCAACAGGCTGCCGTGGAATCCCGGCTCCGCGAACCCGTCATCGGCGTGCATTTCTCACCCATTCCTCCGCGCACTGCAACGCTGGTGTTTTTTTTTTTTAAGGGGAAATCATTCCATCTCCAGCCCGGAGGCCCCCCCGCCGCGGTCCGAACCACCAAAAAGTCCTCAAAGTCATTCAGGAGCACACCGGAGTGCAAAGAAACGCCGCAAAGGTTCGGGGGAGAAAACTTTGCGAAAGTGTTCCACTGCTCACTCGCCTTTGGGCATTTTTGTTTCGGAGCTCCCCGGCCTCTCTCCACTCATGAGCCCGCAGCAGCTCATTGGTTGGCCCCCTTGTTGTGACTTGTGGAGGGCGGGAGTATGGGGAGGAAGATGGTGGGGAGGAAGATGAGGTAAGGGGGGGTTGTGGGGTGAAGAACAACAAAAATCAGAAAGAACTCTTCACTGGTTGTCTGGACATCTACACTCGCTGGACATTAGGAACACCTGCAACAACATAATGGTATCTAATCCAAAAGATGGAGCAACAAATCCTGCCTTGTCAGAGAGGTGTCCATTGAACAACATTTTACAGAATGTGTAGCTGGAGCACCACAGAGGATCCTCGCCCAAGTGTCATGACCCTTCGCAGCCCCACATATTTGGAGATCATTTCAAATATGTGATAACAAGCAGTAGCACTTCTTGCCCCTTTAAGAGGAGAAGGACGCAGCGCTAAAAGCTGTACTGTATTCCCGTGCTGTTGATCATCTTTCATATCATCCATTGAAAAATGCATCTAATAAACATGTAGGGCGTATTGTATGGAAATGTTATTATGGAAATCAGGTTGGGGAAAAGGGCCAGCTGGGATAGGCTCCAGCATCCCCGTGACCCTAATGAGGATAAGCGGTACAGAAAATGAATGAATGAATGAAGGTTGGGGAAAAAAATTAGAATATTATGGGAATAAAGTCATAATATTTCAAATATTTCATAAAGCAAATTTAAAAAGATTATTTAAAAAGAATGTGGAAATAATGTTGAAAAGTCCCACACCCTCAAAAAAAAACAACAGCAAAAATGTGAAAAAAGAGCAATTACCAAACTTCATATCATACCAATTTCACCTACATCACAAAGCTGAGATGCATTTTTTTCTTGAACTTTTTCACAAAATACCAATTTTACAAAATATCTGTAAAATCTGTTGACACTCCATTTTATTCCATTTTCTTCCGCTTTTTCTGGTCCGGGTCGCGGGGCCAGCATTCTCAGTAGGGAAGTCCAGATTTCCCGGTTTCCGGCGACCTCTTTCAGCTCCACCGGGAGGAGACCAAGGTGTTCCCAGGCCAGCTGTGAGACATAGTCCCCCCAGTGTGTCCTAGATCTTCCCCAGGGCCTTTTCCTGGCTGGGCATGCCCGAAACACCTCACCAGGGAGGCGCCCGGGAGGCATCCGGACTAGATGCCCGAGCCACCTCAACTGGCTCCTCTCGATGTGAAGGAGCAGCGGCTCTACTCTGAGCTCCTCCCGGAAGGAGCTCCTCCAGGACCGAATGGCACATAGTAGCGGGCCACCAATCTCATACTCCCAGAGCACCCCCACAGGACACCACAAGGGACACGGTCGAATGCCTTATCCAAGTCTACAAAGCACATGTACAAAGTGTACAAAGCACATTGTTGGGCAAACTCCCACATACCCTCCAGTACCCTTGCAGGGGTGTAGAGCTGGTCCAGTGTTCCGCGACTGGCACGAAAACCACATTGCAACTCCTGTAACCAAGGTTCGACCAACAGTGGTACCCTTCTCTCCAGCACCCTGGAGTAGACATTCCCAGGGAGGCTGAGGAGTGTGATTCCCCTATAGTTGGAACATACCCTCTGGTCACCCTTTTTAAAAATGGGAACCACCGCCCCGGTCTGCCAGTCCAGAGGTACTATTCCTGACTTCATGCAATGTTCTAAAGGCGTGTCAAACAAGACAGTCCTCCAGCATCCAGAGCCTTGAGAAATCCAGGGCGAAACTCGTCTACCCCCGGAGCCTTGTCATTGGGAAGGGTTTTAACTACCCCAATTACCTCAGCCACCGTGATAGAACTGTCCACGTACGTATCCTCAGACTCTGCTTCCTCTACGGAAGGCATGTAAGTGGGATTGAGAAGGGCCTAAAAGTATTCCTTTCACCGACCAAATATATCCTCTTTTAAGGTCAGCAAGCCCCCATCCGCACTGTAAACAGTGTGAACTGGGGGCTGCTTCCCCTTTCTGAGGTGTCGGAGGGTTCGCCAGAACCTCTTCGAGGGCAACCGAAGGTTTTTGCCTCATCCGCCACCAAAGCCGCATGCAGATTGGCCTGCCGGTACCTGTCAGCTGCTTCGTGAGTCTCGCAAGCCATCCAGGCTTGATAGCACACCTTCTTCAGCTTGACAGCAACCCAAACCCCCGGTGTCCACCATCGGGTTCGGGGCTTGCCGCCACAACTGGCACCGACCACCTTGCGGCCGCAACTACGACTGGCTGCCTCAGCAAAGGAGGCACGGAATACGGCCCATTCGGACTCAATATCCCGGTCCTCCCTCGAGATGCAGGCGAAGCTCTGTCGGAGATGAGAGTTGAAGACTCGACGAACGGGAGAATCTGCCAGACGTTCCCAGCACACCCACACTACACGTTTGGGTCTACCAGGTCTGTCCGGCATCC
The DNA here is from genome assembly GCA_024372805.1 of Oostethus manadensis. NCBI lineage: Eukaryota > Metazoa > Chordata > Actinopteri > Syngnathiformes > Syngnathidae > Oostethus > Oostethus manadensis. Next base: position 2,123,881 of record QODF01000168.1, read on the forward strand.
TTCCCCGCCATCCAATCCAACTCATAACCAGGTGGTGGTCAGTTGACAGCTCAGCCCCTCTCTTCACCCGCGTGTCCAGAACATGCGGACGCAGGTCTGATGATACGACCACAAAGTCGATCATAGACCTGCTACCTAGGGTGTCCTGGTGCCAAGTGCACTTATGGACATCCTTATGTTTGAACATGATGTTTGTTATGGACAAACTGTGGTTCGCACAGAAGTCCAGTAACAACACACCACATGGGTTCAGGCCGTTCCTCCCAAACACACGCCTCCAAGTCACACTGTCATTGCCCACATGGGCGTTGAAGTCTCCCAGTAGAACTATGGAGTCACCAGCTGGGGTGCTCTCCAGAACCCCTCTGATAGACTCCAAGAAGGCTGGGTACTCTGAACTGCCGTTCGGCGCGTACGCACAAACCACAGTACCCACAGGACCCTTTCCCCAGCCCGAAGGCGTAGGGAAATAACCCTCTCGTTCATCTGAGATGACTCCAGCACAGATGCACGGTCGCCCGGTCACCCACCCTCGACCACTGCCCAAATCACATAGCACCAGACATTTATGCTTTCCCCGTGCAGGTGGGAGTTCCTGTGTTCCTTCTTCGAGCTGGGCCCAGCCAGGACCCACAGGTGAAGGCCTGGCCATCAGGCGCTCGCTTGCGAGCCCCTTCCCCGGGCCTGGCTCCAGGGTGAGGCCCCGGTGTCCCACGTCCCGGCGAGGTGCGGTCACTCCTATTGATTTTCTTCATTAAGGGTCTTCTGAATCACTCTTAGTCTGGCCCTAACCTAGAACCTGTTTGCCTTGGGAGACCCTACCAGGGAAATAAAGCCCCCGACAACATAGCTCCTAGGATCACTCGGGCACTCAAACCCCTCCACAATGATAAGGTGGTGATTCACGGAGGAGATTTGTCTGACAGTGTCAATCAAAATTCAGAAACTGCAGCTCCTCGGTGCCGGCAGCACTCGTGTAGCCCCAGACCATGACACTACCACCACCACCATGCTTGACAAATTGTCTTGGTACTTCTGATTTCACCTATTTAGACAATAATGGCTGTGTGTTTAGTTGTTTTCAGTTAAGTCATTAGTAAAAAATTTTGCGTCTCAAATCAATATACATCCAAAAGAGTAATACATTTGTGTGAAAAACATGCCTCTGTGAAAAAAATGACTTTTTTCACTGATGATGTACTACACTAATGATGGGGATGTCATACAACTTCATGTCAAAAATCTATTCCTTTAACAAGTACTGTATCCTTGTTTGTATCCTGCCTCTTGCCCAAAGCCGGCTGGGATAGGCTCCAGCATACCCCTGCGACCGCAGTGAGGACAACCGGCATAGAAAATGGATAGATGGATGCATGTATCTTTGTTTATTTACTCTGACAAAAAGTCACTAAAATCTGATGAGTGTTTGTTTTAGAAACTCTTTATTTCACAGTCGCCCTCGAAAGGCACAACAATGTCACCATCTACATGGAAAACAAGTGTGTGGTGTGTATGTATGTATGTGTGTCTATGGGATGTGAGTAAAACGATAGCCCACATGTTGACACACGAGCCGGAGGAGGCAGTTTAGCCGTGGAGGCTTGATGCGGATGAGGGAGTCAGGGAAAAAGAGCATCGAGGGCACAAAGACTGTTTGTGTTTCTGATCTCTGGAATGTACCTTTAGGCCACAGCGCTGGGTTTCCCGCTGCAAACAATGCACTCAATGTCAGTTACGGCTGGATTGTTGCGATTCTGCTGGCGTACCTCCGGGGTCCCAACTCGTCCAGAATGATGGATACTTGGGAACTCAATACCTTGCGAGTCCCTCCAGCATCAGCAGAAGATTTCTAAACATCAACATGGTCGCTCTTTCAAGTGCTTTTAACAACGAGAGCGGCGACTCCAGTCAGGCGAGTTCAATTCATTCATTAATATTTTTAAATAGTTCTGAATAATGGTGCAAATTCCGAAAAAGGATTGAAAAAGTCCTGTATAATATATATTTAACACATTTAAATAGGTTTCAGAAATCCCACAATAGTGCATTGAAGTGTGCAATTGTCCAACATAATAGAGGCCATATATCATAAACTGTACAACAATTAAGGAGTGGGAGTGGAGAACACAAACATTAGCAACAGTAGCGTATCCACGTGAGCTACAATGCTAACATTACATTCCATTAATTACATCATGGGCCGCACGGTGGTCGAGTGGGTAGCACATTGGCCTCACAGTCAGGAGGTTCAGGGTTCAAATCTCCGTTGGGCATCTCTGTGTGGAGTTTGCATGTTCTCCCCGTGCGTGCGTGGGTTTTCTCCCACATTCCCAAAAACATGCATGTTAGGTTAATTGGCAACTCTAAATTGTCCATCGGTATGAATGTGAGTGTGAATGTTTGTTTGTCTTTATGTGCCCTGCGATTGACTGGCGACCAGTCCAGGGTGTACCCCGCCTCCCGCCCAAAACCAGCTGGGATAGGCTCCAGCATACCTGCGACCCTAATGAGGATAAACGGTATAGAAAATGAACGAATGAATGAAAAATTACATCATGCTGATTAGTAAATACTTTCGTCCAGACGGCAATGGATAACTAAGTGAAAACGGTGAACCGACACGCGTACGGCACCCCGTGACACGACAAACCGTACAAGACGAAAACAACGCATGTGCATCGCAAGTCCGTCGTCTTCCGCTATCCAAGGCTCGTCCAGACTTACAACAAAGTGGAATTGCATTGTGCATCATTTTGGGAGTAAAAAAAAAAAAGATTTTCAAAAACTCCGGATTCAGCGTCTGCGTGTGGAAGGATAGATGGATCGTTGCTAGCAGATGACGTAAAAATGATGTGCTGTCATTTCCAAGGTAGATAGGCATAACTGAATGTGTGCAATTGCAATTATTATATTGCTGGTTTTAGGCATACTGAAATGACCTTTTTTGTGTGAACAGTAAACATACGCTTATAGAGTTCTATCTTCACCAGTAAAATGAACTACAGTACACTTCATCTCCTACATTTTAATAAAAAACAAATGTTTCATACATTTTTGGTTTTATACTCAATACATTTTGCTGACAAGTCTGAAACAACAACTTTAAATATTAGTCAAAGTCAACACAACTCAACACAAAACGCAGTTTTTGAATGAAACTTTTTATTGTTGAAGGAGAAGTGATTGCCCACAAAACCTAATAACTGGTTGGGTCACCCTTAGCAGCAACAACTGCAGTTAAACGTTTGCAATAACTGGCAGTGAGTTTTTTACAGCAGTGTGAAGGAATTTCGGGCCATTTATCTTTGCAGAATTGAAAGGTTTTCCAGCATGATGAGCCTTTTTAAGATCCTGCCACAGCATCTCAATAGGTTTCAGATCAGGACTTAGACCGGGCCACTCCAAAGTCTTTGTTTTGTTTTTCTTCAGCCATTCAGAGGTGGACTTGCTGGTGTGTCTTGGTGTGTTCACTGTCCTGCTGCAGAACCCAAGTTGGGTTCAGCTAGAGGTCACAAACAGATGGCGGACATTGTACTTCAGGATTTTTTGGTAGACAGCAGAATTCATGGTTCCATTTATGACATTAAGTCTTTCAGGTCCTGAAGCAGCAAAACAGCCCCAGACCATCACACTACCAACACCATATTTTGCTGGTGGTATGATGTTCTTTTTCTGAAATGTGGCGTTACCTTATGCCAGATGTAACGAGACACGCACCTTCCAAGGAGTTAAACTTTTGTGTCGTCAGATATTTACTTTCCCAAAGGCCTTGGGGATCATCAAGATCTTTTCTGGCAAAATTTACACAAACGTTAATGTTCTTTTTGCTCAGCAGGTTTTTTTTTGTCTTGGATCAGGATCAAGCCGTCTTTGCCCAGTATCTTTCTTGTGGTGGAGTCATGAAAACTGACCTTAACATAGGCAAGTGAAGGGTGCAGTTCTTTGGAGGTTGTTGTGGGGTCTTTTGTGACTTCTTGGATGAGTTGTCGCTGCGCTCTTGGGGCCATCTGGTTGGCCGGCCACTCTTGGGAAGGTCCACCACTGTTCCATGTTTTCACCATTTGTGGATGATGGCTCTTACCGTGGTTTGCTGCAGTTCCGAAGCTTTTGAAATGACCTCATAACCTTTTCCAGACTAATCTGATCTTAAGTTATGTTTTAACGGGGTTTGCAATCACTTTTTTACACAGGTAGGTTTGGATTTTTTTCCTCCCTTAATAATAAAAACTTTAATGTAAAGACTGCATTTGTATTCAGTTGTGATGTCAACGACAAATAATCCAATTTTTGATGATCTGAAACATTCAAGTGTGACAAATGTACACCACTGTATGTTTTCCTGTGAATCACCATGTTTGTTATTGTGCGATAATGGCGCCATTAACTCTATAAAATGAAACGATCTGTGGCTTCAGTCTCGCCATTACTTTGGCATGTCTGTGCATGTGCATTCATGTGGACAGAAATCGTTTGAAAACATCACTGTGTGGATAAGGATGGAGATATTTTTGAAAAGACCTGTGTTCGTGTGGGCATGGCCAAAGGGTTAACAAACTGAACTGGACTGCTTGTGGCTAAAAGGTGCTGAAAGTGTGGCAGAGCAGTTTCGATATTTCAGCATCCTTTATAATGGAATTGCAACATGTGCACTTTACCGAAAGCTACCGCATGACTGAAACGGGGTTTTTGATGAGAAACATCCTTTTAGCTACAAATCTTTCAGACCAAACCTTTTTAAGGAAGGTCTGAGACGATGGAATCTTCCAATACCTTGCCAACAACTGTTTGAATAAACCAGATGTGCCGCTTTCACCTTTAAGTGCCATCATTGGAGAAATGTTTGAGCGTAGAGCAAGCAAAGAATAGAGTTCATCAGCCATCAAACAGCGGCGACATGTCACTATGTGGAAATATCAAAAATACAGGAAATGACTTTGCAGGAACTATCCATTGAAATGACTTCCTCTTAGGGATTTCAAAGCCGGAATAATGGCAAGTGATAAGTTATTTGGAACAGAACCAAGCAAGATTAAGCATTTCCTTCCTCATGTCTGCCTGTTAATTTGCCCCTGCGTGTTCCGTCCTCCTTCTGGAGATTTCCGCCGATCTGTTCGGCTTGGAACTCCCGAACGATACACGAGAGATTAGAAGTCGCCAGGCTACGAGGCTACAATTGGTACACTGAGATGACTAACGTTTAAAAGTATCCCTTCTCCATAATCCTACTACATGAGTTTAGTGTTAAACGAAGTGTTATGAGGTGTGTGCGTGGAGGGGGCGTTCTCAATCAATTTGATTAAAGTCATCCATCATGTCTAATAGGCACCAGCCCTGCTGACCCCTATTAACACACCCCGCTGGACATTGTTGTGCAAGCATATCTTAAGCTGTCCCAAAACAACACAGCGAACGCACACACTAATCTATGAATTCATTCAAAACAATAAGACTCCTGATTCATAACCAAAATAAAAGCTTACCCAAAACCAAAATGCATGATCATGGGTATGTATGCCATAACTATATATATCACAATATATTCTTTGGCACATAAATTATAATGCTAAAAAAATGGGCTGCATCGCAAACAAACACTGTCGTTTTAGCCCCCATGCAGCACAGTCATTGGAATGACTGGTAAACACTTCCTTCTTGGTCTCCCCATTCGACAGAGAGCCAGCGACGGCTGCGATCCGCCATCGTCACGGCCTACATCGCACACAAAACAATGGACACTTTAAAGCATGTTCCTGTGAAAAAACAGTGACCCAATATCAATTGACCTAAATTTTAGGTTTGAGGCAAATATTTAGTTAGTTAGTAAGTTTTGTTGAAACACCTCATCTGCATTCCAATAATAAAATGTTCTGGAAAAATGTCCAACTTTACTTCTTTGCTGGATAATAAAATGCTTTGGCTGAGGGATTTTTTTCCACTGTCAGTATGCCAGGTGTCAAAGAGAGAGTATTTATTGAACTGGGATAATATCCCGGTAACTTCTATTTCACCATGACAGACCTCTACAGTCTGTTTTCTGGCCACGGGGTCACGCAACCAGCTGTAGCCACCATTAGCCTCTACAGCCAACACATGACATCTGACACAGCAATGCTGACTGGAAAATTCATAGATCACATTAAAGCTGGAAAACACAAAACAAAAGCCAAGAATGCCAAGGCAGAGTCCTTCCATGGTGCAACTAGCCGTCATAGATCCACTTGAAAGGAATTCAACACAGTCAATCTCACAGGATACACACTAGTGCGACTGGCTGTGCTCCAAGCCCAAAAGTACCAGCGTCAGAGATCAGACCCAGAACAAGCACACAAGTCCAAAACAAATGGGTCCAAACAACCCCCACTAGACATCCCCCCCCTCCAGCCAACCTTTGGCATGGGAGTGGGCTATAGAGACGTCAAGTTGTGAGTGAGGGAATGTGAAACCCAAGCATGTTACCCCATTTGGCACGTTCCGCCAGGCTCCGAGTGCAGTTATGAGGCCACTTCACAGGAGTGTAAACTGTGTATTTAAAAAGCCGTCATTGTGGGACTACCATTGGCCCTGAAGTAGGTTGTTAGAATAACTCAATGACACAATGGTTTCTTTTCTAAATAAACAGATGTGGGTAGGCTGTTAAAACCGTCGTCTTTTTTTCTGCCTCTCCCCTCCTCCATCCCATCTGTAAGTGCCCTCACTCACACACATACTCTTAAATACACACGCACACGCACACACTGTTCACATGTCTAAGAAAGGCAAAGAGCTGTTCTTCCTGCAGCTGTTCACTACAGACGGGCCTCTATCCCAGCTTCCCCAGTGCAGTGATACTCTACTCGTCTGCTCAGGCCGATTATTAATGTGTCCTTTTATTATTATTATTTTTTAACTCTTCCAAGACCACTAGCCTTCCCCATGCACCAACTGCTCATGCCCTTTTTTGTCCATAACCCTGCCCTTTGGGGGGAAATGAACTCACCATATTTGTGCTGGCAAGAGATTATCAAGTTTAAATGTCAAAAGATTACTGCGCTCCTTCACAGTGACTAAGTTCTGTCCGTATTCGTAATACGTGGTGCAAAGTTCTGTTGTTTGTCAATGGAAAAGAGCTTATTGCAATAACAAAGCAATGCATTATAAATGAGATTTTTGTGGCATAGTAAAAAACCATGAAAAAACACTCAGTTTTACAACTATGAAGGGATAAAATGCATATTACAATAGTCTTGGGGTAAGTTAGTGATGTTAACTTAACCAGCTACAATATTAGTAAAACATGGATTGCGCAGAAAAATACTGAAGATACCATAAATGCTGCAATTATATTACTTACATGCAAATAATTAATCGGAATGGGCAATAATTGGAGAAAGGCTGTTATTTCCAGAATGGATTATAAATAAACAACTGCATGAGTGAGGGCAAAGGATAGTATACTGTAGCTGTCTGTTAGACGTACAACTTGACTTGGTCTCTAACAACAATGACACGGGACATGACTTTAACTTTAGTCTGATAACTTCTAAATCAGTGTGTTAAGTAAAATGTGTCCCAATTCCAAGTATTCAACTACCGTGACTAAGCAGGGGCCAGTATGAGATTTGGACCGTATGATAACCTTGGGCAAAATGATCACGTTTTCACAGTGTAATATTTTAACAACATAATCTGCCTACGTCACAGCCAGCGAGGGCGATGATGTAATGACAATCAAGTGGTGTCCCATTTCGCTTCTTCCAATTGGCCCTTGGTTTTAAGGAGTAGGGGAATGCTCTTTCAGAACTCTTGCTTTCTCTTTTTCACACCGGTCTTCATTCATTCATTCATTTTCTATACCGCTTATCCTCATTTGGGTTGGGGGTATGCTGGAGCCTATCCCAGGTGAATTTGGGCGGGAGGCGGGTACACCCTGGACTGGTCGCCAGTCAATCGCAGGGCACATATAGACAAACGAACATTCACACTCACATTCATACCGATGGACAATTTAGAGTCGCCAATTAACCTAACATGCATGTTTTTGGAATGTGGGAGGAAACCGGAGTACCCGGAGAAAACCCACACATGCACGGGGAGAACATGCAAACTCCACACAGAGATGCCCAATGGAGATTCCAACCCTAA
>QODF01000168.1:2133352-2303562 GCA_024372805.1 Oostethus manadensis
CTCAAAATTGTTTTGTCTCATTCCCACTTCTTTGTCAGTTCTTGCAATTTTCCAACTGGTCTTTGTATTTTGATCAGCAATGTAAAGCTGCTGGACGCTGACCTCTCTGATGCTGATACTTTAAAGGCAACGTGGAGTTAATAAAAGTACATTAAAAACAATCACATTAGCTGTTAATGGCATTTTTTTTCCATTCATCCATCAATTTCTATGGCGCTTATCCTTATTGGGGTCGCGGGGGTATGCTGGAGACTATTCCAGCTAACTCTGTGTGAGGGGCGGGGTACACCCTGGAACGGTCGCCAGTCAATTTTTTTCACAATGGGTATCTAGTGCTGAGTTCTTGTCACTGCACTCTGTTGATTGACGACACAGACGTTCCCCGTTTCGTGTTTGGACAAACAAAACCAAATACGATGCTTCACGATTATTTTTAACATTTATTAACAGTTCAACCATGGCAGAGGTCGGTACTGTACTTGGGTCTACCCTAGTTTTGTCTGTTCCTGCTTGTGCACTGCTTCTTCTCAACAAAAATGATGTCATTCCAAAAATATAGAAGTAGTGTTCCCATGAGAAAGTTTAAAGTTGTACAGCTCATGAGGTTCTCTAATGTGTCTGAACCCAAACCAAATGTGAGCATTTCCTGAAGAATCATCAAGATAAGATATTGAAGGTAAGACAGGAAGAATGCCTTTAAAAGTCAGCCACTAGTTGCCAAAGTCCCTAGTAGACATTTTGCGGGGGCCCATTCCCGGCAGTGCTGATAAGGCTGCCTGCTGACTAAATAAAAAGCACATGTCTAACATCACATCAGAGATGCATCAATCCTCTATGAACTTTTGACTCTGGGTGGATTACTGTGACCAATCCACATGTTGCATACTCATAGAACATAAATCACTTGACAATGAGAGGTCATTATCAGTAATAATAATCAGAGTAGGTGTGACGACGATGCCTGGCATTTTTAGGATGTGTTGCTTAATGATTATAGTCCGACTTTCCTATTTTGGTGTAGCTTTGCAAATGCTCATCTTAAATGCTGATCTTTTACCACAACATTCCCTAGCAGTGTCTCTTTTCAGCCGATAACCGCCAGGCAATAACTCTGCTGAGGCCCCAGATGGCTTTGGACAGATTCATCGCAACCAACACCGCAGGTCAAGCGCAGGTAATCCATCAGGGCGCCGGGCTAATTCAGCACTGTCAGGTAGGAGCAAAAGAAGTCACTTCAAGTCACGAGGTTACAACTCCATTGCCAAAATTTATGGCCGCTTCCCAGCGGGGTCCCTCTGTGACCAGTGCTGGATTGAGCACACTCCGTACTCACTCAGCATAAACAAAATGAGAAGATAATTCCTCCCTACCTAAAGATAAATAAAAATTTGATCGTAAGAGCGTGTAGTCAGCTTACATGATGGGATTCTTCTGTAACTCTGAGGAGGAAAAAGTGTCCACTCCGTGATATGACGTTATGTTCAAATCACAGGAAAACTGACAAAAATAAACAAGTCGACTCCCTCATTGCAACGCACTCAGCCAGTTCCACTCCTAACATGGCAGCGGGAGAGAGGAGGACTCCGCTCCACTCCAGCGTGTGTTGGCCAGTTGCTCGGCATAACGGTTTGCAAACACTTTTATTTTAAGGAAACAGGCAGCTGTTTCAATCTGGAGAAGCGCCTGCAAATCCCACCGGTGTCAATATAAGGATTCCAACAGCGCATTTGGTGAAATCCTCGTCAGCACGTTAGAACGTTGCTCAGATGTCATGCTGTGTAAACAGGCATGGAGTCAAGCGGAATTCACGGCAAATATCGAATGCGTCAGATGATCCGACTGAGCCACAGGAAGCGGAAGCTTCCCGGAAAAGACGCATCAGGCTTAGTTATTTTTCAAGTATTTACTGTCCAAATCACGCACATTTGACAGTGATTTAGCCCTTAATCAACATTTGCTAAGTTTTTGGACTTTCTAATAGTTAAAACAAGGAACAAATAAGGATCACACAGTATCTCCCAAAGCAGGGTTTTTCCAAAAGGCCGGATAGTGAGTCTCCTCTAAGAGAACAAAAAAAAAAAACAGTAGGGCACTGATTTTCGAGCGCATATGGTATTTTGTGAAGCTCAACCTAGACGCTGTTTACTCTGTGACTGTAGGAAGTAAAAATCAATACATTTTGCATTTCAAATTAGGAGTGTGACATAATATTGATAGGGTGAATTATCAGTCTTCTGCTTTCAACATTCCTCCTCTGTGAGTCTAGCTATCGTCTTACATGTCATCCAGGAGGCGCTGTAAAAAAAAATCACAGAAAAACAAACAAACAAACAACGGCGCTGATACGGTGGACTCGCGCTGTGAAGTTAAACAGAAACACACACCAACGTTGCTGAAATCAAAAGAGTGAACTCACTTGGGCATTTATAGTGTAGATTAGACAAAGATGGAAATGTGTCACCTTGTTCGTCACCACACTTTACAGAGCAAGAGAAATGTTGGTTTTTCTATTCAGATAAACAGTTAGACATTTGTTTTTTATTTTGCTACTTGATGTTGATGTACTTGAGGGACATGAGATATTGTGTTCTGTGAATACGTATAAAATACTGTATTCTCAGAAACTCATTCATTCATTTTCTATACCGCTTTATCCTCATTAGGGTCACGGGGATGCTGGAGCCTATCCCAGCAGACTTTGGGCGAGAGGCGGGGTACACCCTGGACTGGTCGCCAGTCAATCGCAGGGCACATATAGACAAACAAACATTCACACTCCCATTCATACCGATGGACAATTTAGAGTCACCAATTAACCTAACATGCATGTTTTTGGATTGTGGGAGGAAACCGGAGTACCCGGAGAAAACCCACACACGCACGGGGAGAACATGCAAACTCCACACAGAGATGCCCAACGGAGATTTGAACCCAGGTCTTCCAGATCTCCTGACTGTGTGGCCAATGTGCTAACCACTCAGCCACCGTGCGCAGAAACTGAAAATCAAATCCCATTTACGGTTATGTTTTTGTACTTTTTCTGCATCTACTCGGATTTAATTATTGAATTATGCTGCGAAAAAAAACCTGATATTTTAATCACAGTATCGCCACATTGGGAAATGTTTGGGATATTATCATTATCGTGAGCCAAATATCATATCTGCCTCATGTCACACTTGAAAAACTTCTGTCCTGCAGTCTTCTTTCCATAACAACACATACGTGCATTGCATACATTTCTTGTATGTGTGCAGTGTTGTTTCCCAGGAGACTCCATGAAGTCATAGCATGTCCGTCATGATAGAGTGAAAAAATAACTCCCATTCCATGTGGAAGTGGCACGTGTTTGGCTTCTGAAGTTTGGAAGAAATACGTTTGAGGTGGTTTTCTTGCTAGATAGCAGCTCTCTTGAGTCCTTGCAATATACGAGTTGCGATGTGGTGTAAACAAAAAATAGAAGTGTAAAGGGGACTATAACGGTGTTATTTCAAGTCTAGATGACTCTAATACTGTTAAAACTGTTATGATTATTAATCATAAAAAGATTTTGTTTGCACTAACTACAAATATATTCCATTTCTTAACATTGAATCCTATATTACGGTAATTCCTATAATGTGGTCCGGTCTGGAACCATTTAATCGCTATAAACAAGGTACAAATATATTTTCCATATTCCAAAAAGGGAGAGGACCCAACCAGGTATTAATTAAAGTCCCACTAGATTTTTGGTAAATGCATATTTTGTAATTCAGACACTGCCCAATTTTCAGCTAATTATCATTCTCTGCTTTTCTTTTTGTCTTAGAGTAAATAGGGTGTTTCAATGCGAGTCGTCTTCTTTTTCTACTGCTGCTTTATTGTGGCGTGTATACTTCGCTGTTGCCCCCTGCAGATCAGAAGACGTACCGCATGAGTGAGCATTCTCTGGTTAGACTGTACCACCTGTTGAAGACCACTGTTTCAGAGGCTTGAAGTTAATGTATTTCCAAGTAAATTAGTAAACTTTGATGTAGTTAGTGGTTGGTAATTTGGTAATTCTACAGCAACATCTATAATGTGAACTCATGAAAAACTTTTGACTGTGGCACTTTTTAAAGGAATGCACAGATCCATCTTCCCATCTGACTTCATGCACACAATGTTCCACTTGAGGGCAAGTGAGTCCAACGGCCAAAAGTTTACGACCCCATTCCCCGCCATCCTTTTGTTACTTAACACCATTCAGCCTCTGGCCGTCCTCTCAGCTGACAGGAATGCAGGTGCGGATGTGCAGTGGCTTGCATTGGAAAAAGATTTTTTTATGATGCTTGGGGGTGTGGGGGGATGCTAACTCCTTCACCTTCCCAAACTTAACTTGAGGCTTTTGGCAGCAACTATTGAGTTGAATTCCCTAATTCACAGATGTGGTATAAGAGAGCGGTACGGCAAAATTCAAACATACCGTAAATGCTGCAATTAGCATCTCAACTCAATTAACCCGCAGAGTCTCCTGTAGTTTCCGGGTGTGTGGTCTACAAAAGCAAATAACTGTTGGGATCAGTAATTGAGTGCCATGTTTAAAAAACATTGGCACTGACAGCTGTGGCTGGAGGCAACCTCCTGATTTGGGTTGTTGTTTTTTCTTTTAAATTAGCCTCCTGACTGCTTTTACAACATTGGTTTTGTTGCTGTTGTGTTGTACAAAATACAAATTAATGATGTGGTCAAAGAACGCTACGCTTTCCTTTCCATTTTGTTATGCACTCTGAATCATTAGAAAAATTCAGCAATAATATTGCTAAAAATATGATGAGTTGTGTGTGAATTTTGCAATTATCGACAGCTTCCAATGTTTCCAAAAAATTAAGTAAGCAGCACAAAACTTTGGATCAAGCATAAAGTTTTTATGTGACGTTTTGTGTATTTTTCTCCAGCATTTCATCAACAAGATGGAGCCGCCACAACAAAGGGGTGTCTGCGTCAGTGCCTTTACATTTTTCTGAGACTGTAAGAATGTTAAAATGTTATTTAAAATATTACCAACAAATGCTTTATAACTAGAGATATTGGCTTTCTTACACATATCCAATACACCGATATTGTCCGACACTTAATTGCCACTACCGATATCCTGCAATACTCATATTGGCAGCAGCTCTTCCCTCAAAATAATCTTGTGTCATAACACAAGCTTGTGTCAGCTTGTGTCATAAATAAATTTGATGCCACTGCATGCATGTCACAAATAAATGTTGCTTGTGCAAGATACAATGTAAGTTATAGAAAAAGTGCCATAGTTATTCTTGCATTTTGTCTCAACAAAAGCCATTTAAGAATCATCACGGATAGTCAAGTAAAACATGTTCTACAATCGACAAGTAAGACAGGCTAGTCTTAATAAATTCACAAATAAGAATCTAGTTAAATAAAGCTGGCAACTGTACAATTTGGAAAGCAGCATATTTCCACGTGGCACAATCTATGTAAGAAATAATGAAATAATGTCCCGATTCACATTACAATACTTTTTTACTTTCTGCCACGCAATGGTGATATATTGATGGTCCCTAGTGACAACCAGCCGTTAGAGCGGCACTTCCCGTGCGAACTCAGTGGCACAATGACAGAGGAGTTCGGGCACAGTCAGGGGAATCTGTAGCTGTAGCAACAGAGCCGAATAGGCAGCGTCCGGCGTGAAAATACGACGCGGACATGTCTGCATGGTGATGTTGCATTTTCGGCAGTTGAATGGCCACCAGCTTTGAGGCGAACTTCCGGCAACAACCATGAAGTGTGGCCCAGAGTTAGGCCTTATCCAATCTTCAAAATACAGCGGATGGGCAGCCGATCCCGATCCTGAAGATCGGATCGGGACTTGCCTAGAGCAAAGTGTAAAGTATGAAACTCTGGACTAATACATTCACTGACATTAAAAACATTAAACATTAAAAACCGGGCTCATTCAGCACATCAGGCATGAATGCAGCATGAACAAATCATATGACGGTAATGTAGACGTATTAACCAACACAATTAGCATATTCGTTGCAAACTGCATATTTACAATCTGAAGGCAGAAGCTGAGAAACACAAAACATTCTGGTATGCACGCCAGGCCAGTAGTTGGCAACAATTAATTTCAATTCATTTTTAGGCAACCACAAGTCAGTTATACATTTGTTTCAAAGATTACTCACATCAGACCAAAACGGGGCAGTTAGGCTTCTCCTCCGTTACATAGCATATCCAAAACAAAAACAAAAACTAGGGTACATTTGGAATAATGGCGGTCATTTCCTGGACCCTGGTTGCCTCTATGTATGGAGCCTTGCAGTCTGGGCCCTCATAGAAAAACACTCAGCAAATTCTCTCATCAGTCCAGCACAAGGCAGACCTCTGATTCATCCGTGCCCCAACAATCTAGTCCTTCTTCTGTGGAGACATACTTTCTGTCACAATCAGCCCAACCGTGAATGAAGATAAAGCAGCAGAGCATCAGTCAGCATGGGGCTATCACAAAGTCTCATACACAGATGGCTGGATAATAGCAACTTGAAGACAATTCCCTCCAGACAGAATCCCCAGGAGCCCCAATGATACGCTTTTAGCTTCAAAGTTAGATGTGAGGAGTTACGAAAGAGGCCTTCTGTGTCTCTGGTGACTGCAGCCAGTTGGCCCACAAACGCAGACGACTGCCGCAAAAAGTAAAGTAATGTATGAGGGGCAGTTTATTCTCCTTAGATATCTGCGGTGACATTTGGGTCAAAAATGACTGGCACGCATAAAGTAGAGCTGGTAAAACCAGGAAAGGCTAGAGGGCGACAGCTGCTCCCTCAAGCTTCAGTTAATAAAGTCATGAGGGGTGTCGCCTGCAAACCTGCCCTTTCTCGTTGGGCTTTTCAAAGGCACCTTGTCACGAGCAATGGCACCAATCAGAACGGCCATACGTTCGCCCGGTGCTGGTTTACTATTACAGAAGCTAGTAAAGCTAACCTCATAAACGTAAAAAAAAGTGTCATTTATGGGACTACACGGCAATTTGAATGGCGCTTTCAATAAATCAACGGATTGAAAATGTGTAATTTTAGGGTTTGGGATTCAATTTTGACATGAGACTGTATCATAGGTGGCGACTGGTCTTTAGCTAAATTCAGACTTGTGGTCCAGTACCCTGCAAGATTAAGAAATAGATACTTTGTGTGCACAATGGTGCAGTTCGCGTTTTGCATTCATGCTGGGATTTTTGCCACAGGACTGAAGGCTATGTATAGACTTTATGGCAACTCATGTATCCCAATCCAAAATGTCTGCTTGGTTGACTATGTGGTTTATCTTTATATTCTGCTGTACTACCCAACTTAGATTTTACAAGCGAACAGAACTGCACCAGAGTTCAAGCCTGCAGACTAAGATTCTCAAGAAGTGTCTGCTGGATTGTGTGATCATGGTCACACATGACCAAAAGTCAGATTTAAGTTGCATTAGTGTATTGAAATTGTTTTTTCAAAATGTCCACTTTACAAGTGCTTTTAGAGATTAGCGAGGTCCAAGGTTCAATTCCTGGACGAGCCCTCCAGTGTGTACACATGTTCCCAGGCTCTACACCAGCTTTATTGGAATTTCCCCTTGTGGGACTAATATAGCCATTTCTTAACGCAAAATTACAGAGTTTGTTTTTATTAATCATGCAGTTAACTGATTTATTGATCATTGGTCATGATTTATTGATCATGAAGGACGCACGCTGGCCTAGTTATTAGCACGGTGGCCACACAGTGACGGAATCCGGAATCAACAGGGGAGCATCTCTTTGAGGAGTTTCCATGTTCTCCCAGTGCATCTGTGGGGTTTTCACCCGATACTTTGGTTTCTTCCAACGTTCCAAATACATGCATGTTATATTAATTGGTGACTCTATAGGTATGACTGTGAGTGTAAATGGTTGTTTGTCTATACATGCCCTGTGGTTGGTTGGCGAGCAGTCAAGGGTGTACCCTGCCGCTTTCTGGAGTGTCTTCTGTGAAATGATGGGAGTGAACACATGGTGGGATAATCTAGCAAGAAAGGAGAGGTTTTACATTCATGATGTCGTTAAAATTCAGAACTTCAATAGCGATTGTTGTTTTTGGAGCTCATAAAGAGTGGGAACACATTACCGTTATTACAACACCCCAAAGTATATTTTACACAATAAGGGAATTTGATGGAATACTATATTTATCACAACAATGGATCCATCCTTGATATTCTCTGCATGGAAAGCCATAATTTGTTCCCTCAGCCAGAAGCAGAGCATTTCCCAGCAGTTGGAAAAGGTCAGTGTGATTAAGTCTTAAGTGTCTTGATATAAATCTCTTATCATAAAAGCATTTTCTAAGGGCTGGCTAAGCCTCTTCACAGAAGAAGAGAGACACCCGGGCTTGGCTTTGAACTTCAGATAACAAGTCTCCGTATGGTGTGTGTGCCTGCGTGCATATGTGTGTGTGGGGGTCAGCATACAGTGCTCTAATGTCGAACGCTATCCATTCCAGGATGCTGGTCCAATTTGACTGGAATTTGAAGAAATTTCTCCCATAGGAAATAATGTAGATAGAAATGAGCTTTTTCAGGGACAAACTGTTGCCATTAAGACAACATAGCAGTCATAGTCTAATATTCTTAATGACATAATCTACATTAATGATGATACTAAGGGTAGCGGAGTGATACCGACCTCCGGTCTTTAAGTATTTCACATACTTATAAAAGTAGTGTCTCGCAGGTGTACATGCTGGACATTTCAGCAACCATTTTGTTATATCTTAAATAGCCTACTGTAGAAAAGGAACTTGGGAATACTTTAAAGTAGTCAGTGTACATCTTGTATATCAGTACTGATTTAATAGCCACTGAAAATGACTCAACATGCAGCCATTATTGTCTAAAAAGCAGCCAATAGGTGTGAGTACCAAGACAATTCTGTCCAAGCATGGCAGTGGTAGCAGTGGTTAATTTCTATAGTACAATTCCTTGAGAAGATATAATAGAATAGTTGTTGAAATGTGGGCTGTACTCCCCAATTTTATGGCTTCTAGAAGTCTGAAGAGTCCAAATGATCTGATTTTACAATCACTCATTACAAGGTGGATTTTTCAGACAAGCAAGTCCTCCCCTACCTGACAGGAGCAGCTGCCCCACATGACAGACAGGCCATGTCATCGCCAAAAATTCCACCAGCACTGCAGTCCTCTCCGTTTTTTTTTCCGGTTAGTACTCAATGTGATGTTGTAATTTTACCAATGCTGTCCACACACATATGCTCCATGATATCAATAATGTACCCCGCCTCCCGCCCAGGGTCAGCTGGGATAGACTCCAGCATACCCGCAACCCTAATGAGAATGTAGAAAATGGAAGGATGGAAGTAGGAATACGCAAACAAAATCAGAATTAGCAGAAATAACTGGGGATTTATCAAGCCGATGGAGGCAGAAAGCTAGTAAAAATCCTCCTCGGGGCCTGTGTGAGCCCCCAAGGTCTTATTTGGGGCCATCAAATGAGCTGCACAGCCTTCTGGGTAAATGGAGCGGGGACGTGCTGGAAGGAAACTGGAGCTTTCTTGCCATTCCGGGCAGAGTCCAGCAGCAGCAGCCTTGGGCTCAGTGTCAATGACAAAAGCAGAGAGGCTGCAAGCACTGATGCATAAAACATGAGCTTGAAAAATGTTTGCACAAGTGAGTCAATTATAACTCCAACATGTAATAATGTGGAGCCGAATGAAAGCTTGGTAAACCACACAGACACTAAAGTAGGTTGCTATTCTTTCAAGCGTGCGACTGTGAACGCAGATCTCCATCACGCAAATGTCAACGCTCCTGCAGAGAGGACGCGTGTCATGGAGCCTGCAACAATCACGGAGTGAACGACAACATTGTTAGGACATGTTTACGCGAAGACAAACACATTTAAACAAGCATCAAGTGTAACTTCTGTCGAGTCCACAAACATACAGTGTTTCTGTATAAATCCAGGCCAGTTGTTTTGCTTGAAACCATGTGGGACTCATTTGCGAGGGAACTTCTGGCATGGCCTCCAGGCATGGGTTTTGATCTTCTTGATAGGCACAGTGCACATTACGGCCGGCATAAAACTATTCCAAGATAATTGCGGCCCTGTCGCCATAATGGTGTGGAAAAGCTGACACCTTTTGGAGTTCATTTCTCGCATAAGAAAAACAGCCTATTTCCTGTTTTGTAATAGTTCCATGCATGAAGCAACGCAGTTTTTCTCTTTAAAGTTGTCTTTGTATGGCCACATATTCCAATAATTGAGAGACGAAAAAAAAAGCTTCAAACTATTTGTGCCTATTGAATTACAGTTACACTTAAAAGGGAGTTTAACAGGCAGGATTTGTGTCTCCAGCTTGGATCAAACTGGACGAGAGGCCTTTTGAGGGGAAACGTTGGCTCCAGCAGCGCCTTAATGGTCAAATAACTTCAAATGTTCATTTTCCCACAAATAAATAGCCAAAAAACAACACAACGCAAGGCCTGATGTACAGCCAATGACCATATACTGTATTACATGTTATTAAGGTAATCATTCATATGATGGAGTTCTGTGACATGCATGCAATGGATTTTGTGTTAACTTTGCCATGATTACAATCAGACAACGGGGTCTTGCAAAGTAAAATACAAATGCCAAAAACACTGAAACAGTGGCTTCATTATAATACTGTCTGTTTTTTTCTTTCTAAAAACCAAACGACTTTCTTAGTCTTGCCTGCGGCTGCAGGTCGGAGGTACCTTAAGTGCTTTCTTGGCACACTGAGAGAAACCTTACCAAGTGCAATCTTCTGTTTATCTCTGGAAACCAAACCTCGCATAACTGGATTTGGTGCAGCCTTGAAAAGAAGGCAGCAATCGCCAAGCTCAAGTATTTGGTTTTTCTCTGTTATCTCCCAAACACATTATCTACCTATTTTTATTTTGACGTGTGCACATCTTCTTCGACTCTCGGCCCACACCGTAGTTTGAGGAAGTAGCTGTGACAAAGGAGCCACAAGCAAGAATAATATTGAGCAGAAATGAACAAAGAAAAGAGTATTTTGATTGGTAAACTTAGCTCCAAAGCCATGGATGGATGCTTTATTTGGGCAACAAAATGTAACATTTGCTTAGATGTGAATATTTTTACATTTCTAATAGGAAAGTGCATGATGTGTTTATGAATATATTTTTGAAAACCGTGACAGAGAAAAGCTGCAAAGTGATGAGCAATCACTGCATTTGTTATTGTACAAACAAGGGGCAGAATTGTTTACTGCAGCTAAGCCTGTCACAATAATCAATAAATCAAGTGTGTATAAAACACCATCTGATGGTAATTTCAGCCTGTTTACGCATCATTCTATGAAAAAAAAGTTTGTAACAGAGACAATGAAATAAATAATACAAAACGGTGGAACTTGTGTTTTAGCTGTTGTGATTCCCCAAGTACAACATCTCATTATGCACCAAACGCGTGATGCATCCGAGGCATGTACTTTGACCAAACTAAGACAAAATGTTACATCTCATTAAACATGAACAGCAGTAATGTGAAAAAGTGCTTTATTTGTGTTTGTCCACCTATTTGTTTATTAGCAGGTTCATTCCTGATTTGTTGATTATGGATGATGTGGACCTTTGCATTGATGGTATTTTCTGGGTGGACAAAGTTAATCACATGACTGTACTATTTCAGTTTCACAGGTAGGGAGGTTATAATTAATTCCTACAAGCACCAAAACAGGACAGGCTCTTTGTTGGTAAGCGTGCCACCTACAAACATGTAGTAAAATCTTAGTATTTAACAAGCAATAATCAAAACAATGCCCTTCCCCTTCACGCCTTCATACCTGGTAGAGTTGATCAACAAGATCAACTGCAGCAAAGTGTAGAGCACAAATGTGCCAGGGTCAGGTCAAAGTGTCTGCCTTTGGTTTCAACCCCAAGACAAAAAAATGTCCTCCTCTTTGAACATGTGAAGGAGCTCCTGACTCTTTCAACCTTGTAAGTTCAGTCCACCAGCAGCTGCATGCCCGCATGAGGCCGCCGCCATGAGACACCCCTGCCTGCATCCGCCACTGAGGCAGACATATAGGGTAGGCTGAAGATACAGGTTAGGTTTCATCTGCACATCACAGGAGGTGCCAGCAGACACACAACACACAAACACTTTCACGTGGCTGGATATTTGAAATAAACTACTGTAGTTTGCTTGCCAGAACCTTTTAATATGGCACTGCAGTCTAAAGTACGTTAGGTGGTAAAATTCGTAAAGTCACCCAAATTGTGATTCCAATATGACTAAAAAAATAACACATCTTAGATATACTGTAAATAAGACATAACAGACTCACACATTAGTATTGAGTACTTCCTGTGGTTAATGCTTATATTAAAATGAGATTAAGTATGCATATTGTTTGACTAATAAAAGACAGTTGTCAACCACAAAACAGCAACAATTTATTCATCTATTTGTTTGAAAAACCGAGATAGCCTGATGTCGCAAAATGCAAACCAGAAAGTGGCACGACAATGTCCTTCATGTTTTTCATTATTTTAAATGCTTTTGTATTTATTTATAAATATTTGGATTTATGCATTATGTATTGATGCAATTGACTTTTGTATTATCACTGCATGCCGTCTGTCTACTGTTACACATTCACCGTTCTTTTTCCTCCCTACGGCAAAAGTGAACAAACCACCAGTAATTGCCGAGGAGGAGTAGTCCATTTAAATAAGATATTTTTTCTTTTTGCTCCTTTTCAGACATGTGATGTTTTGCAATGTAACTTGTTAGGCACGTCCGAGACCAATAAGGAGGAATCTCGATTACCGTACGCCTGGTTTTTTGGTACCCAACCATCCATTTTCCATTCCATTTTCTTCCGCTTATCCGGGTCCGGGTCGCGGGGGCAGCAGTTCCAGTAGGGAAGTCCAGACTTCCCGGTCCCCGGCGACCTCTTCCAGCTCCACCGGGAGGACACCAAGGCGTTCCCAGGCCAGCTGTGAGACATAGTCCATCCAGCGTGTCCTGGGTCTTCCCGGGGGCCTTCTCCCGACTCGGCATGCCCGAAACACCTCACCAGGGCGGCGGCCTGGAGGCATCCGGACTAGATGTCCGAGCCACCTCAACTGGCTCCTCTCAATGTGAAGGAGCAGCGGCTCTACTCTGAGCTCCTCCCGGATAGCCGAGCTCCTCACCCTATCTCTTAGGGTGAGTCCAGCCACCCTACGGAGGAAACTCATTTCCGCCGCTTGTATCCGCAATCTCGTTCTTTCGGTCATGACCCATAACTCATGACCATAGGTGAGGGTGGGAACGTAGATCGATCGGTAAACAGAGAGCTTTGCCTTCCGGCTCAGCTCTCTCTTCACCACGACGGTCCGGTACAGCGACCGCATTACTGCGGATGCTGCACCAATCCGTCTGTCAACCTCACGCACCAACCTTCCCTCACTCGTGAACAAGACCCCGAGATACTTGAACTCCTCCACCTGAGGCAAGACCTCACTCCCAACCCGAAGGGTACAGTCCACCCGTTTCCGACTGAGAACTATGGCCTCGGATTTGGAGGTGGTGAGTCTCATCCCAGAAGCTTCACGCTGAAACGCTGAAGGTCACAGCGTGATGAGGCCATAAGGACCACATCGTCTGCAAATAGCAGAGACGAGATCCTAAGGTCACCAAGCTGGACTCCCTCAACTTGGCCTAGAAATTCTGTCAATGAAAATTATGAACAGAATCGGTGACAAAGGGCAGCCTTGGCGGAGGCCAACGTTCACCGGAAACAAGCTCGACTTAGTGCTGGCAATGCGAACCAGGCTCCTGCTTGGATTGTACAAGGACCGAATGGCACGTAGTAGCGGGTCACCAATCCCGTACTCCCGGAGCACCCCCCACAGGACACCATGAGGGACACGGTCGAATGCCTTTTCCAAGTCTACAAAGCACATGTAGACCGGTTGGGCAAACTCCCACATACCCTCCAGTACCGTTGCAAGGGTGTAGAGCTGGTCCAGTCTTCCGCGACCGGGACGAAAACCACATTGCAGCTCTTGTAACCGAGGTTCGAGTAACGGTCGTACCCTTCTCTCCAGCACCCTGGAGTAGACTTTCCCGGGGAGGCTGAGTCCGAGTAATCCTGGGAGCTATGTTGTCAGGGGCGTTATGCCACAACATACAGACAAACAGGTTCTAGGTGACGGGACAGACTAAGAGTGATTCATAAGACCCAAATGTAGAAAAACAAGAGGAGTGACCGCACCTTGCCCGGACGTGGGATAAGGGGGGTACACCAGACAACCGGTCAGACAATCATACTTCTTCCAGGTCTTCCAGATCTCCTGATTGAATGGCCAACATGTTAACCACTTGACCACTGTGGGGCACGACGCATCCATAAAACAATGTATATGAACAACAAATCAAAAGGATAAATCAACATTTAAGGTTACTTTCACTGAATACTACTGTTCCAAAATACACAACATGACATGGAGACGCCACACAGACGCCACCTTCCTATTTTGTCAGGAGTTGTTTTGTTAAAATTAAAAATGTTTCCCACCTTCTTTATCAAAATGTTGACACTTGCAACTTATTTTGGCTCAATTTTGGGTTACAGTATTGAGAAACAACTCATGTCAAAACAGGAAAGTGGTGGTGGTTGATCTTTCTGGCATACCATGTCTTTGGGGACAGTCACATCAGGAATCATGTATTAATGAAGGTTAAAATAACCTTAAATGTTCATTTAATCCCTTTCATTCATCGTTTGTATGTTTTTATATGCATTTAGAATTGTTTTCTGCATGTCAAACTATAATTGTAAAACTATAAAAACATGTTGTCTGTTAACATTTGTGGCTTTCCGGAAATGATTAACTGAATTTAAATTATTTCTTACAGAAACAATTTATTCGATCGACGTCCGTTTTGGTTAGAGTCAGCTCATCTACCAGACTGTGGTAGCTACTGCTCTCCTGTATGCAGCAGTGTGCTGGGGGAGCAGCCTCAATAAGAAGGAAGCCACACACATGGACAAACTGGTGAGGAAGGCAGGCTCTGGTCTGTCATTGGCACCGAGCTGGACAGCCCGACATTTGTGGCAGAGCAAAGGACACCGAAGAAGTTCCTTTTCATCATGAACAACAAGCATCGTCCAATGCACAGCATCATCTTCCAACAGGAGAGCTGTTTCCTGGGCAGATACTGTCACTGTCGTGCTCCACTGGAAGACTGAGAAGATCATTCCTCCCCCACGCCATGTGGCTTTTCAACACAACAGAAGGGGAGCAATAAAAACTCACACAACTGGACATTTTTGTTTGGACTTTTTTACCTATTTTTTTTATTGCACTACATATTTGAAGTGTTATGTTTTGCATGTATTTATGCTTCTTCTATTTTCTTATGCTGTGATTAAGTCTGTAATTTATTATTGTTTACATTATAATTATATACGTTTTTGCAAAGCTGCTGGAAACATGGATTTTTCTTGGAGATTAATAAAGTATATATCTATGTTTTGGAGTACGTTAATAACGCTAACCAAGGTTCCACTGCAGAACCGTTACCGTTACCATAACCAATGCATCTGCAGCGCCACTCATCTTTGGAAGACACTTGTGACTGAATATTGTATTGTTGTAATATAGTAGTATCATTGTGGTTGACGTTTTGTTACGCTTGTAAAAAAGTTCAAATGTTATTTCAAACCTTACCCCTCACTGTGCCATTTGACACTGGAATTTCTATTTCAGTAATTTACTATGGGAACATTTGTTTTAGAAATGATGGTTCTGTCCGACCTTAGATGTTCCACAGTGTTTGTTTAAAAGTGTAGAGTTGGGTTTAAAGTGTTTGTGTAGAGTTTTTCTTAATCATCATTTGATGTCTTTCTTAAAGCTCAATCCTGGAAGTGAAAGGAGATACCCACACTTCTGGTAGAGACAGCTGGTCAGAGAGATAGTTTGTGTGTGTGTGTGTGTGTGTTTGGGGATGCAGCTGCAGCCTGGCAACATGATGGTATGAGTGCATAGCACCAGATGGAGGCTTCAGGGTGCACAAGAACGTGATAGCCATTAAGAAGTACCCACATGTGTTATAAAACAAATAAATGACAAACACCAATGTTTCCGGGTTGCTTTCTTTCATGTCAATGTAAAACTTCCTGATGATTAATGAATGCATTGTAGTTTACTCATACTGGTCCTATGTCTTTTTTTTTTTTAAAAAAGAAAAAAGACTGCACTTCACGTTGCTCACGGCGCCAGCTGATTATGCAGCTCAGGGGTTGGAATCCAGATTTTAGTCCAAAGACAGCAGGCTCAAAATGACTTAAGCACTTTGGCATCCAAACTAATGGAAACCTAATATTAGGAATGGCCCGTCTCTCCCGCGGCTTTTAGCTAGTAACCTCCAGGAACACAGTCTAATGATACTAGTAAATTAGCTTCTCTATGAATGCTGAATGGAATGTATGCTGGGCCAACATGGGAAAGAGGCGGAGGTGGGGGGGTGGATATCAAACTGTCATTACTGGAAATTCCACCATGATTTATATCTACTGGGAAGTCAAAATGAGTGATAGATGACATATTTCATAGACATCATATTTTTAAACACTCAGTGGTTCGACCATCTTTCAAAAACGTTGTTGATCAGATGCACAACATATGGGGGGAATGTACATGGAAACATACTGCATATACGCCTGCTAGCTCAGTACAATATAGTAATGAATGATGGAAGATGAAAAATGCCGTGTACAGTAATCCCTCTTTTATTAATTGTGAATTTCTTCCCCCTAAAAATAACATCCATATAGTCACCATTACATTGATATACCCAATTAGTAGATATAATGAGAGAAAATAGGGCATTTGAGGCATTTTACCTTGTAGAGGAGCATAATTGACGGTGGACAGGAAGGTGGGGCTTCAGTGGAGTTCTAGCTGTGGGTTTTGGCTGCAACAGTAATATTATTATTATTATTATGTTTTTATTATTGTGCCTGTTGTGAGATAATTTAAACCTGCAATAAAAGCCAGTCTTTCAAGTGTGTTACTTTGGTGGTGGTTTCATCGAACAGTTGCTGACATCAAGTGACCAATGTGTGGAAAACTGTGCCACGCTTGCCACATCAGGCCTGCCGATCATTTCCAAATTCCTTTTTGAAAACCTTTAACATGGAAACTGAAGCCGGCAACGTGACTTGCATTGCTACTGTGGCATGCTTGAGTCACCATGCGGGCATAAAAAGAAATATCTATGCACACACCCATGCCAAAAAAACATATATCTTTGTCACAATGCATGTTGGGTAGCTTGTGGTATTCTTTCGCCCAACATTTTTGCCTGATCGCAAAATATGTTGAGGAGGTCGTCAGAGAGGTAAGAAAGGAGGAGCTAACATACTCTTGACATCCAATCTTTTATTGTTCATCTTTCATATTGTTGCAGCTGGACTACCCAGCAAGCCTTGCAAACATTTGGAAATAATACTGTAGTTTTAGGTAAGGTCTTATGTTTTAGTTTAACCCTTGATTGTTGTTTATCACCCAAGCAGTGGTAGTTGATTTATGTGGTGCATTAACTGGCTGTGAATGTGTAGTGTTTTTGTTTCGTTGCACCGTGAGCAAGGATGTCATTCCGTTTTATGATCACATACATATAGAGAGCCCCTCTGCCAAATTTTTAACCCATTGTGGCCCGCGAGTCAAAAGGTTTGCCCACCCGTCACACTGTATTTGAGTTTTAGTTCCTTAAGCCATTTTTATGTGGAATTTTGGCAAAAATACATACAATTTGCACCGCACTGTGGTTAGAATGTTGGCCACACAGTTAGTAGATTTGGAAGACCAGGGTTTGAATCTTCGTTGGGCATCTCTGTGTGGAGTTTGCATGTTCTCCCCGTGCGTGAGAGGGTTTTCTCCGGGTACTCCGGTTTCCTCCCACATTCCAAAAACATGCATGTTAGGTTAATTGTTGGCTCTAAATTGTCCATAGATATGAAGGTGAGTGTGAATGGTTGTATGTCTATATGCGACCGGTCCAGGTCTTACCCCGCATCTCGCCTGAAGTCAGCTGGGATAGGCTCCAGCAACCCCTGTGACCCCAATAAGGATAAGCGGCATAGAAAATGGAGGGATGGACATACAATATTCTCAAATATGCATATTTCTAGTGAATTTTAACATGTGATGTACTCCAATGTAACCTGTATGCATGTTAAAAATACAATTAAACCATTACCATTATCATATTGTCTCACTGGTAGGTCCTATTCAACCAAGAAACAGCAATCATTTATTAATCAATTCATTTAAACCGTGATAGAGTGAGGGAGTGATGTTTGAACCACATACATTGCAAAGTTAGCTTTAGTGTTAATGTAAAGCGATACCTCCAGCAATCAATACTTTGTTTTATTAAACAGCATTTCTTTTATTTGTACACTTATACACATGAGGTCTTGATGAACACGTTCTCGTTAGACCCTGCTGATTATATGAAGAACTTCATGGATAGTAAAAGTCTCAGTGACGAGGTCCTGCTGGACCTCATGAGGCCAAAGCCCCAGAAGCTTGCAGGAATGTCATCCATCTCCTGCCAAGCTCTCAGAGATTGCTTTGAGCTCTCTCATGTTTATCTTGCGTGACAGCTCTGGGAAAAATAAAAATAACACACACCACCAAAATCCAGTGTGAAATGTGTTTTCTTGTGGAAGGTTGATCCCAATTCTGGGCCCAGCATCATTCCCTTCACATTAATGTTGATTAAAAAGACATTTCAGTTATAATGAAGTCATATTGTGCAGCAATCTGATTAATATGGGACTTCCTGTTCA
Organism: Oostethus manadensis; assembly: GCA_024372805.1. Lineage (NCBI taxonomy): Eukaryota > Metazoa > Chordata > Actinopteri > Syngnathiformes > Syngnathidae > Oostethus > Oostethus manadensis. The sequence continues at coordinate 2,152,227 of QODF01000168.1, forward strand.
CTAAAAGGAGAGTAAATCTAATGCATTTTTGTATATGTTTCCGTCATCTTTTTTTTACTCGTGATGTGTAAGCCATATTTATTTTTACAGATACAGATTTTTACAGATACCCTTTAGAAAATGTTCTTTTGCATATAAAAATGCAGTGCTTTCAGCAGAAGCCCTGCACAACAGCGTGCACAGCCACCAATTATTCCAAGCCTGGACATGAGTTACAGCTGCCCTAATGTGGCTGTTTCTATTTTATCACTGCAATTATAGTTAAAAAAGCGACGCCTCTGTAAGTACCTTTTTGAATGGCCATAGGGGAGAGGAGTGTGATGGCGGAGGAAAAATGTGCACTCGACATTGAGAGGTAAAAAAGGTCTATGAAGAGCCTATCCCCTCAGCAGGAGATGTTTTATTAACACTGTTTAAAGGGCCAGCTTATTAAACATCAAGCAGCAGGCAGCTTGTGGCCTCGGGATCTGCAGCACGGCTACATCGCCGGCTATTTTCACCCTCTTCACGGCTTTATTTGACATGCTAGTGTGTGGACAGGCTTGTTTCGAGACACAATAATCACTTTTAACCTGAGCTCCGACTCCAGATTCCCACCTGCAAGGGGGAGCTAGGATTCGGGTGGTCCAGCAGCTTCTTTTAGTGTCTTTGCAGTGCTAAAAGAAACAGGAAAGAATTGCCAAAAAGAAGATGATGCAGTAGATGTACACACAAACAGGAATAGCTTGTGGAGGAATAAATTAGTTATTTGCGTGCGACACACACACACACACACACACACTTCATAAAATGAATATACTGATTTTATCCACCATAAATGTGCATGCTTACTATTATTGTCTACAATTGTAAATAGTCAGGTTTAAAGTATCACACACAATCACACATACAGTCAACATCATACGAGGAGGCTAAAGGTATTCACAAGTGGAGAATCTCTGCTGTAACCAAGACTAACCAGAGCAGGATGCATTGCCGTTGCCGCGGTAACCGAAAAACCAAATGGGAGATATCAAAGACCCTCTTTTTCTTGACCTGATGGTGGGCAGGGTTATAGCGTAAGTATCTTTAGAAGCTAGAAGTTGGTAGACATTTGGTAGAGGATTACAGGACATTACAGTATAGAGGATCTTTGATTAGATATTTATGCAGCATCCATCCATCCATTTTCTATGCCGCTGGAGCCTATCCCAGCTGACTTTGGGTAAGAGGTGGGGTACAACAGCCAATCGCAGTTCTTTTGCAGCAGATTCCTAAAAACACCAGGGCACTCCTGTAATATAGAAGATCTTTGAATGGCATTTTGCAGCAGATTCCTAAAACCTGTCATACAGATTTCTAAAAACAGCAGAGCGCTCGAGTCATACAGAAGGTCTTAGACTAGAATTTTTGCAGCAGATTGTTTAAAATAGCAGAGGACTCCTGTGATATAGAAGATCTTTGACTGCCGTTTTTGCAGCAAAGTTCTAAAATCAGGACAGCACATCTGCCATAAATAGGAGATTTTATGCAGTAGAACTTTAACAGCACAGCATTATATGGAAGATCTTTGAGTAGCGCTGACACAGTGCTTCTGTTTTAAGCCTTGGTGAAAGTATACGTGTCGCACTATTGCACCGATTTGTTGTCATCACAAATCCACCTGCAAAGTTTAAATAAAGTTGGGTTGGAAGGGTCACAAAGATGCTGTACTACACTCTTTTGCAAACAGTGAGCACTAAGGGGTGGTCTCCTGTGTTTATCATGGTCTACCATGTCCTTGTCTGTCTTAACTCCACATTGTCAGTGCGGGTGTTCTTCAGTCAGGGACGGGATCTTTTTGGCAAAGACACTCTTTGACCTTGAGGTTTACACTGGCGGCCAAGGTTATTTTGGTGAGGCAGACTCATGTGATGGTGAACCTCATCTCTCTACTGTTCTTGCCTCTATGTTATCATCAGGCGGAGATGCTCATGTAAAACATTTCATTAGCTGTACTTCTCCATATGACAGAATTGACATGAAAAAATGGTAATTTAACAGCTGGTTAGCAAGAAATAAATTCATGTCCGTTCTTATTACGTATTGTCCTGTTTAAACCAATGGCAGCAAATTTACTTTCCGTGGTGTGTGTGGAATTAGCACTATTTAAGATGAGCTGCAGAATTTGCTAGGCGCTGGATCAATGCATGTGTTTTCTCCCAATACTACATGACTTTTGGATGACGTTGTCATTGTCATTTGTTATAGTGAAGACTCTTTTTGACGGCACCTGAAAAGATGTCATTGCATTCCAGGGTAATGGACCCAAACATAAAAATAGCTACAATAATGTATTAACCTAGTGGTTCTCAGTTACTTTCTGTCATGCTCCCCTAGGGGCCAGAACTGTTGTCGCGTCCCCCAATTTGCAATACTGTTGACATCTTATAAAATCTATGTATTTATCTGAACTGTACAAACTGAATTTGAAACTGAAACCAGGAAAATGCAACACAATGGAGCGCTGTGAATTGTATTCCAGAGTCAAATGGCATGTTAACTACAATACATTCGGACATATTGGCAGGATTACACAAACATTGAAAGTACTCCCTGCTTCTCGTGCCCCACCCTGACAGGTCACCGCCACCCCCAATTCAGGGGGACGCGCCCCATTAGTTGAGAACCACTGCATTAACCCAATAATAAGATGGTATTTATTTCCCTTAGTATTCCCATATTTATTTCCCTTATTTCCCTTAACAGTCTGGAAAAGACATGTCGACTTACATTATATACATTATATACATACTCACCAACGACTTCTCACCAAAAGAGCTTTTCTTCCTGTCACTCACACACAGCATTGACTCAGAAAGATGAAGCTGCGTCACAGAGACGTGCAGGAAAAAAGTGTCCCCAAGTCTGTCAGAAAATTAGCATACAACAGAGCAGAGGAAGTGTTGATGACACTAATTCTAAGATAATGGTAATCAAGTTAAGAAGTATATTTTATAATTGCAATTTTTACCAGTTATTATATTTTCACTGTTACTGAAAGCATGGTTTTATAAAAAGATTCTTTCATTTTTCATTCTGTTTACTGTACCCAGTATGGGTGCAATGTATACAGTAATGTACGATATGTGCTATTTTATTTTGTGTGGCTCAAAATAAAGAATAAGTGAATATTAGACTTTGCTAATATTCGGGTCAATATAGTAAATGGAGTATGTTTTTGTTTCACTATCAAATGGAGCACATTTGTGCATGCGAGCATTTTTCCCTAATAATTATTCATTTTTACTATTATTTGTTTTTTTGTAGGTTCAGGATAAAAACAACAATCATTTGGAGATACATGCATTTCACAGCAATGATTAGAGACTTTAGTAAGGGAATAAATTATATTTATCATAATTTGGGCATTTTTTGATGAAAATGAATTTTTCGATTGAAAACACTATATTTCTGTCACTTTTTTCCCCCAATGTTCAACTCTAAATGCTATATGCCATATTCCAACATTTGAACCACTTCCATTTGCAAACAGACACTAACTCAAAGCAAATGTCAAATGTATTAGCATCCCCGTGTGTGTGTTGTGACAATTGTAACAAAAGTGGGACCTCACAAAAGCTGAGCTAGGTGTGTTTACGTGTCGACATTAACGCCAGGTGGGTTCTTGATCAGACTCATTGTTTTTTCTCATTTGCGAGGCGACCACCTCCTTTGAGCGACACCAGTCCCGGCCAGAGAGAGACACCATATGAGAGGGTTCCCTTACTGTAAACATTTTCTTAGCTGAGGATATGTCCGCCGCTCTTACAGGCTTTTTTGAAGGTGTGAGCTCACACAAGACTTAGACAGCTGTGATTCATGCTTAAAAGTACATTAGGTGACTATAGAGAATTCCCCAGGAATGTTATTGTACCCAGGGCAGCTCCGGGGAGGTTCTACCTCCTGAAAGTTGGGTATAGACCCAAATATAAGACACTATTTGTTGTCCTCGAGGAAAAAAAGTCTACAAAAAAATGGTCTTATATTGATGTCTGGAGATTTGTACATGCAAACCAAAAAGCGGTGCCCATCAACCTCTCCCTGAACGAGTCAGAGCTTTTCTTCCTGTCACTCAGACGCACACCGAGACACCAATGACTTGGAAAAAGGGCCATCACTAATGTCAGTCCAGCCATTCGTTTTCTACACCGCTTATCCTCACTAGGGTCACGTCTAAGATGGAGCCTATCCCAGCAGACTTTGGGCGAGAGGCGGCATACGTCGTGGTCTAACAGGACACATAAAGACAAACAACCGTTCACACTCACATTCACTCCCCTGGAAAATTTGGAGTATTAATTAACCTGAAATGCATATTTTTTAACTGTGGGAGGAAGCTGGAGTACCCGCAGTAAATGCACACACACACACAGAACAAGCAAAGTCCACGCAGATGCCCTAATGGAGATTCAAACTGTCAATATTCTCAATGTGCAGACAACATGCTAAGCACTTGGTCATTGTGTGGCACTGCTAATGTCAGTAATGACAAAAACTCTCAATAGTGAATATTTCAGTTTGGGTGGAGTGGGTGTAGCATGGCTCAAGTAATCGGCGTGTTCTACTATCTTGTCGCCTTGGAATGGTGTAAAGGCTGGTGTTTGTCCAGAACACCCCCACGCCACCCACTCCATCCAATCAGACTGCTCGAATATAAAAACCATTTGCCGTCAGCCTCCAGGGGCATATTAGCGTATTATGTAGCGAGGCTATTATTTACTCAAGTGTACCAATAACCGGCACTTAAGTTCATGATTGATTTCTTCCTTTGGCCTTTCCGCCCGGCAAAGTACCTCTCAGCATCACTCCATTTTTTTGTTACTATTTTAGAGAATTTTTCTCCGGTCAAACCTGCAAGGCGAAGAGTGAGAAATTTGACAGATAAATAATTATTGTTAAATATGATGTTGCAGGATAGGAATGTCTCCAATGTGTACTGCCAGAGCTGAGCTGGAAGCATTTAGCCGGCAACCTGTACTAGGAACCGCTAATAATTTGCAAAAGGAGCCCACATCTGGATGAACGTCTGAGGCATGGATGTTGAAAGTCGGCCGCCGATCGCTGCCATTTGCAGCCTGAGAATGAGGCCTAATGTTGAACAAAAATCTTAACTACAGGAAATAGGCCTGTTATCATAATACAGCCATGTGCCTTGGCGGACGACCAGACGAAAATTGCTCCGTGTTTACAATTTCTGAGCTTGGACCAAAAGTTTATGGATGGATAAATCACAAAGCTGTAGCGAAGAAACTGCTGTCACGGAGGTGTTTATTTTGGTTAGCAGTTCCAAAAAGTGCAGCAGCTAGATAGAACAAGGAGGAATAAAAGGCACGTTTATTTACACTCCTATCAGCTTTGTTAGAGGGGGTAGATGGTAATCCGACTTGGACTCAGTGAGCCACCGGGTAGGATTCAGATGCTTCAGCAACGGTGCAGATTCTTTCAGAAACATAATTTTAAACTTTGCTTTCTAAATTAATCCATTACAATCTGGATTTTGACTATTCGGTCATACTATCGTTTGTTACCCACTTTTTCTTATACTGTATGGACTGAGCCTGTCTGTGTTTGTTTGTTTGTGTTTGAGTGTCTGAAAGCCCTAGGAAATAAATAAGAGGTAAGTGCAGTAGTCAGATGGCAACGCATTGTACAGGTACAGTACTTCTCTGTGGTTCAAGACTGTGTAAACTGCTTGTACTGTTTCTTGGAATCACTTATTTTAGTTGGAGTTCTGTACTCAATATGCCTCATAATTCAATTCTACATACTTATGTACTGAAGGTTTGTAGCACAGTTTGCGCGTTTAGGTGTTTTATTTCTCTCTCTAAGATCATACTTCTTGTTTCTTGATGACATGAATTGTATTTCGTTTTGAAGCAGGTTATTATTGTTTGCTGTATGCATAATTTTAGCGGCTTGAAAGTTTACCAGATCAGCAAATTTTAATAATTTTGATTTTAAGTGGCAGAAATGAGTTTAGGGTGGCTGGACTCACCCTAAGAGATAGGGTGAGGAGCTCAGCAATCCGGGAGGAGCTCAGAGTAGAGCCGCTGCTCCTTCACATGGAGAGGAGCCAGTTGAGGTGGCTCGGGCATCTAGTCCGGATGACTCCCGGGCCCCTTCCTGGTGAGGTGTTTCGGGCATGCCCAGCTGGGAGAAGGCCACGAGGAAGACCTAGGACACGCTGGAGGGACTATGTCTCACAGCTGGCCTGGGAACGCCTTTGTGTCCTCTCGGTGGAGCTGGAAGAGGTCGCCGGAGACCGGGAAGTCTGGACTTCCCTACTGAAACCGCTCCCCCCTTGACCCGTGACCCAGATAAGCGGAGGAAAATGGACTGGAATTTAAAGAATAGAGGGTTTGTATGTTCTCTATAACCGGCATTATGTATTATCCTGAATGAAATGTTTGAAGTAGAGTTACTGAGTAAAGTGTACTTTGATAGCTATTTCCCATATCTCCATGTACACAATAACTTAGATGTGGTAATACCAGAACACCAGGGTATGGAGTAATTTTTGGTCCAGCGCAAATTACCTAATAGCAGTATTTTAGTTTTACTTACAGTACAGGCCAAAAGTTTGGACAATCCTTCTCATGCAATGCATTTTCTTTATTTTCATTGTAGATTCTCATTGAAGACATCAAAGCAATGAATGAACACACGTGAAATTACGTACTTCAGAAAGTACGTTAAAGTGTGAAGTAACTCTAATTTTCTTATATCTTAGATTCCTCTAAGTAACCACCCTTTGCTTTTTTGGTTTTAGCAAACCATTGGTGTTCTCTCAATGAGCTTCATGAGGTAGACACCTAAAATGGTTGTCACTTCACTTTGTCAGGGTTACTTAGTTGAATTTCTTGCCATATCAATGAGGTTGGGACCATCAGTTGTGTTGTGCAGAAGTCAGGTTGATACAGACCCTGTTGGACAACTGTTAGAATTCACATCAGGTCAAAAACCAATCAGCTGAGTAAAAATAACCAAGTGGCCATCGTTCCATTAAGAGTTGAAGTTCAAGTCAGTCCCAGGTACCCAGGTGAATGAGAAGGTGTGTCCAAACTTTTGGTATGTACTGTAGGTTAATGGATGGTCTGTTTTGATCAAACCATGTTTTTAGCATAGTTATTTCATTTATGTCTAACTCTTGTTTGCTTTCTCCAGAAGATTATGCTGCAGTATCGTCTGCAATTAGTAATTGTTTTAGGCCGTTTGTGACTTTACAGATGTCATTTATATATAGGATGGACAGTTAATATATATCCATCCATCCATTTTCTATACCGCTTCTCCTCATTAGGGTCGCGGGTATGCTGGAGCCTATCCCAGCTGACTTTGGACAGGAGGCGGGGTACACCCTGGACTGGTCGCCAGTCAATCGCAGGGCAGACAAACATTCACACTCTAATGGACAGTTTAGTGAGAGCCAATCAACCTAACATGCATGTTTTTGGAATGTGGGAGGAAACCGGAGTACCCGGAGAAAACCCACACACGCACGGGGAGAACATGCAAACTCCACACAGAGATGCCCAACAAAAATTCGAACCCTGATCTCCTGACTATGAGGCCAACATGCTGCCCACTCATCCACCGTGCGGCCAGTTAATAAATATATAATATTAGTTTTACCAGTCTGCCAATGACATTTTGTCAAATGCCTATCCTAAGGATGTCAAACAAAAAGTAACCAGTAATTTAGGATTTTTATGACTTAATTACAACAAAAATACTACGCACTCTGCACAATCCTTCTTAAATTACAATATTTTGAAATTGGAATACAGTTATATTGTTTTCACAGCAAAATAAAATACGACAGCATGTCTGGGGTCTGTGAATTGCCTACTATGGTTACTGTGAAGATTTGACACTGGTATCGGCGGCTGTGCCGTTGCAAGAGTTTCCCAACGTTCCAAGAAAATAGTCCATTTCCGAGCATAATAAAGCAATAATCTTTCAATTAATAAACCGATAAACCAAAATGCTGACCTTATATGACACATATTTGCATACAAACTCATAAGGTAAAAGACAATGTGGGTATTGTCTTTGGAGTTCCACAAACACACTGTAAAGAGCAGTGGGGCGGGTTATAATTAATGTCTGAGACCAACAAAAAACAGATGTAATTCTCTTCATAAAGAGGCCACCGTGCAGCTTGTACACATGTATTACTGCACAGCTATTTGCTCTAGGCACTGGTACACGTTTTATTTCTTTTTTTACAAGGATCTCTGGGCTCATGTTCTCATATTTTGGCAATTAAAAAAACAAAGTCGACAAAGGTGGACTGTCAGTTCCTGGGGAAAAAAATGCTTACGGCTATTGATTAAAAAGCTTAAAAATACAATACCGCATTAAAGTACGGTAATGATAAGCATATTACATGATTGACTACAGTCAATTACCTGAAAGATGTCATTGTATGTCATTGAACAGCTTGTGTAGGTTTAGTACTTATTACTGACAATGAGTAACACAAAGCCTCTATTGTCTAAATAGCTGGCAAAACAAGTGAGTACCAAAATAATTGTCTCTTGCTTACAGTCAAGCATGGTGATGGTAGCGCCATGGTCTGTGGGTGCATGAGTGCTGCCGGCATATTGCACTTTGAGAAGAAACATGAAGCAAAGCATGATTCCAATTTTCCAACACGGTTACGAGCTCAAACACACCTCCGACATGCTGAGGAAGCAGACCACCTGAACCCAATTGAGCACTTGTGAGGCTTTGTTTGAAGGCACAATTAGATCACAGGTAGGTAAAAAGGAAATAAACAAGCTGGTTCCATGCATTTTTCAGTCATGGTGACTGAATTTCTCAACATATAATTAACTTTTTAGGAGCAGCGTAATGATAGAGGTTTACAGATATTTCAAAGACAGTACAATTATGAGGTATGTGACTGACTCTTCACCAGCAGCCTTCCATGACGTCATGCTGCGACTGGATTGCAGGTGGACCAAAAGCATTTAAAAAGTTTTAACGTGAACAAAAGTGTGTTTCTTCCATGGCAACAAGAGGCATGTCTTTTTAAGGCAAATTAGTGCGTTTCTGCATCCATTCCAAACTAAAGTAGGGGGCTGTGGCTGACTCTACTAACTCCTGTTGACGTTCATTTCCCCCTCAAACCTCCTCCTCTTCAGCTCAATGAATTCCAGATGTTTTGCAGACGAAAGTGAATTTTAATGGGGGAGGGGTGTTGGTATAGAGTTTCTTTTCATAGTGAATGTCTAATGTACGTATGTGTGCTTTACAAAAAGCACTGTGTGCATGGCGGCGCTCCAAGATCATATGGAAACAATATGTGCTTTAAGCCATTAACAAGTCCACCTAGTTTGCATTAAGAATATATGCAAAGAGAGAATCTACAGTTGAAATGCTAGCCACAAAAGTCCACGCATACTTTTAAGACCAAGGCAGCATGGAAAGGATTCCAAGTGTAATGAAGTCCTGACTTGCACATCTTAGGCGCAGAAAATCAAATAGTAGGTCAGGTAAACAAGCAGCAGAGATGTCTTGGATCCAGACGCCGTGTGTGGTCTGCCTTTCTGATATAACCCGAGGTTATGGAGTCATAACTGCAGGAAATATACTGATCTCTAGTTTTAATAAATATCAAATCCTCCTTGCCTGAGGGCCAGATGAAAAGACTTCAACAGAGTGTTCCTCTTGGCGGCCAATAAAGTGACAGTCTACCCCGGATGCCAGATCCACAGACGACATTCAAATATGCTTGACATACAATTATTATCCCTACACTTTCTAGAAGGCCTTCATTCCCAGTGTGGAAAGATGCTGAGAGGTTCATGGGAGCCAGTATGCACTTGAAAAAAACGGAATTTTGACCTTGGATGACAAAGTTACGTCTTTATAGGTTTGTTTGTTTGTTACACAAACACTACATACTGACTTCAGCAAACATTGTGGAGGAGTGAGGAAAGGAACCATCAATTTTGGTGCAATTATGCAACAAATTTTCACTTTTGTTAATAAGATCTGTTTTTTGCTCTTTATCTAAAAATGTAAAACCATGCATTAGTCTGTGGAAGAGGTTCTAAAGTTTTGGTGTAGATTCAGATACTTTTGTTTGTGTTGTATTTAAAGTATTTTAGCGTTTCAGCCTGTCATCCACACGGGAACGGCGTTCTGGGTGATCCTGAAAAGATATTTTTGAAAACGACTTCAAAAGTGGCAAAATCTGAATCCACCAGCTCGGCGTTTCCATATCGACTAACAAATCTGCTACAATTTAAAAACGATGACTTCACCACCGGGTCATCACGTGACCAGAACTGAGCTTTGAAGACAAGCCAACATATTATCGGAATATTTCAAGAGCCATGACTCACTGCAGTCAAGATTCTCCCAATATTTTTTTTTTTATAATCCCAAAATGACGCACATGTAATTCCACTTAGTTGTATATAAATCTAGACGAGCCTTGGAAAGTGGAAGACCAGGAACTAATGTGGATGCGTTCTTTCTTCTTCTATGATTTGGTGTGTCACATGGTTCTGTGTGTCTCTTCACAGATATCCTTTCCTGTCTGGATGGAATTACTAATCCCGCACAGTGTGGATGAAACGTCTTTTCAGCCCGCCCAAAATAAATTGTTCCCGTGTGGACAGGGCCTCAATATTATGGGATAAGCGAGTACACCACTATCTGTATCTGTATCCGTATCTGTACTTTGAGTAAGTGGGGCGTAAACCGGAAGTGGGTGTTGTTTAATCGTAAATGGTTTAAATTGGTACATTAATTTAAGTACAAAATTGACATGGATTGATCAGAACTTTATATACTTATTGTTTATTTAAAAAACGATTTACATATAAGCCTCGAAATTAAGATTCACATTGTGTGTGTGTGTGTGTGTGTGTAAGGGATCTGAAAGACTTTATTTTTGAATTATTTTTTCAGTGATCTTTGGGAAGTTGGTGAATAATTCAAACATCCAGTGATGGCAAATAGAGAAATAATCGGTCAGCCTTGATCACTGTGTTTCTCTCACCGGCACAATGCTCAGTACTACGAGCAAAGTTTGCTGACGTTACATTTGCCACCCAAATTAGAAGCAAGCTGACGGAAAAAACACATGCAGTGTAAATGTAAATCTCCATTCTCTGGGAGGATTTTTCCTCACACAAGTGCACACACACCATGATCAATGCTTAAAATGTGCATATATAGAGGTCCCGGATGGACAGTTTACAGAGAATGTTCTTGATGTACATGAAAAGACAGAAACACGCTTGCTCATTCGACAGTACATACAAAGCATCCACAATCAGTCTGACCCCTAGCTGCAAACGCTGGCTTCACACGCTTCCTTTTTCCCCCCTGAACTCACACAAGCGGAAACGCGTACTCATTGTTTGCTTTGCTTCCTGTTGGCGGCACACGTCTGCTACCGCGCATGACACTGGCAACAGATGTGTGCCGGGTGCAGAATAAATAAACCGACCCAAGATGATGCTGTCCGCAGAAGCTAAATATTGACTTAACGACCTGTAATCAGATTCACTCACATGACAGAATGGAAATAAACAGCAACAGCGGCTCACGCCTCAACCCTCCCGCGCACCACAACACAGGAACGCTTGCCGGGAGGTGTGTGTGCGGTGGTGGTGGTGTTTGGAGGGGGGCCGTCGACCGGGAATCTCAACCTTAGATAATCTAGCCTTGAGAACTTGACTCTGACACTACAGGTTGCAACAAGACAGTGGAGTCTTTTAACCCAAGCTCAACAAAAACTAATTTGTTTTCACTAAAACCAGTTTTAACGGAAACCAACGGCAGTGGTTTAAAAGTCAACCACTGACCACACCTGGTTCTAAGATTAATGTTCATCCAAGCATCAATAGGGCTCCTCTGGCTCATCTTGTACAAAAGACACAAAAGTTTAAACATGCATTCTTTGGGGATCTATAAATTGGAGATCCAAAAAGAAAAAAAACTTTCATGTGGTTAGAATTTGAGGATTAAACAATGGTTGTAAATCAGGAGCTTCTGGGGAGCAGTAAATCTGTCGTTCTATCTTTGGGTTCATCTCTCTCCATGTCCATGTTAGCAGAACAAGAAGAACTTACAGTGCAGATAGAAGGAGATCTTTCAAATGTTCACATACAATGGACACTAACAAAGGCCTGCAAAAACACTGGAATATGCATACCAGGCCAGTAGTTGGCAGCATCACTTTGTAAAGCAAAATTACACGCATGCGCACCAACTGCGTGTTCTCCTGGATGAAATCCTCTTTTGAACACCCTTTATGCAAAAGCGCTGCAAACAAATATAAACGCCACAACAGCGCTGTTTGCTCAGCCATTACTCTTTCGATTGTGACTGTGTTGTCAAGCTGCACCCATATGCTGGCATTTGTCTTTGTAGGAGTTTGTAATTGTCAAAACCGTTAATTCCAGAACATCTGGACTATATGTCCTCCGGTTATGGGTGCACATTTTTGGCCTCACTACACAGAAGAGGAGATAGATGCTCATAAACTTTGATTAACTGATACTTCCAAGACTTCTAATAGCTGCTGACTCATAGAAGATCAAGAAGGAAGATTATGTTAAATTCCATTTTTAAACTTTAATATGCAAATCTGACTTTTTAATGATGTTCTAAGAGTATTAGATTTTCTAACACTCCAGGTTTCCATGATGTCAAAGAAACCCCTCCTTCCTTCAGAACGGCCTGCCGCGTGTGTACAGAGGACAGCTTTGAAAAAGAGCAGGCTTTGCTACACATCTTAAAATAAAGCCCGGAGCTCTACCAACTAACCATCAGTCAGCTACAGATTTGGGAGCTGCAAGGGCAAGCGTTGTTTTTCTTCAGTGAATAAGATAACCTTGCAAACATTGTACGTGACATCTTGCATCTTGTAGAATCAATTAGAATTACGGTGCATATGTGAAAAGCGGACAGTGATGGACAAACACAGCTCATCGGGTCTTCCCAGGTGGTCTTAATAAAATCACTTTCAAACTGTCTAAATTCCACCATCAAGGCTAGACTTTGGCCGACGTGCTTCAAATAAACTAGTGTGGACTTCTGTCACTTAAATATGGGACCTTTACAAAAGACTGATAATGAGCTGTAGAGAGAAAACCATGTGAAGCGACCTCGCAGCTTCCAAATGAGGCAAATGTGTCATTTCACGGGCCTCGATGCCATTAACTCATTTATCACTTCCAGCTGCCAAAGGACTGATTAACACCAACATGGCACATCATCTGCGCCGGTGAGAGGGAAAAGGTCGTAAATATTCCACAGCTCTTGGGTCGTTTCCTTACTGACGTCCTTCTCAACCCCCTGACTGTTGTCTTCGCCGACGATTCATTGGCTTACGTAGCTGACATTAGTACATCTTACTGTCAAGCACCGAATCCTTCTAGACTATATTTTCCATCTAAAGGAACAGTCCTCCTTTTTAAGGATAATATTTCAAAAACAAAAGATTAAATGTTTGATTTATCTCCGTCCGCTTTTAAAGAACTGTCTATACTACCTGTTTGTGCTTGAGTTAGAACAATAATGATGTCTAAAACATAAATATGCTGTGAAAATGCCCAGTTTTCATAGAGAGGATGAGGGACAGCAAAGTGTTCAGAATGTTCTTTTTCTCCAGGAGCCTAGGGAAAATGCCAACAAGAGTTCCCATTGTGGGAAAACAGACATCCTTTGTGTGCACCGTCATTGAATTCAGTCTCCACAACCCTGTGCTCTCCACCCTCTAAATCATAGAATTTTCCTGAACAACAATGAGAAGTGCAGGATAGGGTTTCCCCCTGTCAGACATTTCTGTCAGAGAGTCTTAAAGTTTCGTCTCGCCCACCCCCTCTTGAACGAAGCCCGGCGTACTGAATGATGGTTCCTCTGGTAATTTCATGGGGTACTGTAAAATCCATAAAATGCTTAAGTGTGATGACAATGGCATTTAGTGTTGGGATGCCATAGCCATCCAATAAATCCATAAAAGCAAGTCAAATTATGAAACCATACTACTGCTGCATTGGTGAAATACATATGGAAATAGCCTTGCCCCCAATGTCTGTGCATTCCTTGCCATTTCCTGTCTCCTTCTTCTTGCTCTGTGCACCTCTTTTCTTCTCCTCTCCTCCCTCCTCGCCTTTTATTGGCTGCCAGAGGCACGTCATGTGGTTCTGCGGCATCCTCCCATGTAAACAGGCATGTTTCACCACCAGCCAACTGCCAAAACCCCTCAATTTGTCACTTCCCCGAGTCAGTTAGTGTTTTGCGGCTTGCAAGGTGCAAGCGTAAAAAAGGTACTGAGAGAGGCAAACCTGAACCTCAGGCAAACTTTGAACCACCAGCATACCTCAGCGGGCTTTGTCTGTTCGCACTTCATATGAAACCTGGACATATGCTTCAGGACTTGGCGTATTAAAAGAGCGAGTCATGGTGTGGCTCTCAATGCAAGCCAGTGGTCATCAGCAGGACGCGTATGCTTGGCAGAACTTGGCATGTGTCCGCGCAGGGCCACAAAGCCACCATTCATTGGAAGCACATGGCCGAGGAAGGTTACTGTGCAGACAGATGTCTTTTGCAATCTGGCACAACAGATGCTTCGGCTCACCAGTCAAGGCGATGCCATAAGGAGGCAGGAGTATCATGGCAACACCAACACACATGAACACATTCTGACTAGGGATGTAACGGTACATGTATTGTATTCAAAATCTGGTTCATCATTTCTGAATAGTCACAATTCATAATCAACCAAAAGACAAGTGTATAAGATGAAAGCAGTGTGTCAGCATAGTTCAATGATAGGCATAGGAAAAATGGCCATCCATATTGCGACATACAATGCAGCCTCATTCAGTATCATGCACCGATGCCAACGTTTCAGTAAGAAAAGTAGCTGTTAGCTGTCCTGGAAGTCGCCAGATGACGTCATTGTCCACTGCGTGTCGTTTGCAAATGATGTTGAAAAAAACTATTAAGGGAGAAAAAGAAAGTGAGTAAAAACGCCTTAATTACATTTAGACTACAAATAAACTTGATTCTGGGTCTTTTCATTTAAAATTGTCCATTATTCCATCTAAATAAAATCACTTCAGTATTTTATCTCAGCCTCTCAAAGTTCCCCCATCACATGTTGGCACATTGTGTTGCCAGATCTAGCGACAAAAGCACCGAGTTGGCAACACTGGTATCACGACATATTCTCTAGCATACATTTTAAAATGCAACCATTTCAGCATAGGTTACATAGGCCCACAGAAAAGCCAAACCGTTCAAATATATACGTTCATCCATGTGTATGAAGAGCCGGGGTCAACCCTGGACTGTTCACCAAAAACCATTCACAAACAATTTCATCATTGTGCCATATCACAAGCTGGACAAATGGACAGATAAGTCAAGAGGGTGTATGATATGCTGCTTGCTGTAATGCTGGATTGAACACAGAAATGTAGAGGGCAGTGGACCAACAATTTGCATAAATCTTCAGACAAATGATTTATCCCATCTGTGTCTTCATGATGGGGTCACGGGGTAACCGTTGGCAGCAATTAGTGAAGATCTAGCAATCAGTCGATTGAATTACAGTTGCCGATCATCTAATTCTCGAGTCATACGTGAAACCGCATGTTGCATTTTAAATAACGTTCATCTTATGCTGCCTCACAAGGCTTGGAGATGTGGTTTTTGCTGGTGTTACTCAAGCAGCAAGAAGTTCAGATGAAAAACACATTCAAATGGGATTTAGCTGACGAAGACATCCAGCTGCATTTGTCGTCTGTGCACGTGCATATGCATGTGCACGACCGCCGCACGCCTACACACGTCTCCCATTACTTGTCTGTTGTCTTTGCACGTCTCATGTGGGCCAGAAGTGCACACACACACACACACACACACACAGTTACAGAGACACCCTGATTACTAAGCAAGAAAGCAAGAGGAGACAACTGGAAAAGTAATGGAGGCGGTACAAGCTGGTGGGAGGAATGTGGATAGAGATATGCGGGTATCTGACCGCTCACGTCTCCGAGGTGAGGGAGCGCAGGGGTCAAGTGGACAGGGGGTAAGGATGCACATGGGAACAGAGGGAAAGGGGGACAAGCTGAAGATGGCCTCCTTCGGCTGTCCGTGACATGTCCATGGACTTTCTTTACCGTCTATTTTCACACTCACACACACCATTTTCTCTGTCTTGCTATGTACTTTAATATGGTTTCTCTGCCATCGATGATATTCTTCTACTCCTAAACGGCTGCACACAAAAGGGTGAAAAACGCCCACTCCTACTGTGTTGTGTACTGTGCTATTATTTTTTTTGACACATACAATGCATGGTTGCACTTTTATTAACATATCAGACACGGGCCAATGTGCTTCCCAAAACATCCACTCTAACATTTACCCAAAATACCACAAATTGTGGTACCCACCCTTATGGGAATGACAAACCACATATTTGTAAAATTTGAGCGAGATTGGTTGAAAACCCTTGCCACCATCGAGCAAAACATCTTTGCAGGTACAAGGGTGGGACTAATTGCCCATAAGTCGTTGGCCGATTGTCTAATGATTATATAACTTTATAAACATCTTTATTACTTGTGTGCTTGCATGTCTTACAAAGAATCAACCTATAGGGGGCGCCACAAATGTCATTTGCATTCCGTAGATGGTTGTGGATTTACTAATAACAAAACTATGTTACTATGGAAATGTGGTACATTATTTTTTACATCGGTCTGTGAAACATGTATGACTGTGCAGCACATATTCTGCCTGGAAACAAGTGAAACAAGTGGCGGGCAACTTAAGGGACTGCATGCAGCAGGTTCCGCCAGCTGCCTAGGGGGCACCGACATTTGAATGTACAAATAGTATATTATATCCCGCCTCTTTTTTGCTTTGAGTACACAAGACGTAATACACGTACGCACATGAGTTATGTTTTTTTGTCGGCTAATAATAGCGGTTTTGCAAAGTTTAGCTAATAACATTATCTATCATTGAATGTCCTGAGACTGCTTCTGTGCATGTGCACACGCAACGGACATGCACGTGCATACCAGACTGCGGTGAGTGACAGCCATGAATGGCAGTTATTTTATTTTGGGTCTAATGAAAATTGATGACAGCTTTTATGCAATTTGATGCATAATTGTGAAAAGTACCGACATTTTGTTGTACAATCTGCTCTTTTAAACCATTATTAGTACGTATGCTATCCGCCTGTGGTTTTCTTTAATTTTTTTGGTTTCAAAAAATGTAATTTGGAGCGAGCTGCATACAGTCCCTTTAATATAACTTTGTTAAGCATGTTCGAAAAACAAACCATTCCCACTAGTAAAACTGGAATTGAAAAAATACTACATCTGACATACAGTATAACACAGTCTACTTTGCCTTGTTCTCTTTTCACAGAGGCCCCCTGTCGGGGGTGGGGTCATGAGGCCATTAGTCCTTGCCAGATATCCGTAGAATGTTGGACAGGCTGGACAAATGAAGGCACAGCTGCGCTCGTATGAGAGCTCCCGGTCGCTCAAGAATGTGAAGTTACAAGGTTGCTCACTCTCGCACACACGACTCTGTTTGCTTAGTCTCTGACACAGAAAGAAAACTGAACGAGAGATGGAAAGGACGCAGGAGGAGAGTGAAGTAGATAACTAGATAGATAGAGTAGTGTTCAAAATAACAGCATTGCATTGTGACTAACCGGATCAATCACTCTTATTAATATATTTGTACTGCTACATGGCAAACAAGTTACCAGTAGTTGCAGTAGATTCTCAGAAAACAAACAAGACCCAGCATTCATGATATGCACGCTCTTAAGGCTGTGCAATTAGTTGGAAGGGGTGTGTTAAAAAAGAGCATTGTGGCTTTCAATCAGTGATCAGTGATCAATTTTGTGAGACAACAGGTGTGAATCAGGTGGCCACTAAGGATGAAACCAGCCTGAGGAAAATGGGTCATTCAAGACATTGTTCAGAAGAACAGTGTACTTTCATTATAAAGTTGATTGGAGAGGGGAAAACTTGGTGCAAAAAATCTTCGGCTGTTCAGCAAAAATGATCTCCAATGCCTTAAAACGGCGAGCAAAACCAGAGACATGTGGCAGAAAACGGAAGACAGCTATTAAAATGGATCAAAGAATCACCAGAATGGCAAAGGCTCAGTCAATGATGAGCTCCAGGATGATCAAAGACAGTGTAGAGTTACCTCAAAGTACTGAGAAAGTTCGAAGATGTTTGTTGGAAGCTAATCTATTTACAAGAGTTTCCCGCAAAGTCCCTCTGTAGAGAAAAAAGGCATGTGCTGAAGAGGTTGCAATTTGCTAAGAACACATCAACTGGGCTAAAGAGAAATGGAGGAATATTTTGTGGACGGATGAGAGTAAAATTGTTGGTCTGCAGACAGTTTGTGAGACGACCCGAAAACTCAGAATTCAAGCAACAGTACACAGTGAAGACAGTGAAGCATGGCGGTGGAAGCATCATGATATGGGCATGTTTCTCCTACTATGGTGTTGGGCCTATTTATCACATAGCAGGGATCGTGGATCAGTTTGCATATGTCCAAATATTTGACGAGGTCATGTTACCTTATGCTGAAAAGCCCTTGAAATGGGCGTTTCAACAAGACAATGGCCCAAAACTTAACATAACAGTACATAACTATAAATTATGTTATGGAGTGGCCAGTCCAATCCCCGAACCTTCATTCAATGGAGAACTTGTGGGGTCAAAAATAAAGCAAAACCAGAAATGTTAATGAATTGTGGAATGTTGTTAAAGAATCTTGGAGTGGAATAACAGCTGAAAGGTGCCACAAGTTGGTTGACTTCATGCCACACAGATGTGAAGCAGTTATAAAAAACTGTGCTATAGAACTAAATAATAGTTTGGTGATTCACAGGACTGCCAAATCCTAGAAACAAAAAAGGTTTGTACAAAATAGTTTTATGTTTGTAAACTCACTGGCAGACACTGCTATTTTTTGAACACCCTCCCCCCCCGTTCCATTAATTGCCCAATTGCACAGCCTTAGGAGCGTGCATATCATGATTGCTGGGATCTACTGCACCCACACAGCAGTTGAAGCAGCTGTCCAAGCTGAAACTGCCCCAGTAAAGTTCATATGTAAAGGGGGGAGGGTGTTGGTGTCTCTTTTGAAGTCGAGTCACCGGGTCAGTGAAGCGACACCATTGTGAGCTAAGGAGGATTTACGAGCTCATCTTCCTCAGCTGTTTTGACACTCCCTGCCAGGGACAGGCCAGAGCTGATAGAGGCGTAAGGACGTAAATACCAAAGATGCTTCCATTCAAATGTCAACTAGGAATAATGCAATAGGAGAAATATACATTTGATAATATTACACAGAGCCACCACAGTGTGAGGAAAGACTGTGGGAAAGCGCTGCGGTTTAACTCCATCATTTTAGATGATGGAAAATCCGAAACATGAATGATGTGTCTCGTGAGTTCACTTCAAAATTTCTTAAAATACCAGAACACGCTTGTCATATATAGGATTTTTGAGTAGCATTGTTTACAAGTGGTTTAAAAAAAAAAAAAAAAGGGCCATCCTGTGTAGGGTGACCAGACGTTCTCTTTTCCCAGTCCATGGTCCGATTTCACTTTCTGTCCTGGCGGTTCTGTCCCCCACCTCCCCACCCCCCAGGCATAGTCCTACATCTTTGAGTGTCACTTGAGTATTTTTTCCTTTAAAAACACGCAAGTCCTCCTTTCATAATGAGAATGTTGTCTGGTATTTTGGCGGTATGGCCTTAGAGACCACCAGAGTGCTCCTGTTATAGAGAATCTTTGTCTAGTGTTTTTGCAGTAAATCCTTCAAAACAGCACATGGTTCCTGTCATCTGGAGGTTCTTTGACGTACGATTTGCAGGACAACAGATTGTTAAAAACAGCATGGCGCTGCGGCCACATAGAGGATCTTTCATCAGCATGTTGCATCTGTTTTCATTTACAAAGTCCAGAATAATAGCAAAGTACATAAATGGGTCTGGTCACATGGCTTCTAAAAATGTGGCCCCAGAACAAATGAAATAACCCTATCTTAGAGTACTGTTTTGCTATTAGTCAGTCATTTCTATTCTGGCTCCAGCTGCACTGAACATGGTGGAATTGAAAGGTGAGATCAAGCCCAGTTAGAAAGGTAACCAGCGCCCTCTGTCGGCACACAACGGCCACGCAGTCCCGTTTGAACTCAGACACAAAACATGTGGGAGTGGTGTAGTTCAGATATTGGGGTTCCGAAGATTAAAACAACGTAAGGCATTCAACAACAATTTAGAGGGATTATTATAACCTAATTTAACTTGAATAAGTAAAATTAGTTACAGTGTAAATGCAATTGTGGTGCACATATCATATAAAATAATATATGATGCTTTAAAATCTGATCTATATCTTTTGCAAAAGAAGGTCTCAGAATCAATCATGGAAATGTTTTAACCCCATAAATGGAACCTCCTCCTTCCTGTGACGTTGGTCGATATTTCAGGTTAACAGATGCCTGATGAACACTTCCATCCCAGCTCTCCTGTCCCCTCCGCGCCCAAAGCGACCATGAAGGTTTTAAGGCCTCAGTGAGACATATTCTCACTGCAGGCCCACTAAATGATTGCCACATTTGAGTTGCTCAAGCTCAACCTGCGCTGCTGAGAGTTGAACATCTATCTTCATCCATCCAGGGATGGAGGAGTCGTTAAGTTATACGGCCTGGCTAACCTTCACCAACCTTCGGCCACACACACACACACACAAAAAAGAAAAAAAGAAAGCAAAAATCATAAATCCAACTGATGACCTTGCAGCAAACATCAACCACTTGCATTGCAAATCTTCCCAGGAAATTACATGCTACTTTTATATTTTTGGATGTACTTTTAAACATGGCTCCTACAAAAGACAAGGAGTTATGTTTTATCACTCTGCAGGAAGTAACGTCACTATTACGCCACCATGCACATACTTTGCATGCTTCTGGGTGGGACGAGTCACCCTGGCAGAATGACATTGCTTTGGGTCGCCAGCTTGAGCCATCCGGTAAATGCAATGAGAAAAAGCAAATAGAAAAGACAAAACAGAAAAAGGGAACACCGAAATGGAAAAACAATGGCTACATTTGTAAATCTTTTTTATCATCCTCTTTATATTTCCACATCTATTTCCTTTTCATTTTAGCACTTGTGTGATTCCATATCGAGGTTCTCCAGGATTCTCTGCTGCTGCTAGTTCAAGATGCCGCCCATTCTACTGCAGAGACTCCCAGTTCTGATGCTGAACCCGGAGCAGCTTAATGTGGCAATGCACCTCCTGTTGCGTCACCATCTGACTCTTCTTCAGTCCTCCTCTCCTCTTCTGCTGTTTCTGTCGGGCCTCTCTGGCCGTGTCTGCTGTCTTTTGAGCTGCAGATGCAGATGACCTCTTCTTCTGTGTCTTCGACATCTTGAAGATGAAATGTTGGCACTCGTCCAGCTGGGCTTTTATACATATGGCAGATATTAATGTGGACGGCGCACTTCTCACTTGCATGCTCATTGGCTGTAAAGGGCAAGCGTGTCACCTGTACTAGGGGTGAACCCATAGCCCGACACAGTCCGAACACAGCAAAGGTTCCTCCTGCACTAAAAGTGCTACGGCATCTCTGCATGCTCCCAAATACGTGCTGAGGCGGTACTCAGCACGTACGGATCCCCAAATTTTGCAAGTATAGACTGCACGCCCTTGCCTTAAAGACTGGGCGCTGAAGGAACAGCAAGTCCAGCATTAATAATAAAAGAACTGAATGCACATCAGAGATGTGTTTAGTCATAAGGTGAAGTAACACACAATAATCTCCCTTTGCATGTTTAAGTACCGTATTCATGCGGAATATAAGACAACCCTGAATATAAGGCAACCCGTTTTTCAAGGCCAGTTAATATATTTTTTTTAAAAATCATGTTTTCAATATCCTCGTAATAACAACTTGCTAAAAATTAAGATAAAAAAATATATTTTTTAGCTGCCGAGGTGTTTGATGACTCAGCTTCTTTGGTTGTCATTGTTTTAAAATTAGAATGTAAACTTTGAGACACGGCCGCACGGTGGCTGAGTGGTTAGCACATTGGCCACACAGTCAGGAGATCTGGAAGACCTGGGTTCAAATCTCCGTTGGGCATCTCTGTGTGGAGTTTGCATGTTCTCCCCGTGCGTGTGTGGGTTTCCTCCGGGTACTCCGGTTTCCTCCCACATGCCAAAAACATGCATGTTAGGTTAATTGGCGACTCTAAATTATCCATCGGTATGAATGTGAGTGTGAATGGATGTTTGTTTATATGTGCCCTGCGATTGACTGGCGACCAGTCCAGGGTGTACCCCGCCTCTCGCCCAAAGCCAGCTGGGATAGGCTCCAGCATCCCCGTGACCCTAATGAGGATAAGCGGTACAGAAAATGAATGAATGAACTTTGAGACACGTTTTCCCGGTGGCTCACGGTGTCATGGCTGCATCTCTTGAAGTCTTTAGTGTGAGTTACAAGAAGAAAAGCTAAGCTCAGTAGTTTGGCACCAACTATTGCTTTGCATGTACGAATCTCTACACCCTGAAGATGGCGTGACTTTTTAGACTTTTTCATAGGGCAAAAAAAATACTTGGGTCAATGCAGTAAATTGTTTTATTTGTTAATGTTGACATGTTAATTTGTTAACAATGTTAATGACAGGTAATGTTAATCCATTGCCACCAACTTTAAATGTTCTCAAATCAGCCCTATACATCACTGTGCTTGACTTTAACACATGAAATCCTATTATGTATATAAAACTTTTAAGAGTGGTTGTCATGTGACAGTCATGTGACTATCCTAGGATATCGCTCTCCAAAATGAGTGTTTTTATTGGGTCTTTTTAAACCCAATTCGAATGCTTTAGTTGTGTGTCAAATGATATAATTCAACAGTTTTTCAATATTTCTTGAATTAAATCCTATAAAACAAGATGAAAATATTGCAGGATTTTAGCCTTAAAATTGCCACCGATAGCCTGGGAATCATTTTTAATTAATATATATTCTTTTATTTATTCATTCATTTTCTATGCCGCTTATGCTCATTAGGGTCGCGGGTATGCTGGAGCCTATCCAGCTGACTTTGGGCGGGAGGCGGGGTACACCCTGGACTGGTCGCCAGTCAATCGCAGGGCACATATAGACAAACAAAGACAAACAAAAATTCACACTCTAGTGGACAATTTAGAGTTGCCAATTAACCTAACATGCATGTTTTTGGAATGTGGGAGGAAACGGGAGTGCCTGGAGAAAACCCACGCACGCACGGGGACAACATGCAAACTCCACACAGAGATGCCCAACGGAGATTCGAACCCAGAACCTCCTGACTAAGAGGCCAATGTGCTACCCACTCATCCACCGTGCGGCCCATATATTCTTTTATTCAAACCCAAACAAAAAAAACTGTAAATCCGAGTTATGTAGGTAATATATTTATCAAGTAACATCACAGGAAAAGTAATGTGTCTAAGTATTGTGGGTGTATGACTTACCACCCATAATTTTCCTTTTGGAAGAAATGAGTCTGGGTTCTTATAGGTTAAAAAAATGCTTGTACAGTTAAATAAATGCGTCAGTTTGACTCTGGAACGGATTATTTTAATTTCCATGTGTTACAAGAATAATTTATAGAAAATAAATCATGTCAACCAGCATCCCGGATTCCATATTTCACTGTAAAACAGCTATACCCCAGTCAATTTTTCAGCCATAAACCCAAAGCATTTTAGAGGAAGTGGCTGTTACATTTTGGGTTTGAACACGTGCTTAGGTCTTTACAAAAAAAAAAAAAAGCAAACAAAGAAAACCAAAATCAAAATTGGGGTCTACAAATTGCTACGTTAGCAACCATCAAATTACAAGGCAACATTAGAGTTTATAAAGCTATAAAAGTATAATAGTGCACAGCGGCTTTATGAAATCCGTGGTTTTCAAACAGCAGGATCCCCCAGAAAAGCGAAAAAGCTTTCTGTCCATTTTCTTCTTGCTTTGATCAGCGGTGATAAACATGAACAAATGACAGGGTTGGCCGAGTGTGACACTTTGAGGGCACCCAAGTGGATATCGTTGTGATTTGGCATTTTTACCAACCAATGCTAATCTGCAGGGAAAGCTGGGGGAAAACCCATGATGGATTTTTCAGACCAGTGCTGGTTTTCATTTAAATCTGTCTAAGCTTTTATGTCATTTCAATGAAATAAACAGCCTCCTTTTTCTTCTTAGTATGTGTGTGTTTTTTGGCCATGGGCCCAACCGGATCGGTCTTTGGAAATGGCAATGTAGTGAAACTATGAGGGGGCTGACACCTACGTAACACCTTTTAAAATGGCGTCATTTCATCTGCTTAGTATGTGATTGTGTGACTATTGGTGCACCTTTGACCTCCAAAGGTCAAATATTCATGTCATGTGCTTCTAAAACTCCCAGTAATGAACTGTGCTACTTCCAGTTTGGAACATCTTGTGTAATTATGTATTATCGCCTCTGCAGCTCCAAGCAGGTGAACTTGGGTCAGTATAATTCCTGGAAAGTCCTACTTTTGTTTTTCATTTTAGGATGTTATTACTTAGAGCAAAAGTGGATGACAAAAATCCACATTTAACATAAGATATGTTTTGTTGCTCCCAAAGTCCTACAACACAACCAAAGAGCAAAGGCAAAACACCAAAGGACTTTCAGATGCAGCTACAAAATATATAATACAGTATTTAAAACTAATAATAATAATGATTAAATATCAATTATGGTGTTGGCCATTTTTTGATTCTATCCAACCACCCATTTTCTATACAGCTCTGCTCACAATTCTCTACAAGGATGCCCAAAGTGTTGCCTGATTGTTTTTTTTTTTACTTGCCCTCAGCATATTCTAAAAAATTAAGTATTAATACTATATCAGGCTGCACGGTGGCCTAGTAGTTTGCATGTTGGCCTCACAGTCAGGAGATCAAGGGTTTGACTCCCCATTTAATCATGTGTGGAGTTTGCATGTTCCCGTCTGTCTGACATGGAGGTCTACTGACAATTCCTTCGGCTTCATGCTTGGGTTTGTGCTCAGACATGCACTATCAAATGTGTGCCTGGAAGTTTGCTACAAAATACTGTAAACACGGCATTATCACAGGCTGCAATTGCACAAAAAAATCCACAATAGTATTATGTGTGACAGTGTTTAATGATACATTTGTAAAAAAATAATAATATTAAATAAATAAACCAAACATATAGGTGACCACATGTTGGAAGAAACCATCCATTACTGAGGTAGTAACAATTACAAATATATTAATATAAATAGTAATAGTAATAAAAATAATAAAAACAATTACAAACCAAAACTATTAACACTTAACATGCAACATTTGTTGTAGCTTAATATTTTGCACATTTTTCCATTGGGTTTTGGGATGGGTAAATTGCTGTCAAACATGTGCTCTACACTGAGTTTAATATGCAAAATTCATGTTTTGTTAAATTTGTTCAAATCCTTTTGGATTTCAAACCCTTTTGGAGGTTGCAAAGACACATTAACATTAATAACAAATCCATAAAATCACAAGCAGAAAATGTAATTTTTAAGTTTAAACATTGCAATTTTTTTTTTTTGAAGTTGCTGCAAAATCAGACATTTTAGGTCGCAACAACAAAGAGTGCCATATAAATATGAGGACATTTACAGCATCTTGGATTCGTGGCTCCTCTTGATGTGGTTTCTCAACACCGGCAGACTACGAAATTCAGTCCCACACATGTTGCAGGTGTACGGTTTCTCCCCTGTGTGGACTCTTAAATGAACTCTGAGCGCTGAGCTCTGACAAAATCTCTTCCCGCAGGTTTTACAGAAATACGGCTTCTCGCCCGTGTGACACCTCATGTGAATCTGCAAGGCTTGCTGCCGTCTGAAGGTTTTACGACATCTGTTGCAGGCATACGGTTTCTCGGCGGAGTGGGTGATCATGTGTTGTGCCAGGTAACGTTTAAAACCAAATCCCTTTCCGCAAATGTTGCAAATGAAAGGTTTCTCGGTAGAGAGGGCCCTCATCTCTACTCTGGTGTACAAGTCCGAGTCTGTATGAAAGGTGCTGCGGTGGAACGGCTGCTCAAAAAGCTGAACCTGACAATGAATGGCTGTGTTCTCAAGGTCCCAGTCATGATGTTCTGACTTGATGTTTCTAGCTGATGTAGACGCCACATTGTCAGTGATCTCATCCTGGTTATTTTCTGGATAATAGCCACAAAAGAGCACTGCATGATTACTGTTAGGTTCTGATGAACCAAAGTCTGATTCTAAACATAACCTCTGAGTTGTAGCGTCTTTATCGGCTTCGCTTTCATTCTGCTCGCAATCCAAAACAAGCGGCCATTCTTCTAGGGGTTCACAATTTGAGAAGTAATCCTCTTGCTTTATAAAAGCACGGTCTTCATCTAGAAGTTCCTCTTGTTCCACTTTGATGTGTGAGGTTTCTTGGAGCCCCTGCTCCACATGGGAGATTCTCTCCTCAGGACACAATCTGTGTTGTGGAGACTCTGAACACAAGAATTGTTGATCTTATTATTTATGTTTAAGATATTCAAATGATACACAAAGAACTTAAAAAGATGCTTTATAATTTCAATACAACACTATGAAATGTGTTATATTTGTTCCCAAATTGCGTTTTGTATTTTTCCTAATCCCGTGTTTTCGTTTTAATATTGTAGAATTCTTTTTTTTTTTACATTTTACACGTCAGTTTTGTGTTAGTGAATAAAATGGCAATTTTTAAATAAAACTTAATTAGATTTTAGTGTGTGTATGACTACTTTTTAAACATTTTGAACACATTTAACAATATTGTGATAACAATTATTACATTGTCACAATTATTACATTATTATTATCACAACAATCGCAACTTTTTGCATCCTTGCATCCAATGTTACCCCTAATTTTTTAAGTTTCTGAATATACACTTAAACAACCTGAGCATTCCTTGGACTTCTGTGAGCAGCATCAGATATGCACACTGTAATATTGCATCTGCCCAAAACCTGACAACTTCCATTCGGTCATATTTTGTATATGGCTGGTTTCAAACAGATAGCAAGGACGATTCCACAATGTAGCTTTCTTTCTTCTCAATCTCAGACAAAACAAGCTGTGGAACTCTCTCATACAAATAACCATCTGGATCTTGTAGAAAAGCCCTAGTTTATGATTTCATTTTCCATTTCTTTTATTGTTTACCATTTACATTTCCTTGTTTGACTTTCTGCTTTAAATCAGCCTGTTGTGGTACTATTTTATCCTGAAAATGTACATCAAATAGATGCCATCATAAATGTGGTGTTTTTGTTCAAATAAAAAACATTCTCCCAGCCGACCTTCCGGTTCCTTCTGCAACACAAACATGGCATACCACTTCCTGTATCTGGTACGTTCAGCCATCAAAATAAAGGCATGGCAGTACAACATGCATACTTACGCCACACATTCACTCCACACAAACTGGTTTGCTACTTTGGCTTTGCAGCGTGTTTTACAGAAGGCCTTGCTCATTTGAAAATGAAACAAATCTCACCCAGATTCACCTCTTGTTCTTCTGTTTGCTCATACTCGTTTTTAACTTTAGCTTGGTGAGTGGATCTTGCACAGCCTGTACCGCACAGTTTCGTCATAATACGGGTTTAGCAGGCAACAATTGGCTATACGCTCACCCGCAAAACAGCGGCATGTACTAAAAACGCGCTGTCAATGAATTGATTCGCTGCAAAAGTAAATACGTACCAATGGGATCTGATCGTCTGGACAGCTTGTTTATCATTGTTTTATACATGTTATTACTGCTTGTTGTCGCCTGTCACTCAGAGAGGCAGTACAAAATGGTACATAAAACATTGTTGTGTTTACTTAATTTCCAGTTCAGGTTGGAATGTATTTTGTGTCTACCAAGGATTTGCAATGAAACGTGAGAACAGTGCATGATTGCGCATTTTAGAGGAAACATTGTTTACATCCCTACAACCAATCTGAGCCTGATTTATGTCTTAAATGGCTAATTTGTTGTTACTATGTCAACTATATTGAGTAACAGGGGCGTAAAGGTGACTACCGGGTATTATGTCACGTCTCTAACTACAAAAATATTCAATTTATTAATGAGTAATCCTACTTCCCGGAAATTCATTTTCATCACAGTTGGCTCTGGAACTAATTAATTGCGGTAAATGAGGAATTACTGTATTACAATAGTATAACCAAAAACACAAATTCTGATCGGCTTCTTAGAAGTTACTTAACATGTACTATGATGCCTAAAATAATATCTAAGTTTCAATGGTGAAAAAAAATTATTACACATCTCTGGAATAAAATAAGGATATTCTGTGTTACAATATTAGCCTGTAAGAATTTAGAGTTATTGTCAAGTTCTACTGGACAAATAAGTTACTAAAAAATATAAACATTACCTGTATATTGTACTGTATACTGAGTGTAGAGAGCTGCCCACACAGTAGACACGCAGTCACTGCGTCCTAACGCCAGTCAATTTAATGGCCCAAGAAAAAACAGGACATTTAGCCTTTGTACTTTCTTCAGACAGCCTTTAATATATGACATAAAGCTACTCCCCATAATATTTTAACCCAATTATACACTTTTACGATAAATATTATTTTTTATATTCGACCATACAAACCTGTTCTCTGTGAAGCAAGAGCAGGTTTGCGGACGACATCGAGAAGCCTTAACTGACGAGTCATTTCCTCTTCGTAGGCGACGATGGTTTTCTCAAAAACACCAAATATTTCTTCAGCGGCAGCCGTCAGTCGCTCGTTGACAAACGTTTGTAGGTGGTGGAACTTCGACATTGTTGTCTGTGCGACTGACATCGCAATAAAACAGTGAACGCTTAAGCGGCTAAAAGACTAACGCAGCGGCAATTGAGGTACTTCCGGTAAATGTGACGCTGCTTGGGTCCGAAGGTGTCATTGAAGCGAGAAATAGTTCCGCCTTGAATGCACCCGTGCCAAACTCTCGCGTAAAGCGTCATACTTAACAGAGAATATATGGGGTCTTTTTAAGGTTAAATGGGGCACCAAATACCTGAAATATTCTGTTCCCAAGTAGTATTGTCATAAAACAAAGCAGAGTTAGAACAAATGTCTAGAAAAAGATATGTAATCGCTCAGTAGAATACGACTGTATACAGCATTCAAATATGTACGTATTAGTGTGGCCAAATCATTCATTTACTAATAATCTCAGTAATTCACTTCTAGTAAAAGTGTATTTTTGTGCATTAAGTGTGATAGTGTTATATGATTACAGCATATTTTGATTTGTAGTGCAAAGTAGTGTTCCCCAAACTGTGGATCTTACAAAATTGGACCCAACACAAACTCAAATGTGCGTCTTGGAAGCTGCTGTCTTTAGAAGACATCACAGCGTCCGGAATGTACTAAAACACTAGAAAAACAATGTTACGACTGTATTACATATAATCAAACCAGTATGTCAGTCAGCTATACGAATGTTTTTAACCCGGCTATAGTAAGACTGTAGAACCAACCTGTTTTATTTACTTTATTTATATCCAGCAATCAGCATTATCGTTGACTCTTTTCCTCACAATACACAATACTGTAGTTCTTTCACAAATATCCAGATATTTATTCAGCAGCAGCGGCAAATCGCTCGTTAATAAAGCCCTTCAAACGCACTTTAAAACATACGATTAAACATAATTAAAAAAAAACCCAAAATGACCGAGTAATTAATCACACCCCGTTTTGAAAAGAGTGGTTTAACCGAAGCGTAACATTAATGACGTAGTGATGCGTCGCACTCATTTCCGCCTCGTGCCACACTACGGTCTAACCGTACTAAAAACCTTTGTTCCGGATTAAACGCGTGTTTTTTTTTTTGCTTTCTGGATTAAAAAGATTTGTTGTATTCTCTAAACCTTGCACATTTTCTATAAGATTTAAGTATGTGTTAACCCTAGTACATACCGACATTACACTTTATCAAGAGTTAAAGAAGTAACTCCACAGCGTTGTTTCCAGGGGGATGGATATCGAGACGGTACTTCCGCTTTCGGCAACAATTTTCTCATTCTGTTTCTTTGAACGTTGGTGGTTAGACAAACGTATTTGTAACATTTATTGAACATCTTGTAAAGTCTTCAACACATTTGAATCTTTTTTGTTGGACTAGATGGGCGCCCATTACTGTGCCATATGTAGGCAAACAACATTTAACGGAAAAAGACACATCTTCGGGAAAAACCATCAAAGCAGACTAAGGCTCGTTCTTATGAAATTCGTCGAAAAGGTAAGTCTTTGTTTTACTAACGCTTATCTTCAAATCAAAATACTGCTGCCATTTTAACGCGTGGAATTGTCGTCACGTGGTACATTGCTTAGCACGTTTTGTTTAAATAGCTATTTGGTGTTTTGTTGATGCATTAATTCTCACTAGTTATAGATTTTCGTCGGTTTTTGTTTTAAACCTTTGTGAAAAATGCCCAACGATTACACTAAAACCTCCACCCAGGAGATAAATAGGCATATACTGGTGTTTATTAATCATCATCAACATATTTGTCTTCCAGGTGAAAGAAGCCCGTCGAACGCTTAACAAACCGGAAGTGGAAAAATTTGATTGCACTCAGCACAAGAAAACCTTCTGGTGTTACTGCTGTGGCCTTGAAGTGGAGCGAAATGTTACTGATGGCAAAATGACTGTGCTACATGGAGGCTTGTTGGAGCACATGGCTGCGTGAGTTCATTTTCCAGCTACCTCCACTCCCCTACATTTCCACTTTTTCGGGGTTGCTGTCCTTTACCCCCAACCCACTGTCATGAAATGAGGGGACAATGTCAACCAGGCAATATTCCACCTTTTTTTTGTGAGGCTGTTTTGTACAAAGTTAGAATTTAAAAAATACAGTACTGTAAAATGTATGTAGAACAGCAACACACCAAACGGTGACATTGACATGAAATGAGCACACCAAGTCGCCCTGGAAATATTCCTTTTTTATTTCATCTAGCTGTTTTATATAAATGGCACAGACAATGGATAAGGGGGAGAAAAGCCCCTGGAAATTTTCCGCCTTTTGGAAGTACAGTCATTCCTCACCACATTGAATTTTGCAGCTTCACTTTTATCATGGGTTTTCAAGCATACAGTTGTACCTCAGTTAGGAGGTGTATGGCAAAAGTGGCTCCAAAAACTGCTTTGTGTTCAAGACGCTGCTCAACAAAACCTGAATTCCTCAAACATAGTTAAATGGTACCATGACTGTGGTTATCAACATATTTTGTCAAGTCCGGTTCTCTGCTTTGTGCTCAGTGTGCGTTCACCTTTATAACTTATGCTTAAAAATGTCACCATCCCGGCTTGTGTATTTAACAAAAAATGAGCAAGCTAAATGTTATGGAGCATGAGGAGTTCCCAAAAGATGTAAATATTAATTAATAATGAAATGTTTTTTAAATCAAATTATTATTAATATGTAATTGCATTTTATTCCTGATGGTCGGCTCAAAAAGTGAGCAAATGTAGCCTATTTCTGAAAATCTGTCTCTTATAGAGAATTTGAAAAGGGAACACTAACGGATCAGTGTGATCACAAAGTAGCCATTCCCATTTCAGTGCTGGCTAAATTGTTCTTCCTCCCCTGTCCACCGGTTTCTCAATAAATGGGTTAAGTTACCACGGTGATATAGCTGCTTATAAAGAGAGCTATCTTTGTTGTACACGTAAGCCCCGCTTTAGACTCAACATACCTCGCTAACGTGCTAAACACGTTTTATAGTTTTACATGCAAAAAACAAATCTAAATGCATATAAATTATGAATGAAAAGAATAATTAATAATTTTAGGTGACTTTCTTTTTTTTATCAACGAAGATGTTGGCTCCATTTTGGGTTACTGAGGTGTAAAACACTCTTGAATTCAAGAAATAAATCAAGAGAGTGGCCAGCTAGGGCTGTCAGCACTGTCCTATCCAGTCTACCCACCTAGTCATTGAGCATGAACTGATGAAGCCTACTCTGATGAGAGGCGAAACGTCTTCTAAGACATACTGAACAGCCCAATAGCGATCAATTCCATGCCGTGAGAATACAATGACCTGGATGAATAAGTTGCCACGGACGGGACAAGGCATGTATGTGAGGGAAGTCTGACTGTTCAACTGGCTCTGATTTCAGGCCAGAGCACAAGAAAAACACGCACAAGTTCTGGTGGGAAAACAAGGCGGATCCCAAGCTAAGAGACAAAGTCATCGTCAAACAGGAGGACACTGAAAAGTAAGCCTGATGTGAACTAAAAAAAATAAGAAAACAACCTTTTGGAAAGGTCAAAGGATATCATTCAAAAGACTTTTTTTAAGGTTCAAAGCGGAGGTGGCCAAAGTTTTGGAAACCTTTGTGGAGAAGGAGGATGAATACATTAAACAGGTAATAAAAATAACTACAATAAAGAAAAGCCTTCTAATCGGACGTAACATTGCTATTCCATTTTTCTTCCTGTGTCTTCAGCAAGCAGAGTTCATCCGGGCCCAGGAGAAACAACGTCAAGAGCTCGTTGAGTCTCTTTTAGAGGTTTGTTTTCCAAGGATGCAGTGGCAGTATCCATAAGTACGGCGTTGCCTGTTGATTGTCATTATTTTCTGATACGCGGCAGAGAAACACAGTAAATACAGTCAAATGCTTTTCAGTAAAACTTTTAATTGTGAGGGAAAGTGACCAATTATATTTTACAATGGGGTAGGAGGGTGCTGTAAGGTGGTTTCAGGTAAAAATCAGTCCTTTTAGGGAAAGTTCTAGGTATATGGAGAAATCTTAGAGGTCAGACTTCTTCTATGAACCCCTGTTGGCTTTTCCTGAATAAAAATCAGCGTGATGCAGAGCCAGAGCCGTATAATGGACCCGCTGGAACAGAATCATCAGCAGAGGCTAGAGTCAGGTAACACTGTCAAACTTTCTTACAGCTCCTCTCATGGTTCAAGTGCTCACCAAATGTTTTTTTTTTAAATGTTTTATCTTGTTACCTGGGGGAACAGCTCTCAAGGGACAACGTGGTTTGCCAACCAGCAGGCGGGAAGCAGCCTCTTTGATACAATGGTTGGCGCACAGCAACAAGGCTTGACTTTTATAGGTCATCAGGTAGAAAAATAACCTAGAAACTTATAAAACTGACGTATTTATTAGCCACAAACTTTGACCAGTTTGCCATTTCCCTTTCTCTTGTAGGATTCCTCAAACATTGGGAATGTACACACAGGTACTCCAGCAACCATGAGCAAAAGAGCAAGAAGATTTGATAGAGAAATGATTTGTAATGCCCTTCAACAAGATCCAGGCTATTATTATTATTATTATTATTATTATTGGATATTTGTTGATTTCATTTATTAAAATATTTTTAATAGTTATTTATTCATTAACTGGTAATTATATATTTTTGATATTTAAAATCAATTTATTTTAGACCATTTTATTGACGTAATCCTTGTTATGCGTGGAATGTCAACATGGAAGGGAAATGTTGGAAGAGGACACAACCATTGATGATAAATAGTATCAAAAATGTATAGAAAATGTAGTTTTTCCCTCCACCCTAAAAACTGAAATCATCAAATTTTTCATTTTTTCTAAAGGGTAGTACAATTGACAGTGGAGATAATCAAGTGTGACACTGCTCCTGTATTGTATCTTACTAGATTATTAGAAATTATTGCAAATTTAACTGTAATCAAATCTATCTTACATTTGATTGCAGGTGCTGTGCCGCCTTGGCTCCAGGATGATCCTCTAGAGGGCTCCTCTAAAAGTGCAGCACCGCTTGAGATGGGACCATCAGCCCAGGAGTTCCTCAGACAGAGTAGGAAGCCAACAAACTCTCATTTTTAAATGTTGATTATCACTTGTTGGTGGCAGCTAGCAGGAAGAACCAAAGCATATTGTCCTCCACCGTTCCTACTGTCTTTTACCAGAGGAGCAAGAGAAGCTGAGAAAGCTTCCCCTGAACAGAGTGGGGGCCAACTTTGACCACAGCTCCCACACTGACGCCAACTGGCTGCCATCTTTTGGTCGCGTATGGAACAGTGGCAGACGTTGGCAGTCGAGGTAAGTAAGACAAGCACACTCTGCTCTTCAGTTCCAGACTAAATATGTAATTCCTGTTTTTGTTTTTTTACCAGGCACCAGTTCAGACAGGAGGAAGGACAGAAGAACAGAGCAAAGAGAAGGAGGAAGTGTCGGGCAGAAGGAGCCAAGAAAGCAAAGATGACAGATGACTAGTGTCTGCGCTTTAAAAGGAACTTGTGGTTTGCTGATAACACCACCATTGGACTTTTAATGCAGATTGTGGGAAAACCGCACAGCTACACCACACATTTACGTAATTCATTGATTAGATCTATTATGATTCATAAGATCTATTATCCATAACTGTTGTGTTTACCAAAATTAATGGCACTTTTATTGACTGACCATCAAAGAAGCTTTTGTCATTCTTTCCTAAGGTTGTGCAGAGAGTCTGGCACAGATTTTGTGCACCAGAAAAAGCGTTGAGAAGTAAACAAGACTAATAAGCAACAAGTATATTTTTTCATCATTCAACACTGTTCTTCAGGAACACATCTTCTTTTACTTTCGGCTTATCCCTTCGGGGGTCGCCATAGCAAATCAATTCCCTCCATCTAACTCTGTCTTCTGCATCCTCTACTCCCTTTGAAGAGAACCTTCATGTCCTCTTTCACTACATCCTTAAACCTCCTCTTTGCTCTTCCTCTCAGCCTCTTGCCTGGCAGTTAAATCTTCAGGATCACATGGTGGTTATAATACTGAGAGAAGATTATTCTTTGGAAGTATAGCATGCAAATAGATTTTACAATGGCCATTGTAAACTACCTTTTCCAGTTCATTTTAAGATATTTATGCTATCTTAAAAAATGCACGCAAAAGAAATGTTATCACCTCTTAAGGCAGAAGGCAAAAACTGTAGACACAATTTTTGTAGACACAACAGTTTGTATTTGAAATACATTGTCAACATTTGGTGCACTTCTGCAAACATACAGTGCATACAATGAGTGTCCACTTTTGGTCCGAGCCGATACAGATGATGAATACTTGTTTTGTAGTGTGGAATGTTAAAAAAGTTTGATCAAACAGAGAACTATAAAAGCACTCAGAGTGAAGACCCCAGTCAAGGTCTTCTTGATTCTAGTATCTGATTATCTGGATCAGTCTTAGATATTTTGTAGAACCTGTTGAAACTTTTTTTTTTCCCCAAGTGTTCTATTTTTTGTGGCGTTATATGCACATATGCCAACAACGGTCTTGCAATGTTAAAGAATCCTCTAAAAAATGCAAGCATCTTGACCGTGATCCAGATACCCCCCAAAATTTTATCAATTCTACCATATTATTGATAAACACCGCCAAAAACATAACCTCTGTGCTGCGCTTGGTGGCGGTAATAGTCAACAAAAGTAGGTATGAGGAAAAAATTATATTTCCTTCCTGCTTCATCGAGTGTAGTTTTAACCAAAATAGGCATAATGAAGCAAGGCTCTCACACTTTGCAAATGTGTCATACCGCTGGATGTTTCGGGAGGCCGTGGTTCTTGCTTAAATTGTTATTCAAATGAGGTTGGTCGTATTAAACTTCCCCAGTTCTGCAGCACCACGAGAAACTCCGCAGAAAAACACTTGTGGTGGATAGAAGTGCTGGTCCAGAGTCTGTAAACGACTGCTTGTATCAAAGTGGCAATTTTAAAGATTTCAGATGCAGGCTAATATCAAATACTGTTTTGTTTTTTGGCTCATATTAGATCAATCCAATATTAATATTTGATTGGGACACCAGTAAAAGTACAAGCACAACAACCACCAAGGCTGAAAATGTATGTCCTGTAGGTGGCAGTAATTTCCATTTGTAATGTGTGGCATGTTTTGTATATTATATAGGCAACTGTATCTCCTTAGCACAATTGCCCTTTGAGGGGCAGTGTTGTGGTTTCTCCCCCACATGTACTCTTCCCCCTGTGTTTGGTCAAGGTACTATTAGCTCGGAATCTCTTCCCACAAATGTTGCACAAGTATGGCTTCTCTCCAGTGTGGACCATCACGTGCCTTTTCAGCACAGACAAGTCGCTAAAACTTTTCCCACAGGTGTTGCAGAGGAATGGCTTCTCCCCGGTGTGGACCATGAGGTGTCTTTTAAGGATGGATAGCTGAGTGAAGCTCTTTCCACAGGTCTTGCAAGGATAGGGCTTCTCGCCTGTGTGAGTCCTGGCATGAGTGATCACCTCATGCGTGTTCCTAAATTGCCTGCCACATGTTTTGCAAGAATAAGGCTTCACATCCGTGTGGATCATTACATGTCTTTTGAGATTGGACCTTTGGTTGAATGTCTTCCCGCATGTCTTGCAGGAGTAAGGCTTCACTCCAGTGTGGGTCAGCATGTGTCGTTTTAGTTTGCAACGGAAACGAAAACCTTTCCCGCAACAGTCGCATTTGAACAAATTACTGTTCATGTTACCCCGTGTGTTTTCATCACTTGCTTCTAGAGTCGCAAAGCAACCAGTCAGATCCTCTGATGGACTCTCTGCTGTCTTGTAGTTTTCTTCACCAACAGACACACACAAAAAAGTATCCAGCTCTCCTCCCTCAATACTGCTGCAGGGTTCCTCCTTGATTTGTAGAGTTTCTGGATTCTCCTGGTCCAGAATGGAGTTCTGATGCTTCCTGTCCACATTTTGTTGCTCTGAAAACATACCGATAAACAGGTCACTCATGTTCCCACTCGTGAAAATGCTTATTTGACTGGGTGTGAAACCTACTGCACAGGTACGATATGTGGGCCATAAGAGCATTTGCTCTGGCCTGCTAGCAATTCTAAACAACAAAAAATTAAAAAATATATATAAAAAGCCCACAGTAATGTAACCCACAAATGTTCATAATATATAGCTTGTTTGATTTAGTTTACATCTTATTTTTACTTCCGAGGTTCCACTATTGTCAAATGTAGTGTATTATTTTATATTGAGATACAATATATTTGTTTTACTTTTTTTTTATGTGATTGATGCATGAATCTTCATGACAATTCAAGCATATTAATTTATGAAGATGTCCAATTGCGCAATCAGGGGCGGACTTACCATTAGGCTATTAGACCATCTAGGCTATTACCTAGGGCCCTGGGATTTCCAGGGGCGCTAAAATATCTCAAATACTGATTTATTGTTTTCTTCAATTGAAAGTAAATGTTACTATTTTAGTCTTTAGTCACACGCTCAAAACTACAGCCAAGTGCCTTAATCACATCAACCACTCCCGCTCTCTTCTCATGCAATAGACTATTCCATATTACTGTGACATGGGCAAATTGAAGACGGGGTCGGAGAAGAGAAGAAGGCGAGAGGAAACCAGACTTGATCAAAATTGCCAAAGGTGTCAACATTTTCTCTTAGTCACAACAAAGTAGACACACAATGGTAGCAGCACATCTCTTAGAAGATGGTCAACATTAATAATACAATCATTTGGTGAAAGGGTGATGAATTACAGTAATGGGTTTCAAAAGCAGGAAAAAAGTGTCCTAAATTACATTTAGTCAAAATTTAAATTAAAACAGAATGGCTACAATGTTCCGGATGGCTTCAAAGAGATTCTGGACCACCATCTGCCATCTCAGGAAGGGGAAGCAGTGCACAGTCAACACCGTGTGTGGTGGTGCTGGTGTGCTGCTGAACTCGACTCGAGATGTTGCGGACCGGTGGAGGGAATACTTTGAAGACCTCCTCAATCCCACCGACACGCCTTCCAACATGAAAGCAGTGCTTGGGGACTCTGAGGCGGGTTCGCCTATCTCTGGAGCTGAGGTCACCAAGGTGGTCAAAAAGCTCTTTGGTTGCAAGACCCCGGCGGTGGATGAGATCCGCCCAGAGTGCCTTAAGGCCCTGGATGCTGTGGGCGTGTCTTGGTTGACACGACACTGCAGCATTGCGTCGGGGTCGGTGCCCCTGGACTCGCAGACCGGGATGGTGGTTCCGCTTTTCAAGAAGAGGGACCGGAGGGTGTGTTCTAACTATCGTGGGATCACACTCCTCAGCCTTCCCGGTAAGGTCTATTCAGGGTTCTGGAGAGGAAGATCCGCCGGATAGTCGACTCTCGGATTCAGGAGGAGCAGTGTGGTTTTCGTCCTGGTGGTGGAACTGTGGACCAACTCTACTCTCGGCAGGGTCCTGGAGGGTCCATTGGAGTTTGCCCGACCAGTCTACATGTGTTTTGTGGACTTGGGGAAGGCGTTCGACCGTGTTCCTTGGGGAATACTGTGGGGAGTGCTCTGGGAATATGGTGCATCGGACTACCTAATCCAGGCGGTTCGTTCCCTGTATGACCGGTGTCAGAGTTTGGTTCGCATTGCCGCCAATAAGTGGGACCCGTTTCCAGTGAGGGTTCGACTCCGCCAGGGCTGGTCTTTGTCACCGATTCTGTTCACTACTTTCATGGACAGAATTTCTAGGTGCAGCCAGGGCGTTGGGGGGTTTCAGTTTGGTTGCCGCAGGATTCAATCTCTGCTTTTTGCAGATGATGTGGTCCTGTTGGCTTCATCGAGCAGTGACCCTCAACTCTCACTGGATCGGTTCGCAGCTGAGTGTGAAGCGGCTGGGATGAGAATCGGCACCTCCAAGCCCGAGTCCATGGTTCTCGCCCAGGAAAGGGTGGAGTTCCATCTCCGGGTCGGGGATGAGGTCCTGCCTCAAGTGGAGGAGTTTAAGTACCTCGGGGTCTTGTTCACAAGCGATGGAAGGATGGAACACAAGATGGACAAGCGGATTGTGGCAGCGTCTGCAGCGATGCAGACTCTGCACCGGTCTATCGTGGGGAAGAGGGAGCTGAGCCAAAAGGCAAAGCTCTCAATTTACCAGACGATCTACGCTCCTACCCTCACCTGTGGTCAAGAGCTTTGGGTAGTGACCAAAAGGACAAGATCGCGGGTACAAGCAGCCAAAATGAGTTTTCTCCGCAGGGTGGCTGGGCTCTCTCTTAGAGATAGGGTGAGAAGCACTGACATCCGGGAGAGACTCGGAGTAGAACCGCTGCTCCTCCGCATTGAGAGAAGCCAGATGTGGTGGCTCGGAGATCTGGTTAGGATGCCTCCCAAACGCCTTCCTGGGGAGGTGTTCAGGGCACGTCCAACAGGTAGGAGGTCTCAGGGAAGACCCAGGACATGTTGGCGAGACTATGTCTCTCAGCTGGCCTGGGAACGCCTCAGCATCCGCTGGGAAGAGCTAGACAAAGTGGCCGGGGAGAGTGACGTCTGAGCTTCCCTGCTTAGGTTGGTGCTCCAACAACCCATCGATGGATGGATGGCATAAATGTTGTAGTTAATCAAAAAGTATACGCACCTGTCATGGCAACATTGGTCTCCGCATCAAGGGGCGGTTGTGGTTCATCTTCATCCAGACTGCAATTCTTCTCACAAAGCTTCTGCTCACTCAAAACCTTCTCATCGTCTACACGTTGAAGCTCTGCAGGCACATTAAAATTCAATGAACGTATTCATTTACAACCATGAACTGCTCTTACAAACCTATCCTGTACACTTTAAGTTGGGGTTTCCAGAGGATATCCACCATCTGACGCTGACGATCAAGCTCCTCCTTGTAGTCGACGATGGTCCTTTCAAAAACACCCAATATTTCTTCAGCGGCAGCGGTAAGTCTCTCGTTAACAAATTGTCTCAAGTACTGAACTGACGCCATCGTTGCTCGTAGCAGACACCACTGACAAGACGCCCACTACTGATGCGGAGTTGTTTATTTCCGGTAGGTGTCACATAGATATAAATCCGACAGTTGGGATTTGGTTCCGGTCGCACGTCACTCTGTGGAAGTTCCATCCATTTTATATACCGATTATCCTCATTAGGGTCGCGGGGTGTGCCGGAGACTATCCCAGCTGACTATGGGCGGGAGGCGGGGTTTACCATGTAGACTCGCCCGGGGAGAACATGCAAACTCCACACAGAGATGGCCAACGGAGATTAGAACCCTGAACCTCCTGATTGTGAGGCCAACATGGAAGTTCCGCATCGTCTAAAAACAACACATAAGCAAACAAAATCAAAATGTTACATACCATGTTATACTAAGCAAACCACCGTCCTTTTAGGTGCTTAAGGTGTACTCGTTTTTGTACATATGATTCACTTTGCTACCGATTGCCACATCTCTAGACTAACAGCAGGGGGCCCCGTTGACAGAAATCGGAGATGCTCATAAAAACCTTGTCTGCTCCATGTGGTGTGCACCCTAAAAAACAAAAATGGCCTATTACTACATTCTAACATACACGCCTGCAGCTTTTTCATGGTCAAAGCGAGTGTTCATGTATGCTTCCAGGATCAAGGGCCAAGGGTCAAAGGTCATTGCACCAAGGGGTACAATCATGCATTTGAAAAAAATTGATTATTTTTAACATTTAGCATTTGCAATCAAAACAAATTAATTTAATAATTAATACATGTTTATACATATAGTTTGTGCAGCCTAATTATCTGTGCTTTGGTACTACTTTGACTGTTATTGGTAGTGTTGCTGCTGGAGCATCATGTTCGTGTTTATAAAGCATCATAGATTCCACTTTTGCTATCCGCACAAGTGCAGTTATCAGCCCTGGGCTTGGGGTTATAAGGTCTATGTTTAGCTCTGTGACAACATGGCTATTGCCTGTTCAATTCAAACGAAAGAAAAGATTCGAAGGCACAACGATCCTGTGACGATGCATCGCTGTCGTGAGCGATTTTGCTTGATATCAGACCGCAAACTGTGACGATCGTCTCTTTGATCGTATTACATGCGTTCATGTTCACTGTTAGTTTCAGGCACTAAAAAAATGAAGAATGGGAAGAGAGAACGAAAGCACGTGTACTGGGCGTATCCTTACGTTCTTAGACGTCCAATCACAGGGTGAGATCTTTGAATATATCTACATGTTTTGACAAAAAGAGATGATTGGCTACGTGGAACGACAACAGCCAATTGGATAAATGACAAGCGCTCAGCTGGCAGCAAAGTCCCGCCTTTTATGTATTAAGTAGTAAACCCCGGAAACGCCGTCGCTTAAAGGGGCAGGGAAGAACTATCAGGCGAAGGTTGGAACAACGACAACAGCTAGCCTTGAAAAAAAAAAAAAAGACATAGAAGAAGAAGGGACGTGGTAGTGCAAACGGTGAGCTGAGTTTTGAGAAGAGGACTAGAAGGATCCCAAAGACGCGGAAGGACGTTTGACGGTTATATTTGTGCTTTGCAGTCGATTTTTTTTTGGCCCTGTAGGGTTCTCGAACCTACCAACCTACCTTTCGTCAACCACCACGAGAAAAAAAACCGACACATCCAAAAATTCCAAAGTGTGATTTTCCTCCCAAAGTGCACATATTTGGGTAAGTAGGCCTCACTGTCTTTTTCTGAGCTGCCCCATTTGCTTTGTGCCAACTTTACATATAGCCCCATATATGGGGGAACCGCTCCGGATCGTTCCAGTTACTCTCTTCATGCTTCTCTTCATTCGTTTGTCATCATTTGGCTAATAAATCTGTGATCGTAGGAATGACTGAAATCCAGCCTGAACCAGTTGATAGCCTGACAGTAGCTTGCTGGGCGGAAAGGGGGCGTTCCCCTGCTTTGTCTGCCTTCATCACTACTGTGCCTTCATTATGTACAGGCAGGCTGCGGTGGTTTGATAAAACGTGATAGTAATTGTCTGGCCGTAGCTCCTAAAATCAGCATTGTGTTGTAGATCACTGTAAAGCACGCGCAGAGGGACTGCATGCAAGGTTCAAATGCATTGGTGCAGTGATATAATGCACACATCCACTGCAGGGTCATCCCGTGTCCTGACCAGCAGGCCATGCCGGCATAGGCATAGACATCAGGCACACCTGTATGCACACACACTCATGCTGCCACATCACATGCGCTTAAATGGTGGATTTCATCAAGCATCTGCAAGTCGACATCTTTCTTTCCCCACCCTGACAGCCACCCCCACCCACCTTTCTGTCTGGGAGAAACCAGTGGGCTTTGTCCTCAGCTTGGTGTGATGTCATGTGGATTTTAGCTGTAGCTATGGCACTCAAGATGAGGTGAAGGTTGACGGGCAGGGTTAAGGTCCCGGCCTGTGATATAGTTTGTTTTGTACAAAATTGTAATAATATACAAAGTGGGGATCCCTACTATTGGAGTGTGTAACCCTAAAGGTTACATACAATCTATTCCATGATGGTGTTTGTGTATATTTAATTGGACAACACAATGGAAATAGAACGAATCAACGCCAGGTTCAGACTGTCGCCATCATGCATTCATTCAAGTCATTTTCCTCTAGTATTCCACAAAAGTGAGTACAGCCCTCACATTTCAGAAACCATTTTCTAACAGCATCTTTAGGGATAATAGAATAGAAAATGAAAGCTTGTATATAGTCAGTGTCCAGTTTGTGTATATATATTTGTGTATACTTTATATACCGTAAGCAAAGTGTTTAATGTGAGCGTT
Source organism: Oostethus manadensis (assembly GCA_024372805.1). Lineage (NCBI taxonomy): Eukaryota > Metazoa > Chordata > Actinopteri > Syngnathiformes > Syngnathidae > Oostethus > Oostethus manadensis. The sequence goes on from QODF01000168.1 coordinate 2,194,894, forward strand.
GTTGTCATATAGCACAGCCTTAACCCGCTTGAGCATAGAATTCACAAGAACTCTTCCACTCCCCTGTGATGACACCACAGATGGAACCAGTGGATGGTGGCTCCATTGAGTTCAGGTCTGGGCACATACTTGACCATTCCATCACCTTCACTCATTATCTTGTTGGAATAGTGCCATATGGCCCAGTCTCCCTAGGGTGCCATCATGCTGCCCCACAACATGGCGACCACCATACTTGACTGTAGGCAAGACAATTATTTTGGTACTCAATTGTGACAATAATTGCTGTGTGTTGAGTTATTTTTTATTATAGCGAATCTATAGTGCTAAGCAGCTGTACACTGACTACTCTGAAGTAGATACAAGTTTTATTTTTTTATTATTTTCCCTTGAGAAGATAATACTGTATTAAAAATGGTTGCTGAAATGTGAGGGATGTACTCCTTTTCATTAATTAGTGTAGCAGCGAGCAAACAGCAGCTGGCATTAGCAGTCCACCCCCTGTATGGAATTCAACGTCTCTGGATATTTGTATTTTTCCCCCAAATCATGGTTGGTTTTTGAATTTTACAAACTGTATGTAAACACACCATCAATGCTAGCTCACACAGGATTAGCATGCCGCATGCTAAAGGCTAGGCCAGGGGTTGGCAACCTTTACCATCAAAACAGCCATTTTGTCTCCTCTTCCAGGAAAAAAATGTTCGGGAGCCGCAAAACGTTACAGAACCTATAGACTCGTAAAATTGTAATCTTTTGTGTTGTACCTGTTAGAACCACAAAATTCAACAAACAAAAGTGCAGCTACACGTGTAGCCCTACTCTGAGCTAATTTAAACACTGAACTGATTCGTGAAAATTTTTTTTTTTTAATGTAGCCAACTTTAAGATTAAAAAGCCAATCAGGGGTTATATATCTGCATATCAGTGTTTGCTCAATACTGTTTATTTCTGCACTCAATTGTCATCAATAACCATTTTATTGATCTTGAGTGTCTTTGCAAAAAGAGACATTCCTGTATTTTCTGAATAATTTCCTGTTAATTTTTTTTTATTAAATTAATTAATTTTAATTAAATATGCTCTAATTTTTTGAACAATTATTTCATGTATTCTCTAACTGTGAATGGCTTCCCATCTCATGTACAGCCCAGTGTTGCCAACTTTTTTCTCAAAATTACTAGAGAAAAATATAAAGACTTTTCCTGACATCACTGGGAACAGGAGATTTTTCTGGTATTTGCATTTTTCTTCACCAAAACAGTAATTTATTGACAGTCCGTAAAAAACAGCCAGCTGTTAGAGCGGCACTTGCTGAGCGAGCGAGCTGTACCATGAGAGAGCAGTCTGGGCACGGTGAGGGAGGACTACTGCTGTATCTACGGAGCCGAAAATCCAACGTCCAACTTTACCACGTTGTATTTGCAGGCATAAAAGTGAAAGCACATATTGAGCTGTGAGTGCAGTTAACTGCCTGTGTATTATTATATTATATATTCATATTTCATATTCTTTTCACTTCGGTGTTGAAAAAAAAAACACGCTTAGTACGGGTTGCTGACCCCTGGGCTAGGCCTACTGTATGTGCTAACACACAGCACACAGTGTCTGTAGCCATAGGGATCTTGTTAGGCTCTTAAGTGACAGTACTTCATCAGCAACGTGAAGCTGATTACCAGGCAAGCCTGTTAGTCTTCTACTTCTCTATGACTAAAAGACAAACGTCGTCTTGCCAGTAATCTACTAGCAGGCAGCAGACTTTATTCTGTCTGCGCAGAGGCTAAGATGCAAGAATAATCAAGGGTGACTCTAGAACCAGAAAATGTACTGTACCTGCCGTTCATATCTGTCTACCCTTATTGTCTGTGCAATTAAACTCTTTGAGCTGATGAGGGTTTATTGTCACTGCTCCAGTGTGTTCTCTGCAAGATTTGATGTCAGAGATTACAGATAATTATGCGTGTTAGACCCAGTATACAATACCGCTCTGGGTTCTATTGATCTTTGGAGTGTATCTGTATAAAAGAGAGCGAAAAAGACAGTGCTTGTTTGTGTTGTACTATTTAAACTATTTAAACTTTTAGAAGGTGTTTTAATGGCTCTTATACCACAGTGGTGTCAATCCATACAGGGTCATTTTACCAATAAAATGAGGATGTCTAGCCTAATCATTTTTTTGCCTAAGGTTTGCGATAACTTGCAATGAGTCTCTTACAGTGCTTTGGAGGAATTTTGGCCAACTCACATTTGCCGAATTGTTGTAATTCAACCACATTGAAGGGTTTACCGACATGAAACGACTTTTTAAGGTCATGCCACAGCATCTCAATTGGTCAGGACTTTGACTAAGCCACTCTAACGTCCTCATTTTGTTTTTCTTCAGCCATTCAGAGATGGACTTGCTGGTGTGTTTTGGATCATTGTTGGGCTGCAGAAGTTGGTTTCAGCTTTATGTCATAAACTGATGGACAGACATTCTCCTTCAGGATTTGTTGGTAAACAGCAGAATTAATGGTTTAATTTATCACAGCCACTCTTCCAGGTCCGGAAGCAGCAAAACAGTCCCAGATCATCACACTGCCACTACCATATTACTGTTGGTATGGTATTCCTTTGCATGGGCCGTAGTCCATGCCAGTTGCAGCTGAAATGTGGTCAGTGCCAGTCATGGCGGAAAGCCTCGAAACAGATGGTGGACACCAGAGGTCAAGACTGCTGTCAAGCTGATGGTGTCCTATCGAGCATGGATGGCTTGTGGGACTCCTGAAGCAGCTGACGGGTACAGGCAGGCCAAGCGAAACGCGGTTTTGGCAGTGGTGGAGGCAAAAACCCAGGCCAAGCGAAACGTGGCTTCGGCGGTGGTGGAGGCAAAAACCCAGGTGTGAGAGGAGTTCGGTGAGTCCATGGCGCACTTCAAATAAAAATAGCTCTGCTATTGCCACTGAAGTTTAAAAAACCTTCTGGAATCTATCGACCACAATTGTGATCGTACATCCACAGGACAGTGCTGAGACGTATTAGAACGGGTAAGAGGCACATTTCACTATAATAGAATTAAAAACACAGCGCCGATAGCCGCTACAAGGAAATTACCTGTCCAGCTCCCAAACGGAAGTTGACGACAACAACAAGCCGTGGAGGAGGAGTGGCTGTGTACGTGGACAAACATCTGAACTACAAAATGGTAAAGAGCATGTCATTTGCTGTTGACAACATTTTAGAATGCATAACAACTGAAATATGTTCAGAAAAAGACAAAAATATTCTAATAAGCTGTCTGTACAGTATAAAACACCAGTCAAGTCAAGCATGGAAATATTTGAGGACTGGATGAAGGCAACCTTCTCAAACATCAAAATAATATTTGTTTGTGGAGACTTCAACATTGATCTTCTGAATCCAAACAAGCAAAGTAGAATAGATGACCTTATTGATACAATGTACAGCCTGAGTTTATACCCAAAAATCACAAGACCAAGCAGAATAACAGACAACAATGCCACATTAATTGATAACATATTCACCAATGACTTTGGTAACGACACAACTTGTGGCCTTCTAGTCAATGACCTTAGTGGCCATCTTCCAGTGTTTACCATTTACAACAAAATCTACAAAACAAAACATGGAGGACAAAAGAAGCTGCAAAAGACTACACACAGAGGACAGCGTCAATGCTTTCAAAAAAGATTTAGACGAACAAGGATGGGAGAGTGTTTACAGTGGAAGCAATGGCGATGAAGCATATGAACACTTTCTAATGACTTATACTGTCCATTGAGAGAAATGTCTAACAAACAAAAGAATAATAATCAGCCATGGATGACAAAAGCTCTGCAAAATGCCTGTAAGAAGAAAAATACATTATATAAGAAATTCATAATTCAAACAAAAGTTGCTGAAATAACATATAAAACATAAAAAAACAAGTTAACAAATATTTTGAGAATGTGCAAGAATGGGGCCGCACGGTGGCTGAGTGGTTAGCACATTGGCCACACAGTCAGGAGATCTGGAAGACCTGGGTTCAAATCTCCGTTGGGCATCTCTGTGTGGAGTTTGCATGTTCTCCCCGTGCGTGTGTGGGTTTTCTCCGGGTACTCCGGTTTCCCCCCACATTCCAAAAACATGCATGTTAGGTTAATTGGTGACTCTAAATTGTCCATAGGTATGAATGTGAGTGTGACTGGTTGTTTGTCTATATGTGCCCTGCGATTGACTGGCGACCAGTCCAGGGTGTACCCCGCCTCTCGCCCAAAGTCTGCTGGGATAGGCTCCAGCATCCCCGTGACCCTAATGAGGATAAGCGGCATAGACAATGGATGGATGGATGGATGTGCAAGAATGAATATTATAAACAAATACTAGATAGGAATAAATACAACAGAGCTACTTGGGGCGTTCTGAACAGTATTATAAGGAAAGACACTAAGAAAGCAGACTACCCTCAATACTTTACAGTTGGAAATGTTAATAATGATGACATGAGTGACATAGCTGAGAAGTTTAATAACTACTTTGTAAATATTGGACCAAATCTGGAAGAGGAGATCCCAAAATCCTGGTCAGTGGAGAAAGAGAAGGAGACTGTAGACAGGAACCCTAACTTCATGTTTCTCACAGATGTAACCAAAGAGGAAATCATTGCCATTGAACATAAATGTAAAGCAAAAACATCAACTGATTGTAATGGAATTGGAATGGATACGATAAAAAGGGTTATCAATGAAATTGCAGAACCGCTAACGTACATCAGCAATTTGTCATTTCAGACGGGCAAATTCACGGGCTCTACTCCGAGCTCCTCCCGGATGGCCGAGCTCCTCACCCTATCGCTTAGCCACCCTACGGGGGAAACTCATTTCCGCCGCTTGTATCCGCGATCTCGTTCTTTCGGTCATGACCCATACTTCATCACCATAGGTGAGGGTGGGAACGTAGATCGATCGGTAAACAGAGAGCTTTGCCTTCCGGCTCAGCTCTCTCTTCACCACGACTGTTCGGTACAGCGACCGCATTACTGCTGACGCTGCACCGATCCGTCTGTCACGCTCCAACCTTCCCTCACTCGTGAACAAGACTCCGAGATACTTGAACTCCTCCACCTGAGGCAAGATCTCACTTCCAACCCGGAGGGTACAGTCCATCCGTTCCAACTGAGAACCATGGCCTCGGATTTGGAGGTGCTGAGTCTCGTCCCAGAAGCTTCAGACTCAGCTGCAAACCGCTCCAGTAAACGCTGAAGGTCACAGCCTGATGAGGCCATAAGGACCACATCGTCTGCAAATAGCAGAGATGAGATCCTAAGGTCACCAAGCTGGACTCCCTCTACGCTTTGACTGCGCCTAGTAGTTTATTTTTACCCCAATTACCTCAGCCACGGTGAAAGAACTGTCCACGTACGTATCCTCAGACTCTACTTCCTCTACAGAAGGTATGTCAGTGGGATTGAGAAGGGCTGCAAAGTATTCCTTCCACCAACCAACTATATCCTCAGTCGAGGTCAGCAAGCCCCCGTCCGCACTGTACACAGCGTGAACTGGGGGCTTGCTTCCCTTTTCTGAGGTGTTGGACGGTTTGCCAGAACCTCTTCGAGACCGACCAAAAGTCGTGCTCCATAGCCTCATCGAACTCCTCCCACACCTGAGTTTTTGCCTCGAGCACAGCCAAAGCCGCGTGCCGCTTGGCCTGCCGGTACCTGTCAGCTGCTTCGGGAGTCCCGCAAGCCATCCATGCTCGATAGGACTCCTCCTTCAGCCTGACAGCAGCCCTAACCCCCGGTGTCCACCATCGGGTTCAGGGCTTGCCACCACAACTGGCACCGACTACCTCGCGGCCGCATCTACGACTGGCTGCCTCAGCAATGGAGACATGGAATACGGCCCATTCTGACTCAATATCCCGGTACTCCCTCGAGATGCAGGCGAAGCTCTGCCGTAGATGAGAGTTGAAGATTTGAGGAACCGGAGACTCTGTCTGACGTTCCCAGCACACCCTCACTACGCGTTTGGGTCTACCAGGTCTGTCCGGCATCCTTCCCCACCATCCATTCCAACTCATCACCGGGTGGTGGTCAGTTGACAGCTCAGCCCCTCTCTTCACCCGTGCGTCCAGAACATGCGGACGCAGGTCTGATGATACAACCACAAAGCCGATTATAGACCTGCGACCTAGGGTGTCCTGGTGCCAAGTGCACTTATGGACATCCTTATGTTCAAACATAGTGTTTGTTATGGACAAACTGTGATTCGCACAGAAGTCCAGCAATAACACACCACACGGGTTCAGATCAGGGAGGCTGTTCCTTCCAATCATGCCCCTCCAAGTCACACCGTCATTGCCCTCATGGGCTTTGAAGTCTCCCAGTAGAACTATGGAGTCACCAGCTGGGATGGTCTCCAGAACCCCTCTGATAGACTCCAAGAAGGCTGGGTACTCTGAACTGCCGTTCGGCGCGTACGCACAAACCACAGTCAGGACCCTTTCCCCAGCCCGAAGGCGTAGGGAAATAACCCTCTCGTTCATCGGGGATGACTCCAGCACAGAGGCACCAAGCCGGGGGGCTATTAATAAGCCCACACCAGCTCTCCGCCACTCCCCTGCAGCAACTCCAGAGAAGAACAAGGTCCACCACCTCTCAAGGAATTTGGTTCCAGAGCCCAAACTGTGGGTTGAGGTGAGTCTGACTATATCTAGTCGGAATGTCTCCGCCTCTTCCACAGGCTTGGGCTCCTTCCCCACCAGAAAAGTGACATTCCATGTCCCAAGAACCAGATTTGGCCGCCGAAGACCAGGTCGCCCGGACACCCCCCCTAGACCCAAATCCCATTGCACCGGACCCTTATGCTTGCCCCTGCAGGTGGTGGGTCTGCGGGGGGGAGTTCCCGTGTTTCTGCTTCGGGCTAGGCCCGGCCATGCCCCACGGGTGAAGGCCTGGCCACCAGGCGCTCGCCTGCGAGCCTCTCCCCCAGGCCTGGCTCCAGGGTGAGGTCCCACTGTCCCACGTCCGGGCGAGGTGCGGTCACCCCTCTGGATTTTCTTCATCATTAGGGTCTTCTGAATCACTCTTAGTCTGGCCTGTCACCTAGAACCTGTTTGCCTTGGGAGACCCTATCAGGGGCATAAAGCCCCCGACAACATAGCTCCTAGGATCACTCGGGCACACAAACCCCTCCACCACGATAAGGTGGTGATTCACGGAGGGGGGAGATAAACATATTTTCACAAACTACCGACCAATTTCATTATTTCCTCAATTTTTCAAAATCATGGAAAAGTTATTGAAGTATAGGTTTGATAAATTCCTCAATAAGAATGACACCCTGGCAGACAGCCAATATGGATACATAGCTAATATTTCCACTTATATGGCACTGATTGAAATCACAGAGGAAATTATGAATGCTATAGAACAAAGAAAGCATACAGCCTCAGTATTCATGGATTTAACAAAAGCTTTTGATACAATCAATCACAACATCCCAACTACAAAATTGGAAAGGTATGAAATCAAAGGGTTAGTTCTGAATTGGGTTAAGAGCTACCTTGCAAACAGGAAACAATATGTGAAGCTAGGAGAACATCTACATGTTTAGATTTTTATGTGGCGTACCACAGAGGTCAATAATCAAAATTATTTAACCTATCCATTAACAACATTTGCAAAGTGACAAAACACCTAAAGCTAGTACTATTTGCAGATAAAATCACGGCTTTTTGCTCTGGAGAAAACACACAAGAGCTAATAAGAAAAGTTTCAGATGAAATGATTACTCTAAAAAATGGTTTGATAAAAACAGATAATCCTTGAATCTAATTAAAACGAAAATGATGCTATTTGGTAATAGCAGAAGAGATACTTGTGAGAAAATACAAATTGATGGGGAGGAAATTGAAAGGGTGAATGAACATACATTTTTGGGCATCATAGTTGATGACAGAATGAGTTGGAAACCTCACATCAAAAACATACAACATAAAGTACCAAGAAATACTTCAATACTGAATAAAATAAAATTTGTCCTGGATAAAAAAAATCACTCAACTCTCTATTGTTCTCTGGTGTTACCATATCTAACTTTTTGTGTGGAGATATGGGGAAATAACCACAAAAGTCCACTTCACTCGCTTGATGTACTGCAAAAAAGATCAGTTAGGATAATCCATAATGTGGTGTATAGAGAACATACAATTCCACTGCTTTAAAAATAACAATTATTAAAATTTGCTGATCTGGTAAAACTTTCAGACCACTAAAATGATGCATAAGGCAAACAACAACCAGTTACCAGAGAATGTTATATAATTTTTCTCAACAAGAGAAGAGAAATATGATATTAGGAATACGCTAAACTTAAAACACAAATATGCAAGAACAACACTAAAAACTTTTAGTACTTCGGTATGTGGAATCAAAATATGGAATGGATTAATTAAATAACTAAAACAATGATCTACAATGAGTGACTTCAAGAAACATTACAAACAGTTGATGTTTACAAAATACAAAGAAGATTTATGAAATATTGTGTACATCCAAGGCCATATTACTTCATTCCTTGGAGAGTAAATTGTCTGTCCTTTGACTGTCAATGCTATGTTTGTTACTATCACCTTATACTTGTACTAGGAACTTTTCATCCTAGTGAGAACGTCTGTACAACAACTATAATATTATCATTTAATATGAATGTCATTCATCAGGAGAGCAGTATAATTTAGTTACCATGACAAGGACTAGTATGTAACACACTGTCACTTTACCTTACTATGCATACAAACTTAGTAACCGCAGAAAGTCCACAATTGTAGGGGAGAGCCTACGGGGGCAGGATTTAATAAGCTTTGCTTTTTCCTGCTCCTTTTGGACATGTGGAACTGTCAAGTGTATTAAGTGATTTATTCCAATGTCATTTAGATGCATGTTCAAATAAAATTGTACCATTACTGTTACCCTAGGGTGTCTCCCAACTATTGGGGATTCACATTCCTCAGCCTCCTTGGGGAACTCTATTTCAGGGTGCTGTAGATAGGGGGACAACCATTAGTTGAACCTGCAATGTGGGCTTGGCCCGGTCAAGGAACACTGGACCAGCTCTTGTACCTTGTGAGGGTACGTGGGAGTTTGGACTTGGAAATGGCATTCGACCATGTCCCTTGTGGTGTCCGGTGGCGGGGTGCTTCGGGCCTACGTGTCATTCGGTTCTTGTACAACCGGAGTAGGAGCCTGGTTCACATTGCCTTTGTCACCTGTTCAGTCAATAATTTTCATGGACAGATGCACTCGATGCAATGACGGAGTCCAATTTGGGGATTTTAGGATCTTTAGGATTTGCAGATGATGTGGTCCTGATGGCCTTTGTGTGGGTCTGTGAACTTCTGCGTTTATTGGGGTGATTTGCAGCTGAGTATGAAGCTTATCCTCATTATGGTCGCGGGTATGCTGGGTATCGCGGGTATCCCAGCTGACTTTGGGCGGCAGGTGGGGTACACCCTGGGCTAGTTGCCAGTCTATCGCAGGGCAGACAAACAACCATTCACTCACTAATGGACAATTTAGAGTAGCCAATTAACCTAACAAGCATGTTTTTGGAATGTGGGAGGAAACCGGAGTACCCGGAGAAAACCCACGCACGCACGGGGAGAATATGCAAACTTCACACAGAGATGCCCAACGGAGATTCAAACCCTGAACCTCCTGACTGTGAGGCCAATGTGCTATCCACTCATCCAGCCTGCGGCGAGGTGAGACTCAGCACCTCCAAATCCGAGGCCATGGTTCTCAGTCAGATATGGGTGGATTGCATAGATGGTTGGGAGTGGATTATGGGTGGATCATGGGGTCTTGTCAATCACACTTTATGGGCTTACGTTTTTTTCAGGTTGCAAGACAAATTTTGCACGTTGTAAATCTTCATGCATTGTCCTGTATGACGAAGATGGGTCTTTTGTACGTTTTGTTGGTGTCAGGTCTGGGCAAAATGTCAATTTTCACCCGAGTAAGGTAATTAGGGCAGCCAGTGGATGTTCAGATATTTCTAACATGCTCAATTGCGTGTCGAGTATGCCGGTCATGTGTTGTCCATACGACGAGAGTGCACGGAAAACGCAGATACAGAATAAGCTGCAGGGGTGCCTACTGCTTTGTTTTATATGGTTTATTGTTTCTATAGTTGTATTTACCAATGTATATTTGTTTTTTCCTTTGTTTGTTTTGTCTGTATTATAATATACAGTACATGTAAAGGATTTGGTTTTGATTCCTGTTGAAATGCATATTTATGTGATCGGATAGGACGTATACGCCTGTTTTGCATGTGCATGAGGTCGCTGTTGGTGAATAAGTGATCGGATAGGACGTATACGCCTGTTGTGCATGTGCACGAGGTCGCTGTTGGTGAATAAAGACGATCCACATGCTGGCGAAGTCTTTTAAGAAGAGTCATTAAGGAAAACAACCCACAATATACAGTATTACACATATTAAGTATGGTTACTGGCCATTAATGTTCATAAATTCATTCATTCATTTTCTATACCGCTTATCCTCATTAGGGTTAAAATAAATAATAAATATCACATCATATGACATTGCAGAACCCATGTCCAAAATTGTCCAAAATTGAGTGGTGTGTGGAGGAAGTGATGTAGGTCTTGCACATTTGCAGAACCAGTCATGTTTCCGGTACGGATCTTACGTTTCCTATACGCGCAACATACAGCTCGCGTGTTGCAACATTCATACAAAGACCGCATGGAACGCAAGGTCCGTACTTTTATACCAAGTCTGACGAGCGTTGGTCTTACAACACACGTGTGCTGAATGTATGAATGAAGAGACAGCCGCATGTCCGAGCAGCCTCAGATTTTGTGTGTCATACGCATGTCCGATTTACAGGTACGTTGGGTGCGCATTGATCTTACTCCTTCATGGTGTCCACAAGTATGTTCTCCACGGACAAAAAAATCGCAGCGATTTGGAAAGCGCCACAAATCACACTACCAAAAAGTCGTACGTCGGTTGTGACCTATGCTTTAGAGATATTGGGCTTTCAGGTCAAATTTCAGGATAAACCTAAAATGCACTACACCTTGTCCTGTTCAGTGTTTCAGTACTATTTCAAAACTTGCTTTTCACTAACAAGGAGTTGAACTGAATTTTTTTTTTTCAAAATTCATATAAAAGCACACAGTGTGCCTTTCTGTGACTCTTCCGGTCTTTCTGTATCTCTATTGCAACCTGCTGATGACACTCAGAGCTTCCCATTTCGTATTGATGAGGTACTGTTGGTCAGTTGTTAGTTGTCGTTTTGATGTCAAAATGTGAACAGCATGATGAAGAGGATTAGGGCCCTAAGAAATCCATTTGATTTCATCCCCCAAATTTGTTTTACCTTTTAATTTTTTAGAATTCAGTTTTTTACATTTCACACTTATTTTTACGAGCATAGTGTGTGTGCTTTTTGAGTTAGTAAAAAAGATATCCATTAATCCTACCCGAAGTATTAGTAGTATCAGTATTTTAATTTCAAAATCGACTTTTGAGCATGAAGAGCTGGAAATATTGACATTTCAGTATCGATCCGCACATTACTAGCATGCACTCCTTAACGCGTTTGTAGAAATTTCAAGAATTTTGTGCAATGGGAGTTAATATTTTCGCAATCAAGTGTAGAAGATTAAGAAGAAAGATGGCAAGAATTTTGGTATGGAAGTTTGTAGACAACTTGTTTCATCACTCCACCCGCATGCCAAAGTCAATTTTATTCTTTGTCTTAATATTAAATGACTTAGAATATTTACTTATCATGTTTAAAAAGAAAAGTTTCTGTGTAACCCCTGCAATTTGCACCTCTTTACCATGTGTAACTTCCAACCAGTTTTCCTCACGTCTGTTACCTACTTTTCAAAACTATTCCCCAAGAATGTCAAAAGATTAAAGCTGTATGACTCGTAATTAATCACCATCATTGAATGTAGCTCCATAGATTACAGATTAACTATGCTCATCCAACCTTTCTACCAACGTCACAGAATGCACGTGTAGGTTCAGATATATCTGTGCATTATACAGGTCACAGTAGAGCTTATTGAGCGGATCACTCTGTGCATCCCCTACCACTCAGCTTGGTTGTCCTCTATATATTGTGCTAAACCCCCAGACTTTTGGTCTTGGCTACCGTTCATAGTTCTGCCGCTAGGCTAGTATAATAATGACGTAGATACTACAAACACTGTAATCAATATATTGTTAAACTAATATCCTTTTGACAGTGTCAATCAAAATTTTGTACAGTATATAGCAAGCTATCATCTCAGTAACTATGTTTTAGATCAAACATGGAAGGAAAGCATTTACTCTGTTTCCTTTCGACTGGAAAGCACTACTAAATCATATCCCCCAAAAGTGTTTTAAAGCTGTGTGTGTGCGTGTGTGTTTGTTTCCACAGTTACAACCAAAGTAAGTGCAGCTCAGATGGCATGCACACACAGGAAAAAAGTGCAGAGCGCTCAAGGTTTTTGTTTATCTTAGATGAATATCTCGGGCGTTTTTATTTGTATGCTTGTCTCTTGCGGTGCATCGAGTGTATTTTTGTACTATTGTTTGTATGTGTGCCCTCCATTAGTATTCAGAAAGCAACTAAGCCACAACATTGCTGTTAACGGCTGCTATTTGTTAGCTTTTGGCAGGTTCTGTTTAGTTTATGGACGAATACAGCAAGAAAGGGACACATTCAGTTGAGTTTTTGATCCTATACATTCATGGCGTGACATAGGTCAGTAAACTTTATAGCTAAAAGAAGAAATCAAGTGTTGCAAGTATTGTTTTGAGCCGAATAATGCTACCCATAGTATATAACTGTGGATTGGAAATATCGTGTTGTTGTTCTTCAGCATTCTGTATGTTGCAGTCAAGTTGTTCAATTCATTTTGCCTCACTTGCTTCAAGAAACAATTAATCATCAATAATTATAACAGTATTTTGACTGTACGTTGATTATGCATGATATGTAGTGCATTTTTGCTAATAATAATGCTAATACCGCAAATAGCAAAATAAATGCAAGTAGTTGAGAAACCTATAAAAATGTATCTTTTTGACGCTCTAATAAGGCGCCACTACGCTATGCCAGCTGTCATCTAAGCCTCCAAGCCGTCCTGCTAGCTTGACAATGATGTTCTCCTTCGATTTTGATCAACATTTTCAATAAAAGTGACTTAATAAAATGAGCTTCAGAACCTTCCCGATCTTCAGTGGACATTGTTTTTGTACAACAAAAAACTAAATATAAGTAGGGGTCCACTGCAATCACAGAAAAACCAACAATGACACTGGCATGTATCGTAATAAATTAATAATAAGTATATTTCAGTGCTTTTGTGTATTTACCGTGGAACATTGTACACTGTAAACTCTTTCAATGATATTGTATTGCTTGTTTTGAACAAATGCTTCCTTATACTAAATACCAAACATTCTTCCTGTCATATGATGGCTTTCAGACATATCAGGCACACTACCAGGTGTGCTTACTGGTTTATCCGAAGCTCTTTTTTTCTTTCTTTTTTTTACCAGTACATGTCTGCCTTCAGGCTCAAAACAAAACTCCTGTACAAGTAAATCTTCTCTCTAACTGCTGATTAAGGTCCGTGTGTTTGTTTTCGTGTGTTGAACTGATCTCAGGATTAACCCTTGCCTGGCCTCTCCCTGTCCTCCACCTCCATAATCCCCCAATCTAAGCGAAAGGGAAGAGCAGCTGTGTCTCGAAAGAAACATAAGCTATTAGTAAAGAATCGTTATAGGTGTTTCATTAGAACTGAAAATGATGAAACACAATCATTTGCATTCTTTAACAGGGTTTCTGGTTAAGATACACTGCAATTTACTTTTGACTAGTCTGCACCACCACTATGATGTTTTTCAGGCATTACAAGAAACATCATTTTAAAGGATTTCTGGCAAGGCTGAATTAAGCAAAATGAAGCCGATGCCCAAAGAGAATTGAGTAATGGCAGAGACATTGTGAGTATAGGTGGCGTGAGCTAAAAGCAAACTATCGCAGCAGGGCTGAGGGCCTAAAACGTGAGAGTTGGAGAGAAGCTACTTTAGAGTCTGTCCTTCATGAATAGGCAGCATATCTCTGTGGAACATTCCATTCTGCAAGCCATTCACCAGAGATTCAGGGGTGCTACACTCCTTCCCCTTTCTGCATTTTTTTCTAGTGGGTTTCACTACATTTCTACCACTGTGTATCAATTGTGTGTGTTTTTTTTTAATGTTCTCCATTCCATTTTTCTTTTGTAATGTGAACAAACAGGGGGGAAAAAAATTTGCGGTTGGAGAAACGATATAATACAGTGTTCAGATTTAGAATCAATTTGTCAAGGAAAGGGTGGAAGTAGAAATAATTCACCAGGGTCAAGCTGTGGCCATCAAACATACAGTATAATGATCCCTTGTTTGTCGTGGTTAATTGGTTCCAGACCCAACCGTGATAAGGGAATTTCTGCGAAGTAAGAGTCTTTGTTTATACATAAAATATTTTCAAGGTTAGAGAATAGAATACTCATTTGCTTCCTGCATACGGTTTTTAATTTTATTAGAACCAACCCTAGACATAAAATAAGAACCCAACAGTCACCTTTACATTCATATTACCCATTATAGTATACTGTTTGTAATCAGAGAAAATAAGCCATATAAGACATAAATAAGAATGATGCTTGTTTGTGTCTCAATAAATCCTTTCCGGGCAAGTGGACAAGTGGCATTGAGTTTTACAATATTGTTTGACTTTTGTAACACAACTCTGTGAGTCAGGTCCATAATGAAAATAAAAGTCAATCCAATAAAAGATAAAATTGAAAAAAATGGGAGTGCAAAATACTGGTGTATTGTGTCGTAAGCTTGTGTTTTAGTGTGTGGGCTATAGAGGGCAGTGGTGTTCACCATGATTGTTAGAGCAAGGATTTGGAGGCAAGTGCGTAGAATAAGAAAACTATGAAGTGGAATGTCTTGTCAAAGGACTGAGTGCTATGTGTTTATAAGCAAATAAATGGCCAACTGAATTACAGCCATCCCTATTACCACCATTGCAATACTTTTAGGGTAGGACTAATTTGACATGGTTATAGATCAATTTGTGGTGTGATTTTACAACAACCAGCGGTTAAAGTGGCTCTTTTGATGCGAGCTCCCGGCACCATGACAGCGGAGTTCGAGCACAGCAAAGGAAATCAACCGTTATAGCTACAGAGCCGAACAGCCAGCATCCAATGTGAAATGAACTTCACCATGGTACCCCGCGAGCATGTCCACACGGTGGCGTTGCATGTTCTTCATCAGGGCGGCGGGAGATGAGTGGAAATCAGCTTTGAGACGCATTTACTGCACCTAGATTGGCCCAGATTTACAGCAACCGGTTTTGGCACAATCTCGCGGCAGAAGCCACTCTTTTCCGATCTTCAAAATACACGGGATCGGCAGCCTAAACCAATCATGACGATCTGATTTATGCTTTGCATCTATATCTATATCTATATATATATATATATATATCTCACTCTCTCTCAATATAGATATAGATATAGATATACACACAGTGAGGGGACAAAAAAACTATTTGAACCCCAGCTGATTTTGTAAGTTTGCCTACTAACAAAGAAATGATCAGTCTATAATTTCAATGGTAGGTTTATTTGAACACTGAGAGACAACAATGACAAAAAAAATCCAGAAAAATGCGTTTCAAAAAGAGTTATAAATTAATTTGCATTTCCATGAAGGAAATAAGTATTTGATCTACTATCCGTCAGCAAGATCTCTAGCGCCCAGGTGGATCTTATACAGGTAACAAGCTGACATTGGCAGCCCTCTCAGCTCGTTACCTGTATAAAAGAGACCTGTCCACAGTAGCAATTAATCAATCCAGATGCCAAACTCTGCACCATGGCCAATACCAAAGAGCTTTCCAAGGATGTCAGGGACAAGATTGTGGACCTACACAAGGCTGGAATGGGCTACAAGACCATCGTCATTTGGTGACAACAGTTGGTGCAATTATTCGCAAATGGAAGAAACATGAATTAACTGCCAATCTCCCTCGGCCTAGAGCTCCATGCAAGATCTCACCTCGTGGAGTTTCAATGATAATGAGGACAGTGAGGAATCAGCCCAGAACCACTCGGGAGGAACTTGTCAATGATCTCAAGGCATCTGGTACCATAGTCACCACATAAACAGTTGGTAACACACTACGCCATGAAGGACTGAAATCCTGCTGTGCCCGCAAGGTCCCCTTGCTCAAAAAAGTCCATCTACAGGCCCGTTTGAAGTTTGCCACTGAACATCTGACGGATTCAGAGGAAGAATGGGTGAAAGTGTTGTGGTCAGATGAGACCAAAATTGAGCTCTTTGGCATCAACTCAACTCGCCGTGTTTGGAGGAGGAGGAATGCTGCCTATGACTCCAAAAGCACCGTCCCCACCATCAAATATGGAGGTGGAAACATTATGCTTTGGGAGTGTTTTTCTGCCAAGAGGATAGGACAATTGCACCGCATTAAAAGGGAGGATGGATGAGGCCATGTACCGTCAAGTGTTGGGCGAGATGGGTCGTGGTTGGGTATTCCAACATGACAATGATCCAAAACACACGGCAAAGGCAACAAAAGATTGGCTCAAGAAGACGCATATTAAGGTCATGGAGTGGCCTAGTCAGTCTCCAGACCTTAATCCCATAGAAAATCTGTGGAGGGAGCTGAAGGTTGGAGTTGCCAAACATCAGCCACGAAACATTAATGACTTGGATTGGATCTGCAAAGAAGAATGGGTCAAAATCCCCCCCTGAGATGTGTGCAAACCTTGTGGCCAACTATAAGAAACGGCTGACCTTTGTGATTGCCAACAAAGGTTTTGCCACCAACTACTGAAGCACGGTTTTCAAGGGGATCCAATACTTATTTCCTTCATGGATTTTTTTGTCATTGTTGTCTCTCAGTGTTCACATAAACCTACCATTGAAATTATAGACTGATCATTTCTTTGTTAGTGGGCAAACTTACAAAATCAGCTGGGGTTCAAATAGTTTTTTCCCTCACTCTGTATATATATATTTTTTAACTGACTGTGAATTTACAACAGTGATAGAAATATAGAATGTATATTTACATACATGAGAGGTTACAGACACAATACATAAGACATACTGTAGGTCAGGTAACAAAAGAAAGGGAGGTCTTTGCAATGTCAAGAGTTTTGTCACAGAATGAGAAATGGGCTGACAAAAGACTAAAATAAATACAATAAAATAGCCAAAGAAGAAAAAAACCATAATATAATAGTCATGTATTTGTGCTATACTGGAGAGAGAAAGAGTAAAAATAGAAAAAATAATAATACAATTAATAAAATGTATGTTTGGTGACTAGTTGACTGAGAATTAATAAATTAACATAAAAAAACGTAATTTCTGGCTCTGGGGTTATAATTAGTGTTTATAAAATACACAAAAAAGTGCTACTCTAGAGGCAGTCCCCCAACATTTTGGTCAAACTCGGGCCATGTTATTAATGTATTTGTTTAAAAAAGGACACACCCGGTGTTTTCCAAGAGAATGCAGTAAAAGCTAATTCTAAGTAGATCTGTGTGCTTCCCATTTTGCCATCTTACAAAGCCACACCCAGGTGCTCAAACATTGCCCTTGCATGGAAACCTCCTATCACCCAATTGTTACACTTGTAAATACAAACAAGGTCTGGGTGCCAAAACACACCAAAATAAGTCTGCTGTAAAACCCCATTGTGAAGTTTAATATTATTAGCAATACTACTGCTATAACGTTTGAGAGCTTGCTCATGGCTATTCAGAGTTGCTAGTCTGAGGTTTTTAACATAAGCATTTCCTCAGTAATTACATCATACTCAAGGATGCCAAATTACAGTAAAACTAAACATGTTGCATCACAGAAATTACCAAATTCAATTCATCACTTCTGGAAGTGGCAAAACATTACAGATTTCCTGTCGTCCACTGTTTGCCTTTTACTCCACTGACATGACGGCTTACATCTCATGAATACGAACACATGCCTGTGTACACTAACATATGTATTGAATATTTGTGCCTCTTTTTGAATGGCGACCAGTCCAGGGTGTGGTGTACCCCGCCTCCTGCCCAAAGTCAGCTGGGATAGGCTCCAGCATACCCGCGACCCTAATGAGGATAAGCGGTATAGAAAATGAATAAACATGCTAAGTATTACCCCCCCTCCCCCCGCTTTACACAGACACACAATACACGTGCGTTCTCTTCCCACCCTTCCTCCACCTCCCTTTTTTCCTGTTTGTTTCATTCCATGTAAAGTTTGTCAACCAGTTTTCATTTAAAAAATATATTTTTAAAATGGTTTCACTTGATAAAAGTCCCACCTGTTACATTGTTATAAAGACAAACGCTTGCCATCAGCCTATCAGTGCATGGTCATCATAATGGAATGTGAGTTTGTTTTCAACGCGTCTCTCTCCTCGGCTGCCATTGAATAGGTGGGGTGGGCTGTATGACAAAGGCACACCCCTTTCCCTCCATATATGGGAGGCCACATGGGCTCTTAAATGCACAGAAATATGTGATGGTTTGTGTTTGGAGGTGGAAGTACAGTAAGGCCGCAGAAACTCCTTGTTAATTTGTTTGGACAAACTTTGCTGTGGAAAAGTGGCACCAGACCAACATAAGTGTTGTCCTGAGTCTTTCAATATCCCAGTCTTATATGTCCTCTCCTCAAAAGTCTTATTTATAGGTACAATGTATTCTGTTGGTCAAAATTGTGTTCCTTCACATATGGAAGACATTGCCTGTTAATTGGAGAAAAATATGCAATAGTTTTTGTGTGTAAGTCCTAAATTGCCACATTGTGGGATAAATAAACTATAATGAGTAGGGTCTATGATTTCCACATTAATGGAATCGCGGACAGAATCGCAGTATCGGCATTAAAAACGGAATTTACTGTTAAACGTGGAATCTCATGGATATTGACATAACGTGAATTAAATATTGTCATCATGAGGACAAGGTAGGTTTGTGTGGGGAATTATTTCCCCGGCCGACAGCTCAATAGTGGCAGAATCTCATTACAAAAACTAAACAGCGCCCTTTCAAACTAAACATGTTGAAATGGCGATAAACACTGGCGAAAATTGGCGGAACCTACTCTGACGAATCGTGAATAGAAGCTGTCTGGGTTAGCTTAGTTTAGCATGCTAGTGCTGCTGTGTGTGTGTGTGTGTGTGTGCGTGCGTGTGTGCGTGTGTGCGTGTGTGCGTGTGTGTGTGTGTGTGTGCGCGCGCGCGTGCGTGTGCAACTTGGGCTGGATGAGTATATTTTCCCTGGATTGTGTTTTACAATGCCAGATGACGACTTTCAGGTTCTGAGCGCAAAAGGACGAGAAGCACGTTTATTTTATGTATGTCAAGTGCACAACCTACATTTTCAAGTGCATACACACAGAGTGCAGAAGAGTGTTAACATAGTTTAATGTTAAATTCTCTCATCTCATGAAACCCCAAGAAATGAGACAGTACATGCTCAGAAAAGAGAGAACAGCCATTAACACTGGCTGCATGCCTGGTTTAAGCCGCGACCATCATCAACTATTACTTTTGTAATAACTATTGTGCCCTTGAACATGTAAAGGATCAGCTCCTATAACTTGCATCTGTTTTATCATAGTTTCAATTAATTTTGTATTTAATCTTTTCATGTCCAAATTTTATATGCTATTCATGTGTTCTACATACAGTGTGAGTGACTAAGGTGTTCATTTAGTGTCAATTTCCAAAAGTTGACTTACACCGCATCATAGAAACAGAACTCATTCGTAAATGGAGGCCCTTCTGTACTTCTGTGTCTTGTGGAGTCAGTGAAAATATATATCAAGAAGTTAATGCCTATGTTTTTTGAATTGGTGCTAATTAGAAACTTTTGTAGACCATGCACGCAACATCCTGAGATTGGGCTAGCAGTTACATGAATAAAGGTGTAAACACAATAGGTTTTTTTCAATATATTTAGGTAGTGAGGATGTTTTTCATCAATACTGTATCTTTAACTTTGTAAATGACACGGTTCTATTGCCTTTTAGTATGTGACGTTAATGTAACTTACCAAATACAGTGAAGAAGCTGCCTAATTGCATACGCTGCTTCCAGCAGAAACACAGATGGAAGGCGTTCAACTTTTTGCTTAATTCATTATCCAGACAGTATATTTGATTGTGACTAATGAAGCACAGAATGTGTTTCGTTTACAAAAGTAAACAGCAGTGAGTGTTTCTGTCATGCATTGGAGACAGTCTCAGAACAAAAGTCACTGACGAGTTAAGACATTGGGATGGTGCTATCAATAGCTTGGTCTCACATGTCCGAACCAGCACACATCTGATAACTCTCCCTGAGTTTGCTAAATAAAGATAAAGCTCACCCAGTGAGGTATGTTTGTGTGTGCAACAAAAGAAACGGTAGAGTGGTACACTGCGAATCTCCTTGACAGCTTCAGGCATGTTTCTTGATGCACTTAATCTCCTCCCACAAAGTGCGTCTTCCTCCTCCACCATCAAGCTGAAGAATAGTTCTTGCCTCGCCAACACCATGGCCCTTATTAGCACACAGATGGCACAATGCACACGTTCCCAACACGCCTCTCCTGGTGCTCAGCTGATAAACTTTTTCCACATTATCTATAGGCACTCCTGCTGTCGATAAGCATGGTGCAGGCCGCATGTACCACAGATGCTGCACACAACATGTGCGTGGGCAAATGAGATAGCAACAGAGGGGAGAAGAGGGTGGAATGTATTGATATGTGCATCATAGGCTTTGTTTACATGAACGATGAAGTCAGAATGGGAGTTTCACATACATCTGGAAATACTGTAATTTGCAGACAAAGCATATTTTTAATAAGCATATAGTATGCATATCTGAGTTGATAATTTGGGTTATAGGAGTGATGTCTCCGCTAGTCACGGTAAATGTACATTTTATTCATTCTCTTTCAACAAGTCCTTGCTCTGCTTTTATGAATATATGCAACATACCTGCATGTGCATTAGCACGTCCTCTTTTCAAAAAGATGCCTTTCGGTATCTATTACAGAACGATAACTTTCACTGTTGGTAGATCAATCCACCCATCCCATTTTCAAAGCCGATTGTCCTCACTGGGGTTGCAAGGGTATGCTGGAGCCTATCCCAGCTGACTACGGGCGAAAGAAGGGGTAGACCCTTAACTGGTCGCCCTGTCGGTTGATAATTTTCCTCATTTTAAGCAGTGTATTAAATGTTTATTTTTTTAAATCTAGTTATCCGTGAAAGCAGACCTATTGTTTTTGTGTTCTAGGCAAAACAAGATGCACTTGCCCCTTTCCACGTCATGCTTTCGCAGCTAAACTCTATCACGGTGTTTCAAAATGTACTAATACAGTGTTTTTTGGTTGACTATGCTCTTGTATTAGTCAAAACTATGCATTTATGCAAACTTTATCAAATTTTGGCCTAAATTAAGCACTTTCAAACATAAAAATTACAATATGAACTACAATACACATATAAGGCATCCAGAAAATGCATTGAAAGACACATTGACATGTAGTCAGTAGCCATCGCAAGAAATTCTGTAAGTAAAAGGAAGTGTTAAAAGGACTGCTTGAAGCTCACTCTACATTTTTGTTATAGTTTTTTTTAACAAAAAAATATAAGAGCACCACCACCGGTCAGCATATGTTACCAATAGTGATTTAAAAGAGCAGGTTGTACAAAAAATGTCTATATTCTTCCATATGGGCATGTGCAATTACATAACAGTCGAAACGGTAATGGAGAAATACAGCGCTGTCAAACAGCTTAGCTTCTCCAATAAAGTGTTCACTGACTACATCACTACTTTGTCCTGCAGAGTCACATTGCTTGGCAAAGTCTTTATTATAAAGTCAGACAAAGGGTAGCAAAAGGCTACTTTGGAGGACAAGCATGTGTATTGTTTCTTCACAAAGAGACATCGGCAACATCATTGAAAGTTGTCATCTGCTTATGTAACTTTACACTTGTTGTCATACAAACATATCTTCAGACATGCACGGCCCCCACCCTCACCCACCCCCGTTGAAGCTGTCATTGGCAAACATTTAACACAAACTCACATAGTTGGAGTGCTCCTCTTGTACTTCTGCACAAGTGGACTAGCAGTAGCAGGTGGGTGGAGCTTTGATAGTCCACGCCTTCTGCCTTCCCTTAGCCTATCAGCATCCCGACCACTACAGCTGAGCCCCCTTTTCTCCAGCCAATAAGCTAATAGCATATCAACCCCCTCCTCTTCGTCCACCCTGTACATGTCTCTGTGCTGAGTGAGCAAAGCAGGCCCAGCTCTACTAACAGCTGAGAGGAAGGAAGAAAACAGTCAAAGAGAACGAGGGAGAGTGCAATCCTGAGAGACGCTTTAAAGGAGGTGCAGTATTAGAGGAAGAGATGAGGGGGTGAGGAATAGGAGAGAAACCACCATGTGAGGAAGTTTTTGTGCTCAAGATGGAGTGGAGTGGCGCCAACGAGAGAAAAGAAGAAAAAGGGAAAGGGGGCAGTTAGGGCGAAAGAAAGAGAGAGCGAGAGAGGCAAAGATGGGTCGTGGGGGTGCGAGTTGTTGATGGCTTTCTGAGTTGTATGCATGTGTGTGTGACTCAGGACAGAGGAAGAGGAAAGAAGACTGCCAAAACAAGCAAGCGAGGTGACTCCTCGGTACTTCTGGAGGAAGTACCGCAAAGAAGGGGCAAGGCAACTTGACCTGGAGGGCGTGAGACAGAAGAAGAAGCTTTGCTGGTGTCGAGGGTGAGTGTCACAAGTTCTCCCTCGCTGCTGCAGCATATATTGGTGTCATGTTGTCAGCTGAGCTCTGTCGTCTGCCCCAAAATGGCCACATGACCAACAGAGGGACGGCGAGATTGTCAAACGGCCTTCTCAGCAACTATGCCCGCACTGAGCCAGCTTAGTTTAGATGAAATGAACCCCCCACCCTCACCCACCCAACCAACACATGCACACACAAACTTGGCTATTGTAGCTGTGAGTGTTTAGTAAATCACCATCTCATTCAGAGGTCCGGAAGTTTCAGTCAACCTAACTTCCTGTTTCTGTGTTGACTCATAAACACACATTCTCATGCACGTACAACACACACATACACACACAAAGTCAGCTGTCATTCCATCCCCCGTGTCCACGAGGTGACATCGGATTTCTCCACTCCTTCCTAATCACCAATGTGATGTCTAAGCCGGAGCTCACAGGGCTTGTGTTTTAAAAATGAAGCACGTGTGATTGTGTGTTGATGAGTCAAAGATCTCACCGTGCGGCTCGGGTGGGGTCTCGCTGAAAACTGATGAGACAATCAAGAGGAATTTGGGAGGCTGTTAACTTTGAGTACTGACGCAATTCTACCTCCGCTTGGTGTAACTGAGGACAGAAGGATACATTTACATGACAACAACGCAAAGCCTTTTTTTCCCCACACAGACTGCAAAATCTGCGAGTGCCTTTTTATACAGACCCCACCAAACCAGGATTTTGCCTGCAATTGCCCCACTCCAAAGTCTTCTGCTAGCTTGACGTTGTCCTCCAATTTCAGAACATTTGCAATAAAAGTATTTAAGTCATTATTAGGTGTGTAACGGTATACTAAAATGTAATTTGGGTTCGGTTTATTTTCGGTACAAAAAATGCCAAATAATGACTTAAAATGCTGTTATTTAAAAAAAATTGCAAAGTATATTTTTAACTAAATAAAAGCTTCATTTTGTTAATATTTCAAACAATTCAGACGCTGATTTTTTAAAAAAAAGAAACATATAAATGAAAATAAACTGTTGCAATAAACATTTTTAAAAACATATGTAAAATTATAAATTAAAAAGTTACAACTGTAAACTTTGAACACTTATCAACACTTAGCTTGACTATGGCAAACGTAACTATTCATGTTTTTGGTTAAAAAATGAACTTATCCACATTTCTGCAGAAAGTACAGTGGACATTGGTTCCAGGGACAATATCTCCAGCGGTGGAGAAAACCCGCTCACTAGCAACAGAGGTAGTGAGCTGAAGCTATCGGTGTTTGCGCTAAGCTGGTTTTCTTTCTTGTAGATGTAACATTCACTGCCAGATGATATCGTTTTAAGTGCGCTAACATGTTGGACGTGTTTCCTGCAGCAAATCCTATCTCTGTGGCACAATGTCGACGCACAACTTTGGATTTATCCACATGCCTTTTCTTTTATCCATCTGTAATTTTAACAGAGAAGCAAAGTGTTCCCAAACAGGAGACCACAGTGAGATAGGATTGTCTTCCAGCTCAGCCTTCTCGCTGGCATTTGCGATGACGGGAGCTACTAACGTTCCTCCCCATCGGTCAGTAGTGTCCGACAATTAGAGGCGTCCATGCAGAAACACGAAATTTTATTCCGTGCAGAGCACTTAGATCACTCTAGTTTAAAATGTAATGAGAAAAATATCATACACTATATAGCAAAATGGTACACAAGTGGACCGAACCGAACATGCAAAACTGAAACGGTTCAATACATCCATGTGAACCATTACACCCCTAGTAATTATATTTAATTCAGCTCCACAATCCACCCCCCTTGGCTTTTTTCAAATGTGGTTCACTCGCGACACAATCCAGGTTTAATCCCTATATATTTCCAAATGTTCAGTTACTCACCACTAATGACATAAAGACATACAGTAAATATGTAAAAACTGTGGGCTTTCTAACATATATGCTGTACTTTCTACGCATACAGTATTAGAACTTATTTATAAATTACTGGCATACGGGGAATCGGATGTGTTTTCCACAGACATAATGGTCTATTTTTGGAGAAAAAAATGCTAAAATAAATCCACAAATTTGTCCGACCCTGAATGCTTAATTGTGAATGGACCCAGTGTACATGTACCAGCATATGGTGTGCTTGCTCGCTTGCTCGGTCTTGTCTGACTAATTCCAAGTGTCCCTTTCGGATATTAACTTGCGAATTGCAATTCCCAGGGCAAAATTGTCAATCAGAAAATCAGGGAGTGTATCGCACTGGATAACAAGCCCTTTTTATTGTGCAAAACTCTGGATTGAGCAAACTGAAACTGAAACTTTAATGCTCAACGGCCTGTGGCCAACTAGTTTCTAACGCCTGTCTGTGCCCCTTTTGCCCTGTCTTTCAACCAATCTTGCTAAAGGGGAAAGTAGAGAAGTAAAGCAGAATGAAGGTATGAAGATAAATAGCCTATTTGGTAGATTTACTATTATTTTATGTTATTAAATGTTAGGACCGGACTATTTACACATTTGGAATCACTTCTATATTTCTTCCCTCTTCTTATGTAGATGCCAAAAAGGAAAGCTAACCAGGGCTGTCCTGCTATTTCTATATTACACAACTTGTGTGTTGCTTTTTGGGAAAAAAAAAAGTCAAACTTCAAACTTGTACTTTGATTCAGCACACCCACTGAGAAACCTGGAGCATTGCCTTGGGTTGCCTTGCATTTGATTGGTTGTGTGGCCTCTGCCAACTCTGAAAAGTCATTGCCAGTTCAAAATAGGATCAAATCATTTGGGACCTAGCATAGAGCCTTTGGGTGCTCCAGTGATCTCTGACACAGGAGATAACTATAAATACTCATCGTTGACTGTGTGTGATTCTATACTACTCTTCTTACCCATCCCCCCAACCCTCTTTCTGCCCCTTTGCGGCCTTTGCCTTAGGCGACCCCACCTGTCCTCGTATTGGAGTTAATTTCTGCTGATAAGTCTTTCATTTGTTTACTGAATCTGTTTTTACTGAAATAGCCCCGTTAGTTGCTCCCGGGTATTGAGTGTAACCATGAGGAAGCAAGTCCATTAGTTAATCATGATAGTGAGCGTTCTAACCTGTCAAAGGTAGACACTGTGGGATTGCAGAGGGCGCCACACACCAATTGAGTAATTGCAGGTGACAAAGGCTTCACGCCTCACATTGTCTCAAAGGTAATTCGTTGTGTGTGTGTGTGTGTGTGTGTGTGTGTGTGGTGGTGGTACCTGGTACAATCTGTCAGCATCTGTCTGCTCTTTAGGACGCCATCTTCCCTTTGAGAATACACTACAACACCCCATTTGACTGCAAAGTATGTCCTTCCACTTGATCATTATTTCTATAATAGTCTATTTGTTGTTATAGGTTCAAATAAACCGCACAAGGAAAAGTACAGGTATAAATTTTAAAAAACTACAGAAAAAAACTACTCAATTACAGTGAAGTGGGTAATTTATTTTCCTTCTCTTCTATTTTGTCACATGCAGATATTCCTTGGACTAGCATCTTCAGCACCCACCCCCCCAAAAAAAATCCATCACACCCCCTTCAACACCACCACATCCACTACCCCTCTCTCTTGCTTTTCTTCTTCCTTTTTGTGACCAAGTACAAAGAAACCGTTATCCTTAGGCTACTTGTTGCCACAGCAACAATTTCTCTGTGACACCCGCCCCCCTCGGTACATTCCCAACTTCTGGTCCAAGTGGGTCAGGCATGCTTCACCAGGCTTCATCAAGTTTCAACTTTCTTGTGATTGGATGAATCTGTTTGTGGTCTTGTTGTAGTCTTGAGTGTAAAAGTAATCATTCAAAAGAAACATTTCTCGATTAGCTAAATGCTACTGTTACTGATTTGCTATTTGTTGTTCTTCAGGCATACTTGCACGGTGGCTGAGTGGGTAGCATGTTGGCCTCACAGTCAGGAAGTTCAGGGATCTCAGTGTTGAGTTTGCATGTTCCCCCTGTGTGTGCGTGCGGTTTCCTCTCACATTCCAAAAACATGCGTGTTAGATTAATTGGCGACTCTAAATTGTCCATTAGAGTGTGAATGGTTGTATGTATGCCCTGCACTGGTGACCAGTCCAGGGTGCACCCCGCCTCCCGCCCAAAGTCATCTGGGATAGGCTCCAGCATACCCGCGAGACTAATGAGGAAACTTGAAACTTGCATAGTTTATGCACACAACAGGCTTTTGACTAATCTTTCATGATTGACCATGGAAAGACATGTTTTATGTGATGGGAGAATCTCTCTTAACGCTGAAATCTTGTTTTAAGGCTTGATTATTAACCTAAGCAGATCAAAATGCTAACTGCTTTATGCTGACTTGGTATGGTTTCTGTCTCTGCAGGGATTCCGGATGTTATGACCCTGTCATGATGACACAGTCATTCTGCAAACCACGCCCAGCTGACAAGGGTGGGCGTGTGTGGCCATCAGCCAATCACAGATGGAGTCCCACTAGAGTCACCTCTGGTTCCTCTTCAGAAGAACCTTCTCTCAGGAGCCTGCTGCAACACTGACGAGACACTTTGACAAGTTAGTAAGCACTCTTCACAACAAAGGTCAAATTAACAACTAGGAAGGAAATTAAATTTATCGGAAATTATTACATTGTTATGTCTTCCCTTGCCAGATCCTTCGATGATAGACATGTTGCTTGTGTAGACCCTTTTTTGTGGACACGATTTCCAGATGCTGTGTGTCCACGTGGGCGGAATTAGACCAGGGCAGGCACAGAGGTGAGGTGCAAAGTTCTGATTTTCAGCAGAACGAGACAAATTGAATGTATCACGTCATTTCCATCATATACTGCATGTACAGCATCACAAGAAGTACCGGTATTCTGGTCTGTTTTTGTTGTTGAAGGAAGTTGCTGGGATCACAAAAGTAAAATGGTTGGCTTTTGAAAACAATATGTGTAAAGAGTGGTACTTTTGCATCACAATACTGTTTTCCATAAAAAAGTCAAATTTCACAATTGTTATTTTCTCTCATTTTGTAAAAATGTCTGCTACTTTTTGCACTCCTTTTCATCACCTGTTTCACAATGTTTACTGCTGGACTAAGAAAGTAAAGATGTCTGACTGCAAAACAGGTGATGGCTACTTTCCTTTTAGCACAAAGCCAAAGGGACACCTTTATGAACCGGAATACACTGAAGCCAGATGGAGTGAGAACAGACAGAGAGAGAAAGAAGGGGGACAGATAAATGGATGGTCCAAACTGAAGATGACCCACATCTATATCTTTTAGAGATCGTTAGCTTCTAAACAAGGCGAGACTTGGTGGCATTTAATTGGCTAGTAGCTACTTCTTACCTGGTATGCTGCAACAACAGAACTCTCCATAACATGTTCCTTCCTCTCTGGGCATGTAGGAAAGTAACCGTCCTTGCTAAAGTATACATTACACACATACAAAGTTTTTTCATCCTGGCCACTTTGGTTCCTGCTGTATACCAATGGCAAGAGACCAAAGTTGCCTAATAGGAATGTTTGTGACAGGATAGCAATGGAATACATAGTGCGATTCACACACTCATGTTGTCACAGCCTGGATAATTACAAGTTTGCACCATTTTTTCTTTTGTGACAAAACTTTTACCACTCTAGCTCTCACATCAGCTCACAGCGGTTATACGAGCATGTAAACACTGTGAAACGGGTGATTACAAAGTGTGCAACACTGAACATTTATCCATAGTGAGAGAAAACAGCAATTGTGACTTTTAACTTTTTTATGGAAAACAGTTTTGTGATGCAGATGTATTACTCTTTTGAACACATATTGTTTTGACGAGCAAAACGTTTTACTGTTGTGTTGCAAAGGAAGAGAAAATAGCTCTGAGTGATATCTGATTTTTTTTCTTGGAGAACGGTGTATGAACCAAAAGTATAACTTTTTTGAAAACGTATTGTTTGTGACCCCACCAACTATTTAAAACTACTTTCTTCAATACCAAAAGCTGACCAAAACTTTGCTCAAAGTAGTCATTGTTGCTGCACTACACTGCTAACGGGGATTTCTTACAGCTTCATGTCAACAAATCCGAACTCTTTTTAACCTAATGTACCGTCTCTCACAAAAGTTGGTTTTAGCAACCGTTGTTGATTCCAGCATTTACTCTCAGGGGACAAAACTATAGACACTAAACTTGGATATACTTTAGAGTAGTCAGTGTACAGCTTTTATGACAGTATAGATGCACGGTAGTGTTCAAAATTATAGCAGTCCACTGTGACTAACCAGATTAAGTACTATTATTAGTATATTTTTATTGCTCCCAATAGGTGCAGTACCTTCTCAGAAAACAAACAAGACATGATATTCATGATATGCACTCTCTTAAAGCTTTGGATTTGGACTATTAGTTGTAAGGGGTGTGTTTAAAAAAAATAAAAAAATAGCAGTGTGAAAAAACAAGTGTGAATCAGATGACCCCTATTTAAGAATGAAACAGACACTTGTTCAACATGCATTTCTCTTTGAAAGCCTAAGGAAAATGGGTCGTTCAAGACATTGTTCAGAAGAACAACGTACTTTGATTAAAAAGTTGACTGGAAAGGGGAAAACTTACGAAGAGGTGCAAAATGGAGGATGTTTAAAGACAATCTGGAGTTACCTGTAAGTGTCATGACAGAAGACGTCTGTGTGAAGCTAATGTGTTTACAAGAATCCCCTTCAAAGTGCTTCTGTTAAAAAAAAAAAAAACAGGCATGTGCAGAAGAGGTTACAATTTGCTAAAGAACACATCAACTAACCTAAAGAGAAATGGAGGAACATTTTGTAGACGGATGAAAATAAAATTGTTCTTTTGGGTCCAAAGACCGCAGACAGTTTGTGAGACAACCTCCAAACTCTGAATTCAAGCCACAGTACACAGAGAAGACAGTGAAGCATGGTTGTGCAAGCATCATGATATGGGCATGTTTCTCCTACTATGGTGTTGAGCCTATTTATCGCATACCAGGGATTATGGATCGGTTTGCATATGTCAAAATACTTGAAGAGGTCAAGCAGCCTTACGCCTCATATTTTTATGGTGATTTTTTCTTTTGCTTGAAAAAATATGTAAAATATGCGTGTTGAGGTAAATAAATTAATAATAGGCCATATTCAATGACGAAACTGCATGAATGTTCAATAATAATATATTTATTTCTATAATTGTGAAAGAGTGAAGCCGCAAAATGTCATGCTCCAAGAGGCGAGGGACGACTAAGAATACCAAAAATATTCAGTGAAATGTGAGAGGTCTTCTCATTGTTGTGCGATACTTTGGACTATATTAAAGCAATTCACTAACGAACCGATGTTGTATCTATGATCATTTTCTGCAAGACCTACAGTATATAGTGTACTTATACCCAATCTTAAATGCCATCATTTCATGTTTTTTCCCTTTCAGGTGCTGTGCAACTCATCTTCTTGCTTCACGCTGGATGACAGCCACGCAACAGAAACTATAGGACTTCACATTCTTGTGAAACACCCGTTTCTGCCCTGTGGCATCGCGAGGACCCTGTTGCACACACATTAGTCAGTACTGTTATCCTCTGGCTAACAAAAGATGCGGCACATTCATGTGGAGTTATCCCACAAAAAAGCTCCACTACAGCTTCCAGCCCACGAGGGGGACCTCCCTCCTCCTACGGACCCTGCACAGGGCTTGGACTCAGGGGTTAGACCAGGGGCTGCTAGGCACTTTGACCAAGAGGACTTGCGTCATCAAAAGGTCTACCAGCTCTCTATTTTCTCCCAGTTGGGTGGTTTTTCTACTGCCACAGAATCACACAATGTTGCTCAACAGAGGCCTGTTAGGATGGGGGTGAAACGGGGTCTAGAAGAACCCCAGTTGACTCACAAGCGCCCCCTTGTGGCAGAGTGTTCGGACATAGAAGTATTAGAAGGAGTGTTATGTGGGCCAGTCCCCGTGCCAGCAGTGGGGATGGGCTTAGTAAAGAGCTCTGGTGGTTCTGGTTCTTTATATTCTTGCCCACAAATGGAGCACAGAGACTCTGAGGGCGGGGTGCTGCCCAGGTCACCTCCCCTCTCCCCAAGCCACAACCCCTCCCGGCGTCCAGCACAGCACAATCATGACAGGCCGATCCCTGATGTGTTTTCTCCCCTCTCGCCAAAGTCACCTCCAATGTGTGACCCTCATGGGCACTACTGTGACCAGGGCTATTCTCATGGAAGCTCAGTCAAACCTGATCCACCTAATGGGGGCCGCACACCCACCTATTCAATAGGAAGCCCTGGAAATGAGACTTGTAGCAATGGCACAGCTGGAGGGCAACCCAGTCCTCATTTATATGACATGCCCACATACGAGACCCCAAGTCCTGCTAGCCCCACAAGCCCCCCAGGGCCCTTTTCCCCTCCACACCACACAGAACTACAAGAACCTGGAGAGGCTACAGAATGGGAAGTAGGACTAGAATCATCCCCCCCTGAGCGTAGTGCTACCCAGGCTGCGGCTTCTTCCTGCAATGGACTGTCTTCCTGGGAGAAGACTCCCAGCAGTAATGGCCACCGTTTGTCTTCTGCGGGGCACTGGCCAGCAAAGAAGAGATTGCTGTCCCCAAGCGAAACCATGGAGTCCTGCTCAGAAGATGAGGGACCTTCAACCTCTAAGAGGAGCAGGCTGTCATTGCTGGCTCCTGGACTGGGACCTGCGTCATGTCGCAGTACTGATGCGAAAGCTGCTCCTTTCTGGAACCACCTTCTTCCTTCTGCAAGGGAGCGCTCTAAGGTCAGCATACACTCTTCACACACTCTAAATTATGCAACCCCTATTGTAAAATACTTTAATGGTATTTAATGGTAAAAAGTGCAAACTTTTAGTTAGGGGTGCAAAATAAATATGTATATATATTTTTTTCGAACCGATATATTCCAGCTTCTCAAGACCAATATCCCAAAATTTAGATGTAATTGTAGTTTGTACACACCTCAAAGTTGGATTTGACCAGCAGCCTGTAGGTTAGTCCTTACCAAATATCATTACTAGCTATCACCAATATCATACTAGCCAACAAAAGCTGTTTTCGTCAGCGATAGTAAAGGGATGGACATCCAACGACATCATTTTCATGATGAAACAACAGATCGCTTGAGCCCTTGGGTCGTTTCTGGCACACTGTTTGCACTTTTCTAACTCTGCAGCGATAGGAACAAGCTACGCGGCTCGGGTGTCATAGTGATGTTGCCATTTCTGATGGCTGATAAGATTTGTGTGCACAAGACTCGAGTTTTATTTAGCGCTTGAGGAAAATGGCTTCAGTGTATTTAATTTCATGGTGATAGGATTTTTTTTCATTGGAATCTGGATCAAAGAAAGTATTATAGAATCACAGGAGTGACGAAATTAATAATTAAAAAAAATACAAATGTATTCCTATTCTTTTTTAATTTTGTCATTGGTTTTTTACATATTGTCTTTGTTTTCTATATTGTCTTTGCTTTTTCCGTTTTGTCATTGCACTTCTTGTTTTGTCTTTGTATTTTTAATTTGTTCCATGAAAGGTGGTGAGTAAAAGCAAAGGAAAAACAAGGACAGGCGGGTCATTCTGCCAGGGTGACTAGTCCACACCTAATCACATGATTCCTGCTTGCAGTGGCTATGGAGTAGCTATGTTTAAATGTAGCTCTTAGCGCGGGTGACGGGAAGAGATGTCATGGACAGGAAGTAACGTCACCGCCACGCCAACGTGCATATACCTTGCGCGAACGTCTTACATATTGGAGTCCATACCAAAGCTGCTCAAAGATCTGGCTAACAGGCTGGATGGACTAGTCACCCAAAATGACCTGCCCGCATAAATGGAAAATAATATGACGACGTTTGTATATTCTTTTATTATTGATTCTCTTTATTTTTCCACATGTATTTCCTTTTAATTTTGGCACTCCTCTGATTTCCAAAAAGTACAACCTTTCAATTGATGGCTTCTTTCACGAAGAAGATCGTAGAAAGAGTGAGAAATGAATAACATTCAAAATATTTAACCACAGCACAAATGCTTTTGTTCAAGAATGCAAGTAAATAACGATCAATTGATCTGAACTATAATCTTATCAAGAAATTATTTGCTTTACCATGTGCTTTTTCAGTTTTGTCGTCAGTAAATACAAATCCACAGTAATAACTGTATTTTAGCATTTTTGGTTAAAGTGCTTCTACATAGCTATTACTGAAACATTAATATCAATGCTGTTAACCTGACATCGAATGGTGGTTAAATACATTTGTTAAACTCTAGGTAAAACTGGAAAATGCTTAGCGCGATACATTGTGGTGGTCTATTAACAATTTCAATTCCACCACCGTGTTCTCCAGTTGCTTTCACTGTCAGTATCCAGAATAAACTTAACAGTGTAAATAAGATATTTGCTGTATCGTATTATAAAGTGGTAGATGAAGCATTGTCATGACTGACTGGAACAACCAGAGTATCTCCAGAATGAAGCCCATTGAAAAGTATACAGCATCCATTGTTCCAGGTTGAGTGGGCTCATACGCATGCACAGAAATACACACAATGGTACATGCATCCTCTCATACAACTGTTCTGGATGTGAATACGCGAACACATGGAAGACGAGAAAGAGCTTTGAGTTTAGGTTTCCGTGAGTGGTGTGATGTGACAATGGAGTTCAAAGGTTCAAAAGCAAAGAGGTGCAAGGGAAAGCAAGGCGAATGGTGGCAACGAAGCGAAATTAGAAGTGATGACATCACAATCATCATAGGCCGTCGGAATCTTTGGCTTTGATTGAATTTAATGATGTGTCGCGTGAGGACGTGATGCGGCTAAGATGACTGGTCGAGAGAGGGCTGAGCGAGCGAAGACATAGCGGAAGGTCACCTGGCAGCTGGGTGACTTTTATCATGAATGCTGTTGCGGTAAGCGTTTGTTCATGTTACGCAACATTAATAGCCACTAAGTAAGAGAACACATGGATGTTATCAGTTACTCCCAAATGAAAAATTTTTTTTTTTGCTTTGTACTTGGATTATATTCATATTTTGGTTCCATATACAAGTTTGGGAAACATTACCAATTTAAAAACGTTTCTTCCGAGAATAATTCATTAAATTCTCCTCCCTTTTTATTGTGTTTAGTGTGCCACAGACTGCACAAGGTCAGGGAGGCGACTAAAAGGTGGTGCTCGTCTAAAAAGGTGAGCGTTAATCATCACTAGAGAAATGTGTGAGTGAAGTTAGGTTGTTTATGTACTTGTAACGGTCAGCTATGAGTTCAAAATGACTTGACTTTTACTTGACCATTGTGTTCTGCGTTGGTCTGTGCTGCTTGTGTTCACCAGGCAGCTACGCAGTGGCAGACATACCGATAGCAGAACCTCGGCCCGGTCCAGCTGGCCCTCGTCTTCCATCAGCAGGTCACTTTTAGGCAACTTTGAGGTAAAAAATAGGCACTTGTATCTGCCAGTCAGTGGTGTTTTCATTAGCTTGGGCCGTGTTCCACCCCTCTACATACTTTGTGGAAATAATTTTTCTATATTTTTTCAATTTTTTTTTTCTAAATTTAATGTGACTTTGCCAGCTGTATCTGCCATCCTTTGAATGCAGTCAGATTGTTGAGCTGCAAGTTCACACAGTGCGCCATTGCTGCTGAGATTGGAAACAGTAAGACGGTCATTTCAAACTTCTTCCCTGTAACCCTGAGGACTATGGGAAAAAAGTCAAGTGGTAGACCCAAAATATGTCACCAGCCCTGAGCCGTTGGAGCCGATTGGCTGTTTGTCACGACACGACACAATCCTCGACCAAAATGGAGGTTGTTACTGGTGCCAAATGCAGGCCAATAACCATCCGACGGCATCTGCAAGAGAACGGAAAGAAAAAAACATCTTCAGAGGCCTTGTTTCCGCCAACGCCACAAAATTGCCCATTTGGAATTTGCACAAGAGCACCAAAATGGGGCATTGAAAGGTGAAAAAAAGTTTTATTCTCTGATAACAAAAAAGTGAAACCTGGACAGTCCTGATGGCTTCCAATGTTATTGTCATGACAAGGAGATCCCACTAGATGTTTTCCACATGGCACAGTGGGGGCAGTACCATCATGATCTGGGGTGCTTTTTTCCTCAATGGAAAAATGGAGATTCAGGTTGTGCATGGGTCTAAAAAAAAAAACAGATGACTATGTGAAGATGTTGCCATGTTCTTCTGTGTGGTAACGACTGGCTTTTCAACAAGACAACGCATGCGGACATTTGACAGTGCCCGCCGGACAAAGGACTTCTTTCAGAGGAATAAGGTCACTCTTTTGGACCATCCTAGGTGTTTCCATGATCAAAATCCAATTAAGAACATTTGGAAATGGAAGGCAAGGGAAGTTTACAAAAATTTACATCAGTTCCAGACAGAAGATGCCTTCCGTGAAGCCATCTTTTACCACGTGTAGGAACATTCCCACATGCCTCCTGGAAACACTGGCATCAGCATTCCCACACCAATTTTTGAGGTGATGAACAAGAATGGAGCAGCTACTTATTCCTGAGGCTTTTTTGAATATTTGATTTATTTTAATAAATTAATGAGTCATTACTGTGACTTACATCTTTCAAGTGGTCTTAAAATTCAGGAGTGTATGTATGGTGCTTTTTGTGTAAGAAGAATAATTTTAACAAAAGGAAAACTGTATATTTGGAAGGAAGAATATTTAGCATCTCGAGTTGGAACCCTTTGTTTTGGGGACATCATGTTAAATAAAGTCATATTACAGAAATATATAATCATTTTAAATGTTATCAATCATCAGTTTACAGTAATATTAATATTGATTTATTCCAACATCTTGAGGTATTTTTTTTTCATGATCTTTCCGCTCTCTGTGTGTGTCCCAGGAGTCTATGCTAAAAGGACGCTTCTCGCCATCGGGCCGCATTGAGGGCTTCACCGCGGAGATCGGGGCCAGCGGCTCCTACTGCCCGCAGCACGTCACTTTACCCGTGCAGGTTACATACTACGACATCTCCGAGCACAGCGCGCCCTCGCCATTCTTGGTCAGTAGAAAAAATTAAGACAGTACAATGAGAAAATTGCTTTAATCCTCCTTTTCTACTAATTTAACATGCAAATCATCATTTTAT
Source organism: Oostethus manadensis (assembly GCA_024372805.1). Classification (NCBI taxonomy): domain Eukaryota; kingdom Metazoa; phylum Chordata; class Actinopteri; order Syngnathiformes; family Syngnathidae; genus Oostethus; species Oostethus manadensis. Next base: position 2,230,907 of record QODF01000168.1, read on the forward strand.
GTTTTGACACATAGCAAGTTTTCAGGCGCCTCTTTTGCACTGACTTAGCCAGACATCCGGCCTTTGGCTTTCACACAGAATCAAACGATCGGTGGCGACTAGGGGTGTAACGGTTCACATGGATGTATTGAACCGTTTCGGTTTTGACGTTTGGTTCGGTTCACATGCGTATCGTGTTGGTTATATTTTATGCTATTTTTCCCATTAAATGTTTTACTAGAGTGATCAAAGTGCTCCGCGCAGAACAAAAGTCCTGGTCGAGTTTCTGCACGGACGGCTCTAAGTGTCGGATACTACTGACTTAGGGGGCAGAACGCTAGTATCTCCTACCATAGCAAATGCAAGCGAGAAGGCTGAGCTGTAAGAAGCTCCCATCTCACTACGGTCTTCTGTTTGGGAACACTTTGGCTTCCCTGTTAAAATTACAGATGGATAAAGGCAAGTGGATAAATCCAAAGTTGTGTGTTGACATTGTGCCACAGAGATAGGATTTGCTGCAGGAAACACGTCCAACATGTACACCGTACTTTCTGCACAAAATGTGGATAAGTTAATTTTTTTTGCCAAAAACTTGAAGTTTACATTTGTCATATTCCGGCTGTTGCTAAGTGTTCAAAGTTTACAGTTTTAACTTGTTAATTTATAATTTTGTACATATTTTTAAATTTTTTAAATGCAAAAGTTGATTATTTTTCTCTTAGAAGATATCACCAAAATGAGTTTTTGCAAAATTAGTTTTTAGTTTTTATTTAAAAATATGTTTGCATTTTTTTTAAATAAAAGCAATTAATGTCATTTTTATTGCCTTTCTTGTAACGAAAATTAACCAACCGAGCACTTCAAGAAACAGAACCGAAATTACATTTTAGTGTACCGTTACACCCCTAGTGGCGACGTGACACATATAGTACTTGTATAGCTGTATTAGAAGGCAATAATTGCTTTCAACACAACAGGGCAGGAGAAGTGAATCTCAGGTGTGACACTTCACACCGCTTTTCTAGCTTTTGTTCATACAAGCCAGAAGTAAGGCGGAAAATATCCCGCTTTAAGTGGGAGATTAAAAGGCGCTCTGTATTTTTATCTACAGTATATTGGAAAACGACATTATACAATCAATGAAATGAAAGCAAAATTACATTTTTTGTTAAACCAACCCTAAAGTAGACTGAAGTCATCTACCAGGTTGCCACCTTCCATCCATCCGTTTTCTACGCTGCTTATTTCAAGGTACTAGTAGAGGTGGAACAGAGGCAGCACAGCGGCGGTGTGAAAGGCTCTTTGCTATGCTAGACTGGAGTTTTGCACAGGATGCTTCTCCTGCCCTGTTGTGTTGGAAGCAATGGTCGCTGTCTGACAAGTATTGTCACAAGGTTCAAGCCACAGGCGAATAAATCCCATGGGCACTACTGTAACATGTCTGTTTGAGAGAGGCTTTTGATTTTCCGTATTTGTAGGCATTAACAGTAATCAGCCGTCATTTGTCCTCCACATTCCTTTGGACCATTTTTTATGTTTTATGAAATAATAAACAAACCTTAGTCTGCCAAATTAGAATAACAATCCAGAAAAAGGTTGAATCACATGAACTTGTCCTGTGAGCTTTTATCTGTTCCAAACTTTGAGCTGAACTCTGACTGGGACAGATCCTTTCAATAAAGAGGCTCCCTCCCCAGTCAACTCAGTTAGTGTTGGCCTTCTTTTAAATCCAAATGTTTTTATTTATGACACTACTTTCAAGATTTCATCTTATTGTTTATTACCCTGAAGTTTTATGTCTCACAGAACTGGTTCAATGTGAAACGCTGTTTTTTTTATTTTTATTTTTTTACCAATTGTGCGATGAATTCAGTTGAAGTGAAACAATGACACATTGGTTTGTGATGTAAGTTAAACCATATTTTTGGCATCTAGTTCAAGCAAATGAATGGTCAGCCCTTAACTCTTCTCCTCTCTTTGTATGAGCTACCTTGCCTAGCTATTATACCCTAGAAATGATATGCTGCCATAATGGCATACATATTCAGAATAATGAAACGAACTATTAATTCCATCATTTATTTACATGATAACAGGGCTGTAACAATTTATTTCTTTGTTGATTAATCAGAAGCTTGTTGCTTCGATTAGTAAAGAAAATGATTAGGCCCTAGACGAGGGGTGGGCAAACTGCGGCCCACAGGCTGTATTAGGCCCTCCAAGCGTCTTAATCCGGCCCACCAGGCATTTTCAAATTACTTTTTATTTTAATTTTTTTAAAAACCATTAACATCAAAAAGTGTAGCCGGCAACATGACTTGCAGTGCTATTGTGGCACGCTTGAGTCACTAAAATAGTCTGATGCAATTTGTAGCTAGTACAAAAATGCCATCCAAACAACACGTCAACACACACAACGCACAAAGTAACCTACTTAACTGCACTATCTGGGCATACAAATAAAGATCTATGCACAACACCCATGCCAAAAAAACACCCATGTATTCCAACCACAAGGCATGCTGGGTAGCTTATGATAGTCTTTCACCCCAACATTCTGCCGTGCTTGTTGCATTTTTAAATTGTCCATTAGAGTGTGAATGTGAGTGTGAATGTTTGTGTGTCTGTCCTGCGATTGACTGGCGACCAGTCCAGGGTGTATCCCACCTCCTGCCCAAAGTCTGCTGGGATAGGCTCCAGCATAACGGCAAACCTAATGAGGATAAGCAGTATAGAAAATAGATGGATGGTTGTCTCGCGAGTCAAAAAGCTGGCCCACCCCTGCCCTAGACACACAAAATTACAGGGGTAAGGTACAGGGCAAACGTTTGGGCACTTCCCAAACATCACTGTGTTTGTCTGCTACATGATATATTTAACTGCAATTGCTGATTCAAACAACTAATGACTTATAAAGGAAAATCTTGGAAATGATCAGGGGTGGCCAAAATTTTGCATACCACTGTAACATGAACTAAACACAAACAATGAGAAGTATGGTCTGCAACATTTGAAAAAGAGGAAAAAATGTCCACGATGTTCCAAAGTCAAAGCTGATGTGAGTGTGTGTGTGTGTGTGTGTGAATATCTTGTTTAACCTAAAACACTAAGATAATAGGTCTGCTTTCAAGGATGCTTAAGGACACTAAAACAATATTCACATTTGAGTGGCCCAAATCAGAGGTTATTTAAAAAAAATTGTATGTTTTTTTTTTTTCAGCTCTAATGATACACATCTATTTACAGAGTCTGGAAAAAGTATGGAATTCTGAAATATGAAATCCAAAGAAGCTCTCTAATGTGTATCCAGCACTGATTTAGTGTATTGAATCATTACTGTTGCAGGGTCTGATCTCCCTGGAGCACCTTGGCAAGAAAGGCTACAGCATACCCAAAGCAGGGACCATTCAAGTGGTAAGCGCATCTTTATCGTCACACCACTCTCAGGAAATAGCCAGGTTTTCCTAAAATAACCCGCTTCATCCTATTTACAGTGCTTTAATTAATGCATGGACCTAGATTCACCAAAAAAGTAATACAGAACATTATATTTACTCTCATTAGGACCCTAAGCTCTTCTTCGTTGGAATTAAACTATCTCCTCTTTCCTCTCCAGACCTTATTTAACCCAAACAAAACTGTGGTGAAGATGTTCCTGGTGACGTACAACTTTGACGACATGCCCACCAATCATATGACCTTCCTGCGTCATCGCATCTTCCTGATGCCCGTGGAGGAGGAGGCGGAGGGGAAGAAACACGGGTCGACAGGGAGCGGGCTGCTAGAGACCAGGAAGATTCTCTGCTACCTGATACATCTCAGGTATTTAAGGTCGCTCACTGCTGGAAAGACGTTGCGTTATTTAAAGAGTGGAGTTCAGAGGTTATTGTTACTGTAGCTATATTGTATTGTACTGACCAGCCAGGACGGAGAGGCAGCTACCACATTTTTCACAAAAAGTGCTTTACTGTCATCACTCTCTCAAAAAAAACAAGGAAAAAAAAAACATAGTTGTGGAGTCAATCCTTTCCAATGACGCTCTTATAACGGACGGTAATGATGGTCTTATGAGATATGCAAAGGTTTGACCTGTGAAGGTTTTTTTGCAACTTTAGAGGCATATTTTGGGGGGAAAAAAAGAATAAAATTCCCAAATAAAAGCAACCTGAGTCATCAAAATTTAGTGGTTAAACATTTTTATTCTTTTTGGAATTTTCTTTTGTTGCAAATTAGCTGGGACAAGCCACACTGTATGGCTTCATAGGGAGGCGCATTGGGTTCATTTGTTACTCTGCCTAACTTACCAAATAAGGGTCCCTTTATTAATGAAGGAACTTGATTTTCAATGCAATGGATGGCATTCGAGGTGGCCCAAAAGGATTGTGGTCAACATGCTTTGGAAGACGTGCTTGGATACATGTAATACTAATATCCTCAAAGTTTTATAATCATGAGCCAATTAGTCAATGACCTTTTAGTTGCTAAGTTCCGCCCATGCCTCGGAAAAATATACTCCCCAACTGCCCAATGGCTCGTTCTCTGGGAGGGAAATTATATATTTTTTCTTTCCCAGTCTTACTATCCCTCGCGCCCTCACCCCCCCCACTCCCTGCAAATAAGCACTTAGGATCTTGGGGAGTGCGTGTGCTCCATGGGGGTGTAGCAGGGGGGGTCACAAACATGGCCTCCTTCTGTGATGCCCTGGGGGCCGCAAACTCCCCAGTTTTAATTACACTTATTCACTATACATAGATTCACAGACACCTCACATTCATTCTTGGGGTGGTGGGCCTCGTGTCACAGGGTTGGCAGAGCTACTCAGCCGTGCTCAGCCGGCGGAGTGGTTCTGCCCATGGTGTCACGCAGTTTCGGCTCCTCGATTTTAACTGCCTACTCACACACATCTCACACCTCATAACACTTTTAGTTGGGTGGGGGGGCGGGGTTTAGAGAGTCCTATTACATCCCTGTTTTCTTGGACGCTCCCTGGGGTGGGGTGCAGTGGTTGTTTTGGCTGCAGGTCTCTGTCGGCAGCAGTGTTGGGAGGAATGCGTGCGTGCGTGCATGTGTGTGTGTGTGTGCATGGTGCTGTGGGATTCCCAGCGGCCAGGTATGGTGGTGTGGGCCCGTGTCTCGAGGGAGCTCGCGGTCGTACTGCTCGCTGCATTGGGGGGTGGCGCATCCAGGTGCATATGTGAAAGTGTGGGTGTGTGCGTGTTGGCATGTGTGAGTGGGGGAACGAGGTTTGGTGTGGGGGCTGGGGCTGGGGTGTGTGGGCACTGGGGGCGGGGGGGAGAGGGTAGACCCAAGGGCCCTCTGCGGGCGCCTGCCTCTGGCGTCGGGGAAGGCGATGAGCCGCGGCGGTTGTGTCTGGGGCAGCTCCTGGGGTGTTGAATGTGGCCACTGCTTTGGGGGTTGGGTGGCTTCTGGGCTCGGGGGCGGTTGTCCTGCTCGCCCCTGGCGGGTGTTCCGGCGGTTGGCGCCCGGGTCCCCCTTGTGGCCGTTGCTCGGCTGCCGGGTGGCGTCCGGCCGGGTCTCCCTTGCACCTCTTCGATGTGGACTCGTGGTTGCTTCTGGGGGGGGCGGGGTCGGGCCTTTCCCCTCTCTGGGGAGCCTGCCGGGGGGCCGTGCTCCGGCGTCTTCCTGGTCGGACCCTCGCTTTTGGAGGGAGTGTGGTTTGGGATGCATGGCTGTGTTCACCACGAACATCTCCTCATTCTCTGTCACTCTGATGCGGTTATCCTGTCACTGCAGACTAATGTAGATTTAATGTAGATTTGTTGCACTTGTCGTCTGGATAGTCATTGTTCAAGAGGTTCTGTTTCTTTTCTCGTTGTTTTTTTTGTATGTTGTTTCTTGTATGTACTGCATGGATATGTGTATGTGTCTGTTTGTATAATATATATTTTTTCCTGTATTTTTGCTCATTTTGCTCTGTGACTGTTCTGGTTGTTGCTGAAATTGTGATTATCATAGTTGTTTATAGTATGGTTGAAATATGTTTGTGAGATTCTTCTGCAGCCTTTCTTATATTCCCCACCCCCACCCGTCTCCCAGTCATATGTCAAGGGAGACTCATTTGGATTAGGAAGTCTCCCTTGGCAAAGAAATTTTGCTCAGCATTTAAAGGCAGCTTGACTACCATTCAGCTGTTATGATGCTGGACAAGACAAAAAAATATATATATATTATTTTTAATGGCGGTCAGCCTCTAGAGGTGTGTACCAAATTTTGTGGTGATTTGGGTAAACACCCTTAAGTTATAGTGGGTGTTTCTCCGGTGTGTGCAAAATTTCAAGTTAGTCCAACTACTTTGAGTTTAATAATAGCTCCGCCATGAGTTGTATTTGTCAGAAAAACAATAGTACAGGCAACACAGTAGGGGTTGCATACATTTTGTGTGCAGTTTGTAGATACAAATATTGCTCTCACCAACGCTGTTTTCTTTGTTCCCAATTCAGATTCCACAGCTCCAAATCTGGGAAGATCTACTTGCACAATGATATCCGGCTGCTATTCTCCCGTAAACCCGTGGAAGTGGACACGGGTATTCCTTATGAGCTGAAATCTTTCACCGAGGTGCCAAGTAACCCTAAATACTCCCCACGTGTGTGACACACAAAAAACAGCCCACCCAATACCTGCGCTTCCTAAAAGGAGGGGAGCCAAACAGACTGCTACAAAGACTTGATGAGGAAAGCCAAATGCCTACAAAGAGACACACACTTTTGAACCAGTGTGGGTCTTAACACAATACTCTTGGTCTGTATAAAGAAATGCACAAACACTGACACACACACACACACACACACACCTGACTGAATGGAGACTCGTGCACAGACACATGGTGGCGAATCTCAATTTTAACTTGCATGCCTTGTGACTTCAACACCTGAGTTTTTCCTTGAGTGCCGTATCACACTGTCCTTCACTCTGCCTGCGCATGTAACAACGAGCAGCACATCCGTAATTAATAATAGTAATAAACAAGGAGCAACCAGCAGACACTAACAGTTCCAGTCCTCGACCGAGTTTTCCAAAGCCAGGAGTCTGATAGCATATGACAAGAAAAAATGAAAATCCACTTCCTGTTATGTAGCCAGACTGAGGGACACTGTGCTATTTTTGTTTTTTAAAAGATTTTATTTTTTTAGATTCTGTTCAGAACAGAAAAAGAAAATACAGAAAAAAAACAGTAGTATTTTTAATTTATGGATTTTTTCGCAAATGTTTTAAAAAGCAATATGCTGCACAAAGTAAGTAGTGTGTGTTTTTTCTGTCCGACGACCTTTCTCTCCTGTTAGCGGTGGCTTGAGGGAGGGAGGAAATGGGAAGGGAGGGGAGATTATGATGGTGGGAAGGGAAGGTAGGATGGTGGGGTATTTAATGACAGGGGAAAAGTCTATGTAAGTAATAACAATAAACATTGCGACTGGCAAGAAATACCACTTTGCTGAGCCTTTTGTTTTTAGAAAGAAATCCTGTCAATCGGTTTGTTTTTGTGTCCTATTGAGTTAGTTTTGTCTGTGTTCAATGGATGTAAGTCAAATTTGCCAGAGGATGCTTGTTTTTAAAGCATTTTTTAATTCTGCTCATCACTGTTGCTAAAATGACAAAGCCAGACAAAAAACCGAATCATTTGTTCCTAATGACAAATAATATTCCATTAAAAACATTCAACCATGCCTGCCGTAAATCCTTAAAATTGATTTGTAGAAACACGCACGGGGCATCTAAAGAGAGCCTGGGCTTCCGGCGAAACGATTGAATAAAAGCACTAAATGAAAACACACCCACCATTCCACCAGTAGGATCCTGGTGTTTGTTTTTCAGAGGTGCACCAACAAATACGCACATTAGCACTCAATAAGGTCATCAAATCTTTATGCATTCCCACAGAGCATCAGCATTTGGGACCAAATATGGGGTGAAAGAAAACCAGGAAAAATACAATATAGTAGTCTGTGCAGCATGGGAAAATTGTTTATCTTATCCAGTGTACCTAGATGCGAATCGTCTACCAAAAAAAGATTTACAAAAACGAGTGTATTTTAGTTTTTTTAGGGTTGGGGTTTTCTTTTCAATATATAAATGGCGCCATGTAAACATACTGGCTATCAAAAGGTTCAATCCCTGAAATGTAATTATGGAATTCAATGGAAAAATACACAGTTACACAAACTGTTGAAGACAGTATTTGTCGGAGCTCACATGGCAATAGTTAGTGCTTATTTGTCTATATAACGTCAAGCAGCATGTGTGCGGCGCCCTCTATGGCCTGGCTGACGACTGACACGTGGTAATGTACTTCAGCCCAGGCGTTAGGGTTTTCCGACGACGTAGCTCTGGAGTAGGCGTCGCTTAAACCAGGAAAGGTCTTTGCGCCGGTGTCACTGGAGGCCCAGATAACATGTCTGGAAATTAAAATTATGAAGTTATCTAAAAATATGCTTTTTTTTAAGTAGAAAAAATATAGTACACATAAAATACCGTAGATGCAATAGTAAACAAGCATTATTTTTTTGTTTTAATGCTGTTTCTCCTAACCTGTATCCATATTTATTTGGGAAGGCCCGAGGGTTCAGGAAAGCCCGGTCCAACAGCATAAGCTGATCATTGATCTTCCGCACCTTCAGTGGCCTAAACCAGGTGAGACAGAGTAATTGTTACATTTGCAAGGGGGCAGAGAAAATTGTACACGTAAATATATGTCAACTATGAACAGTATTTGTGTGTTACGTTTCATTTGCCAAGTCTGAGCTTCCAATGACTTGATCTAAATGTGTAGCAGCACTGCGGAAGTTGGACACTGCTCTCTTTAGTGGCTCTGGAATGTGTTACAGATGCATCAGCGTTTACCAAGTTTCACAAACATTCCCCTGTTAAATGATATTCCTTACTCATGGAGATATTCTTAGCTTGTAGTTCCTCTTCATACAGTTTCAGTGCCAAGTCAAGGTAGTCCTTCAGACTCTCAGCATAGTCACTGCAGTTTAAAGGCAACACCAGACTGTCGGCCAGTCGAACCAGGATGCTCCCTGCAGTTCTGGCAACGGCCTGATGCGTGTAGAATCCTAAGAGGAAGGAACATGCAGCAGATTGGTCAGTTACAAATCGACAGCGAGATAAATCAGGAGAGCATACATCTTCATGACTGTTCAAATAAGGGTCAGTCTCGGGAAAGGGGTATCAGCAACGAGACATAGCAAGCAAAATTGACCAATTTGCATATTTAAAAAAAGTATATGTTTAATATATAATCACTATTATCTGCAGGTGCTGCTCAATACGTTTGAATATTGTAAAAATGTTTCATTATTTCAGTTACTCTATTCAAATAGTGAAACTCATACATTCTAAAGATGCATTAGACACTGACTGATATCTTCCAAGTGTTTATTTCTTTTAATTGAAATGATTAGCACTGAGAGAAAATTAGAATATTGTGAAATGATGTAATATTAAAGACACTTAGTATCCCATTCTAATCAGCTAATTAACCCAAAACACCTACAAAGACGTTTAAATGGTCACTCGGTCTAGTCCTGTAGGTTACACGGTCATGGGGAAGACTGCTGACTTGACAGTTGCCCAAAACACGATCATTGACAACAGTCAGTGATGGTTTGGGGTGCCATGTCATCTGCTGGTGTTGGTCCACTGTGTTTTAAAAGCACTATCGCAGCTGAACAACTTTATGGTAATGCAAATTTAATTTTCCAACGACTTGGGGCTTGCACACAGTGCCAAAACTACCAGTACATGGCTTAAGGACCATGGCCAGCAAACCCACCTGACCCCAACGCCATAGAAAATGTATGGAGTATTGCCAGGAGGAAAGTGCAATATGCCAGACCCAACAATGCAGAAGAGCCGAAGGCCACTATCAGAGCAACCTGACGTCTTAAAACACATGAGGAGGGCTACAAACGGATTGACTTTGTGCCACGCAGTGTTGCAGCAGCAATTCATGCAAAAGGAGCCCCGAGCAATCTTGAGTGCCGTACATGTTCATACTTTTCAGTTGGTTAACGTTTCTAAAACCCTTTTTTATTGGTCATAAGTAATATTCTAATTTTGGTTTCAAAGTCTGTGCAAGATTCAGCACTATGTTCTTGGAAACATTGTTGGTTAGCACTGCAGTACACACTTCAAAACCCAAGTTCCCCAAGTGTATTGCATGTGTATTGAAAAATATAAATCCAGATCTTACCGTACAGTATATGCTATAAATTAAGCCATACTGTAATTCTCATTTTGAATCAGTGTCCTTTTTGTTACTGTCTGAAGTAAAACACAAATATTTTTAAGTTCATATAGTGTGTTAGGGCAGAGGTCAACTCATTTGCATACAATCTTCCATGATTCCATTTTAGGTACAATGTGTGTGGACTACACTGTTTACATTTACGTTGAGGTTCAACGTTTTGTTGAAGTTTGGTCAAAGTACATGTTTTGGTAGCAGCAAAATTCGTTTGGCGCACAATGAAGGGTTGTACTGGAATTTTCTGGAACTCTGGACTTCCCCCTCGTGGGACTTATCTTATATGCAGCTTTAATGTAATAATATATGCAACAATAAAGTATAAGGAAAAACAATAAATCATACAGCATAACTCACCAGGATCAATGAATCTAGAGGCGTAGTCGAAAGTGTCGTACGCTGTGTGGTACGCCGGATAAATCCTGGCGTTTGTTTTAGTCTGTGTGGGGGGGAAAAAATGATTAGATCAATACGAGCGAGATGAGTTCCTTTGATTTAATACCAGGATTTCCATTGCATCCACAATTCAGCATTCATAGCATCATAATCCCCTTTCTCTACAGAAATATACTGGTCATTTGAAAACGTGACAATACGGGTAAAATGTACAGCATAGCTGTTTTAAAAACCCACAATTTATACATGTTTATGCTTTACCAATATTTTTTAATATTCAAGTGTTAGATTTCGCCTCGCAAAAGTGACTCCGATTCCATCTGTCCATCAATCTTCCATTATCATTTGTTAGTGGTGAGGACTTTTATGTTTAAAAAGTGTGTTGGGCATTTTGAAGAGAGATGGGAGGTGCTCTTATTGCAAATGTTGATCCAACATCAGAGGAGAACGTCAAAGTCAAAATAGCAGGACGGCTTGGAGGGGGAAGCAAGCCATTAGATAAAAGTAGACAAATAAAAAAACATAAATCATATCATACAAAGCCATATGTGCATTTTAATAAAAATAATCTAATAAAAATGTAAATGAACCAGAATATTTGTCAATCATAATGATAAATTACATTTTAAATGAAATACAGAATTATCAAAATAAATGAAATAATATATGACGTGTGAATTTTTCTAAAAAAAAAATTAAAGTTAAATAAAAAAACAAAATTACATCAAAACCCATGCAGTAGTTCCACTATAGTTTAATGTTTCATTGAATTGTAAATAAAAAATGGTTATTAATCTGGAATTTTCCATACCCTGTCATAAGTGTATGAAAGGTCCACGGAAGTGATTCCCAAGTGATGGACAAAGGGAGCATAATCACTCCCAGCTCCTGTCAGATATCCCACCCTGTGGAAGGACAGAAGCGGTACATTGACTCAGATGATAAATATTAAAATCAGGTCAGGTCAGATCCGGTGAGAAGGGTCCTCTGGGTGGGAATTGAGCCACGTGTTCGTAGAATCGCAATTGCCGCTCGCGGATCTGGCAAGAGACCCGTCCCATCTGCGCCCTATCGAGTACCTTTTGGTTCGACACAAAGTCGTTCCATCAATACCCGTAGATTCTCCGAAGGGTCGTGGTTGCAAAGGAATCCAGTCTGCGCCTCAGCGCGTCGTTTAGGGACCAGGCTTCACAACCGTAAAAAAGGGAGAAATTACCAAGGAGCGGAAGACGCAGACCTTTGTTCCTGAGCTCAGATACCACACGGTCTTATTCAGTGAACCCATAATTCCTTGAGCGATGCCAAGTCGACGAACGACCTTTGCCTTGCAGAATGCGGAACGATCGACACTGCCAAGATAAGTGAATCGCTCCACAACTTCAACATTCTTACCTGCCACAGAGATGGAGTTATCAGCAGCGTCCAAAAGATCACCAAACAGTTTGTTTTAATCCAGAAGACACGCAGTCCCAGCGGTTCTGCTTCCTCGCTCAACGTTTGGAGCGCCTCAACGAGGGCTTCCCGGGTCTCAGCGAAGATCACTGAGTCGTCAGCGAAGTCAAGATCGTACATCTGTCCTCACCTAACGACACTCCGCAGCTCAAACGGCCGATCGCCCCACACATAATCCGGTCCATACAAGCACTAAAAAGTGAAGGGGCGAGAACACACCCCTGTCTCACCCGGGCATCAACCGGGAAGAAGTCAGTGAGTGCTCCCCCACACCTCACAGCGCTCTCAGTACCTGAATACAGAGAGGCAATAAGCTGGACAAGTCGCTAAGGGATCCCGCGTTGGTCCAGGACCTTCCACAGGGCATCCTTACTGACCGAATCGAACACCTTCTTGAAGTCAACATATAGGCTCCAAGAAAACCCACATCAAATTCACAAAGACCCTGTGAGTATTCGTAGCACAAGGATACGGTCCATGGAGGACCGTTTCGGATTTAAGCTGGACTCCTCAGGGTGCCGATGCGCAAGCAGCTGGCCACGAACTCTGCTCAAAAGGATTCTCGCGAGAACCTTGCCCAGTAACGAGAGCACTGTAATGCACCGATAGTTGTTGCACTCCCGAGGTCACCCGTCCCCTTACAGATTGGAACCATAAATCCGCCTTTCCAGTCGGAGGGGATGATCCCCAAGTTCCATACGGAACAGATGAGCGAATGCAATGACCGAAGCCCGCCCCCCCCGGCTTCAGTATCTCAGCGTAGACACCATCCATACCCGCCGCCTTTCCATCCTTCAGCTGCTCAACCGCCTTCCTTGTATCATCTAGGGAAGGTGGATCACAGTCCACGGGTGGAACAGAGATCAAGATCTCAGCATCTCCCACCGAGAGGTCACGGCTAGGCGGAGGAGCCTTATACAGGTCTCCACAGTATTTGAACCATTGTCCCATCACAGCCGATCCCTCGAACAGGATGTCACTGGCAGCTGAATGGACCGCAGGACAATGCGGAGGAGGCTGAGGAGCACGAAGGGTTTTTATGGCCCTTCCCGGAGTTGCCCGTTTGAAGGCCACTCTCAACCATCTGACAGAGGCCACAGACCCTTGCTTCCTGGTCCCTGGACGCTGCCCTGACGGCCTCGCGCCTTAACTCCCTGTAACGCTCAGCCCTGCCGTCGAGTCTATCCCTGCGGCACTCCTCGATGATGTCAACTGTCTCCTTGGAGATGTGGCTTCGTGTTGCCCCCCAGACACTAGGAATACAACCAGCGGTAGCATCAAGAATGCTGGTTTTGAGGGATATCCATTTGCTGCTAAGGGTCGTCTGAGTGCCCACCTTCCCCAAGGTTTTCAACAATCTTACTAAAGTATGCCTCTTCCACGACATGATCTCGAAGACAGGAGACGTCCGGTCTAAGTTGAACGTTCGACGCCCATCTAGGTATCCTAACTCGAAGTTTCAGCGTAACTACCAGCAGCCTGTGATCCCTGCTGTAGAACCTGAAGACCCTGCAGTTCTGGAGCCATTTCCACCGTCCGGAAACGAGAATGTGGTCGATCACGACCTTCCTTGTGTTGCCGTCATTGAAATACCAAGACCAGCATCGCGAATCCGTTCTCTGGAACCACAATCCAGCGATCTTAACCCCGGCTAGACGCAAAGTCTAGAAGCATTGAGGAGCTTTCATCTCGCAGTTCAGAGTGGTGTAGACCAAGACTTGTATACGTCCCTGGATGTGCCAATGGCTGCATTAAAGTCCCCTAGGACTTAGGAATCCATCACCGATTGGAGCTCGGTGTAGATCGCTTCTTTCGCGGAGCGCTTACTCACCCCGGTAGGAGCGTATACTGCGAAAGAGACCATGCCCACAGAGTGAGCAAGCCTCATTCGCATGATATGCTCATTGACCGGTGTTACCTCCCTTACCTGGGAGACAAGCCCCTGGGCAACCGCCACTGCTACCCCCTCGGCATGTTGACCGTCACTCCGGCCAGACCAGTAGTAGATGTAACCACCCTCACTGATCTACCCAGAGGACGGCCTCTTAACCTTGGAGAGAGCGGCGGCAGAAATCCCCAGCTGGGCGAGCTCCCACGATAAGCTAGGTATGCAAGTGTCTTCACGGAGAGAAGTCACGTTCCAAGCGCCCACCCGGAGCGGCCACCTCAGATTAAGCCGAGGGATTTTTGAAGCGGATTTTTTGCTTTTCTTTTTTTGCCACGTGCGGGAAATTTAAGGGGGGGGGGTGCAAACCCCATCCCCCGACCCTTGCCCCCCAGAGGCAAGGGTCGCCACACCGTTTCAGTATCATAGATACCGCTGTAGCCAAATAAATAAATATTGAAAACACAAAAATAAATAAAATCATTATTACTTTTTACATGAAATCATCTTATTTTTAACTTTGTCCCAGTGTCTGTAAATAAAATGGAATACTAATGAACAACTTTATCTTTTGATGGTCTAACTGCAATAAACAGTAGTATGCAAAAATTTGGGCACCCCTGATAATTTTCAAGATTTTCCTTGAATAAATATATAGTTGTTTGGATCAGCAATTTCAGTTAAATACTGTATATCATGGCAGACCAACACTGTGATATTTGAGAAGTGAAATCAACTTTTTAGGATTTACAGAAAGTGTGCAATGAATATTTAAACAAAATTAGGCAGGTGCATAAATTTTTGTTTTATTAATCTGAATACCTTTAGCAGTAATTATTGAAACATAATTTGTTTGGTGCAGCACAGTGGCTGAGTGGTCAGCACATTGGCCACACAGTCAGGAGATCTGGAAGACCTGGGTTCAAATCTCCATTGGGCATCTCTGTGTGGAGTTTGCATGTTCTCCCCGTGTGTGCGTGGGTTTTCTCCGGGTACTCCAGTTTCCTCCCACATTCCAAAAACATGCATGTTAGGTTAATTGGCAACTCTAAATTGTCCATAGGTATGAATGTGAGTGTGAATGTTTGTTTGTCTATATGTGCCCTGCGATTGAATGGCGACCAATCCAGGGTGTACCCCGCCTCTCGCCCAAAGTCTGCTGGGATAAGCTCCAGCATCCCCGCAACCCTAATGAGGATGAATTTGTTTGGCAAGCTTATTGACTCTTGACCTACTACACAGGTCATTCCAGTCATGAGAAAAGATATTTAAGGTGGCCAATTCCAAGTTGTTCTACTCTTTGCATCTTCTCTGAAGACAACATGGGAGCCTCAAAACGACTATGAAATGACCTGAAAACAAAGATTGTTCAACATCATGGTTTGGGGGAAGGACACAAAAAGCTATTTCAGAACTTTCAGCTGTCAGTTTGTACTGTGAGGAGCATAGTGAGGTAATGACAAACTACAATCAGATTTCTGGTTAAGGCCCGGAGTGGCAGGCCAAGAAAAATTTCAGGCAAGCAGAGGCGAAGGATGGTGAGAACAGTCAAACTAAACCCACAGACCATCTCCAAAGACATACAACATGATCTTGCTGTAGATGGTGTCAATGTGTATCGCTCAACTGTTCAGCACACCTTGCACAAGGGGATGCTGTATGAGGAAGAAGCGGTTTCTGCGCACATGCCACAGTAGATTGAGGTATTCTAAAGCACATTTAGACAAACTAGCATCATTTTGGAACAAGGTTCTGTGGACTGATGAAAATAAAATTAACTTCTTTGGACAGTGCATGGCGGATGACGAACACAGCATTCCAAGACAAACACAACGCTGTCCACAGCAGAATTTGGTGGTGGCTCCATGAATTTCAGTCTGTATCAGCAGATTCTTGCCAACAATGTTCAAGAATCAGTGACAAAGTTGAAGTTGCACCGGGGCTGAATACTTCAACAAGACAACAACCCTAAACACTGCTCAAATTATACCAGGGCATTCACGCAGAGGAACAAGTACAACACTCTGGAATGGAATCTCAGTCCCCAGACCTAAATTTTATTGAAATTCAGTGGTGTGATTTAAAGCGGGCTGTTCATTCCCGGAAACTATCAAACCTGACTGTTTTGTCAAATGGTCAAATATACTGTCAACCAGAATTCAGACCCTCATTGGAAGGGAAGGGAATGTTTAGAGTTATTTCTGCAAAAGGAGGATCTACTAAATATTGATGTATTTTTTCTGTTGGGGTGCCCAAATTTATGCACCTACCTATTTTTGTTTAAATAATTATTGCACACTGTCTGTAAAAACTTGATTTAGCTTCTCAAATATCACTGTTTGTCTGCTATATTGTATATTTCACTTAAATTGCTGATCCAAACAACTAATGATTTATAAAAGAAAATCTTGAATTGAATTATTAGGGGTGCCCAAACTTTTGCATACCAATGTACTTACCAAGGAATAGGTCCATAGACTGGGCTAGTTCTGTTAGAATACTGGATCCACTTGTCATACACTGTCAGTGAGTCCTGTCTTGGGGCCTTTACCTGGTCAACAAACACACTTTGTTTGGATCAGACAAAACCAACAGACCTCTAACAGCTTGTGGAGAACACTTTTCCCGAGTTGGCGAGTTTGTGTTAATCTGTAGCACCTGAGTAAGACCGTTTACCTGTTTAGCAGCTTTGAAGATGAGGTTCTGCAATGATGGCATTCCTGATGCTTGGAGAGAGGCGTTGGCTGAGGAGCGCAAGGGAAAAAAGAATTGTGTTTTACAGTTAGTGAGTGAAACATGTTGCATTATGTGGCCATTCGACTTCTTAGATCAAATTGCAAAATGTGTTTTAGATGAAGAGTATACTTAGATGAAAATCTCCTTCATCTATCCTTTTTCTATACCGCGTGTCCTCACGGGGTCAAGGGTTGAGGCTATGCTGCAGCCTATCCCAGCTGACTTTGGGAGAGAGGCAGGGTACACCCTGGACTGGTAGCCAGTCAATCGCAGGGCAGACAAACACGCATTCACACTCACATCCATACTTATGGACAATTATAACCCGCAAATTAACCAAACACCTAGGTTTTCGGAATGGGGGAGGGAAACGGAGTACCTGGAGAAAACCCATGCATGCATTTGGAGAACATGCAAACTCCACACAAAGAACATCTCACCTAAAGTCAGCTGGGATAGGCTCCAGCATACCCCTGCAACTCTAGTGAGGCTAAGCGGCATAGAAGATGGATGGATTGTGCACGTGTACCTAATGTTTTGTCATGTGAGTGTTTTAATATGATTTATATCGTACCCAAAACAGATATATCCACGTTGATATAAGCCACAGTGCGTTCACTGAGCTTGGTGAAGTATTGCTGAAGACAAAGGAACGCAAGTTTATTTGGGGCAATTGTTTCTCATCTGTTTTGCCGGTCAAACGTGCACCTCTGTGTATTCTGCCGACCCGATGAGGCCAAACTCTTCCGCCCCCCAGCTTCCAAATATAATTGACCTGCGAGGCCTCCATTTGCCTGCAGAAGAAAGAAAAAGCATATTTTTCTCAGTCCCCATGACTTTGTAAAAAAACACGTTTAGAGGCTACCTTGCTTGACCCTCTTGCCAAGAACCCGTGTTAGTTCCAGCATGACGGACGTCCCACTGCTTGGGTCAATAGCGCCGTGAACCCAACTGTCCCTGTGGTTTCCATAGATCACGTACCTATCTGTAGACCATAACGATGCCATGTCAGTGTCCATAAAGTGGTGTACAAGGTAATGTAATCTTCACTGGCCTCACCGGGCTCCACACTGCCTCTAATGACTCCCATCACATTGGAGGAGTTTTTCACCTCCTCATAATTGAAGATGTCCAACTTCACTTCACTGGAAAAAGTGTGAAGAATAAATGCATTTTGGTTTATGATATTATATTATTATTTATTTACAAAGATTGGTTCATTTGCAGTTCAATTCAGTTGTACTCACAAAGAGTAAAACCCCAAATAACCTTTTGGAGCAAGTTGATAACATCATGCCTTCTCAAACGTTATGTAGCAACATCACTCCTGATGCTTTTTGATTGAAGTAATTACAATAAAAATGTAAAGCGTCAAAGTTCCACCATTCCCAATCCCAGGACGAATACTTACCAATTTATCAGTGCTCTTGTGTTCATCAGAATTTGACTATGCAAATTTTTGAACCAGAATTATTTACTCTAAAATAAACTCATCATGTTCAATATTTCAAGTTAACAAAGATTTTTGTTATTTTAATGTTTTGCCATTCACAGGGATTAGTAGCAGGGATTGACTGGTACATGTGCGTCTGTTCTGGGGAAGTTTGTCATATTAACAAAAAACTGTCCAGGGGAGAAGCCAGATTTCTAATTTAGGTCTTGAAAAGGTTAGAAACCTTGCATTAGAAAAAGTCATGGGATCCACACATAAATGCCGGTAAAGGAAAAACTCCTGTCGGTTGTCTGCCTCAACCCGTCGTGTTGAGCTGGACTACCTGTTGGTGAAGGCAGAAGTGGGTCTAAAGCCTGGACCACCAAAGTTGTAGGAGCAGTTAAAACTTCCCTGCCAAGCCTGTGGAGCTTGTGCTCCATCCAGCTCACTGAAACAATAAAGGAACACTTGTTTGCAACTTCTTATTTGGCTCCATTTATACATCATCAACACTTTCACAAACCAGATTAATATGTAGGCATCCTCGAAGCCAATCGGTTGAATAGGAATGGGAGGGATCCCTGTAATGTTCTCCACCGGAATTCTGTATGTATCCTCTGTAAAATAGTTAACAATAATGTCAACATCTGCTGCAATGATTTACCTGCATTTATCCGTGTGTGTGACCCATTGTAAAAGTCTTACTGGTGTCACAAAGTACAATATAGTGGGAAACAATAAAACACAAGCAATCAAAGAGGCAATAACTTTTTGGATTACACCATATTTACTCAGTTTACCTGTGGCAGAAAAATAGGGAGTGAGCAGGTCTCCGTATTGGGAATTAAACGAGCCCCTCTAAACACCGGAAGGCGGCATGTACCAGGAATGAGGATATGTCTCATTGGAGTCTGACGTGAGACCGTCATTAATGTCCCGGGGGTCCGTGTAGACAAGCACGCCAATGACACCATATGGGGCTGCATTGATGGCCTACGATTAAAATAAAAATTGGACTTATTTGACAGACAAATGTAGCACAAGCCAGTGTCTTATTTTGCCGGTCCCAAGCCCGGATAAATACAGAGGGTTGTGTCAGGAAGGGCATCCGACGTAAAACTTTGCCAAACCAGAACATGCGAATCAGACAATTGACTTCCATACCGGATCGGACGTGGCCTGGGTTAACAACGCCCGCCATCAGTGCTGTTCACCGACAGGGTGCCGGTGGAAACTGGATTACTGTTGGCCGAAGAAGGAGAGGAGGAAGGTGTGTCCGTAGGAGGAGAGAGAAGAGGAATGCTAAGAGTCTAGAACTAAGAGTTGGGACTTTGAATGTTGGAACTATGACAGGAAAAGGTAGAGAATTAGTTGACATGATGCAGAGAAGGAAGGTAGACATATTGTGTGTCCAGGAGACCAGGTGGAACGGTAGCAAGGCTAGAAGCTTAGGAGCAGGGTTCAAGCTGTTCTATCATGGTGTAGATAGGAAGAGAAATGGAGTAGGGGTGATTTTGAAGGAGGAGTTTGCTAGCAACGTCCTGGAGGTAAAAAGAGTGTCAGATAGAGTGATGAGCCTGAAGCTAGAAATCGAAGGTGTGATGTTCAATGTGGTTAGTGGGTATGCTCCACAGGTAGGATGTAAGATGGAGGAGAAAGAGAAATTCTGGTCAGACCTGGATGAAGTGATGCAGAACATCCCTAGAAGTGAGAGAGTTGTCATTGGTGCGGACTTCAATGGGCATGTTGGTGCAGGAAACAGAGATGATGAGGAGGTGATGGGCAAGTTTGGTATCCAGGAGAGGAACGCTGAAGGACAGATGGTGGTCGACTTTGCAAAAAGGATGGAAATGGCTGTAGTGAATACTTTCTTCCAGAAGAGACAGGAACATAGGGTGACCTACAAGAGTGGAGGTAGGAGCACACAGGTAGACTACATCTTGTGTAGAAGGTGTAACCTGAAGGAGGTCAGTGACTGCAAAGCAGTGGTAGGTGAGAGTGTAGCCAGACAGCATAGGATGGTGGTGTGTAGGTTGACTCTAGTGGTGAGAAGGATGAAGAGGGTAAAGGCAGAGCAGAGGACAAAATGGTGGAAGCTGAAAAAGGAGGAGTGTTGCGTGACTTTTAGGAAGGAGTTGAAAAAGGCTATGGGTGGCCAGGAAGTCCTTCCAGATGACTGGACAACTACAGCTACTGTGATCAGGGAGACAGGTAGGAGAGTACTTGGTGTGTCATCTGGAAGGAAAGTAGATAAGGAGACTTGGTGGTGGAATGAGGAGGTGCAGGAGTGTATACAGAGTAAGAGGTTAGCTAAGAAGAAGTGGGACACTGAGAGGACTGAAGAGAGTAGACAGGAGTACAGAGAGATGCAGCGTAAGGTGAAAGTAAAGGTGGCAAAGGCCAAACAAGGGGCTTATGATGACTTGTATGCTAGGTTGGACAGCAAGGAGGGAGAGAAAGATCTATACAGGTTGGCAAGGCAGAGGGACAGAGATGGGAAGGACGTGCAGCAGGTTAGGGTGATGAAGGATAGGGATGGAAGGGTATTGACAGGTGCCAGTAGTGTCATGGGAAGATGGAAAGAGTACTTTGAAGAGTTGATGAATGAGGAAAATGAAAGAGAACAAAGAGTAGAAGAGGTGACTGTTGTGGACCAGGAAGTAGCAAAGATTAGTAAGGAAGAAGTGAGGAGGGCATTGAAGAGGATGAAGAATGGAAAGGCACTCGGTCCTGATGATATACCTGTGGAGGTATGGAAGTGTCTAGGAGAGGTGGCAGTAGAGTTCCTGACCGGGTTGTTTAACAAGATCTTAGATAATGAGAAGATGCCTGAGGAATGGAGGAGAAGTGTGCTGGTGCCCATTTTTAAGAACAAGGGAGATGTGCAGAGTTGTGGCAACTACAGAGGAATAAAGCTGATGAGCCATACAATGAAGTTATGGGAAAGAGTAGTTGAAGCTAGACTAAGGGCAAACGTGAGCATTTGTGAGCAGCAGTACGGTTTTATGCCAAAAAAGAGTACAACAGATGCAGTATTTGCTTTGAGGATGTTGATTGAGAAGTACAGGGAAGGTCAGAGGGAGCTGCATTGTGTTTTTGTAGATCTGGAGAAAGCTTATGACAGGGTGCCCAGAGAGGAACTGTGGTATTGTATGAGGAAGTCTGGAGTGGCAGAGAAGTATGTTAGAGCGGTGCAGGACATGTACGAGGACTGTAAGACAGTAGTGAGGTGTGCTGCAGGTGTGACAGAGGAGTTCCGAGTGAAGGTAGGACTACATCAGGGATCAGCTCTGAGCCCCTTCTTGTTTGCTATGGTGATGGACAGGCTGACGGACGAGGTTAGACAGGAATCTCCATGGACTATGATGTTTGCAGATGACATTGTGATATGTAGTGAGAGCAGGGAACAGGTGGAGGAGAAGCTTGAGGGGTGGAGGTTTGCCCTGGAAAGGAGAGGAATGAAGGTCAGCCGCAGCAAGACGGAGTACATGTGTGTAAATGAGAGGGACCCAAGTGGAAGAGTGAGGTTACAGGGAGAAGAGATAAAGAAAGTGGAGGATTTTAAGTACTTAGGGTCAACAGTCCAGAGCAATGGAGAGTGTGGAAAAGAGGTGAAAAAGCGTGTGCAGGCAGGCTGGAATGGGTGGAGAAAAGTGTCGGGTGTGATGTGTGATAGAAGAGTTTCAGCTAAAATGAAAGGAAAGGTGTACAAAACTGTGGTGAGACCAGCGATGTTGTTTGGTTTAGAGACAGTGCCGCTGAGGAAAAGACAGGAGGCAGAGCTGGAGGTAGCAGAGATGAAGATGCTGAGGTTCTCTTTGGGTGTGACCAGGATGGACAGGATCAGGAATGAGCACATCAGAGGGACAGCACATGTTAGAGGTTTTGGAGATAAAGTCAAAGAGGCCAGACTGAGATGGTTCGGACATGTCCAGAGGAGAGATAGTGAATATATTGGTAGAAGGATGCTGAGTTTTGAATTGCCAGGCAGGAGGCCTAGAGGAAGACCAAAGAGGAGGTTTATGGATGTAGTGAAAGAGGACATGAAGGTAGTTGGCGCAAGAGAAGAGGATACAGAAGACAGAGTTAGATGGAGGAAATTGATTCGCTGTGGCAACCCCTGAAGGGATAAGCCGAAAGGAAAAGAAGAAGACTTATTTGACAGACAGAGCGATGGTGTACAACTCACTTTGGCTGCTCTTCCTGAGCCACCATATCTTGTGATGGCGATGGTGCCTCTGAGATCCAGTGTCTGGTTCAGTAGCTTGTAATCACCTACTGTTCCGTAGTTGGCGTACACCAGTTTCCCCTGAAAACCATTTCAAAAAACAATCAACACTACAAAACAACAAAGAGCACAGTTAATGAGAGCAGTTATTGTTAGGTGTTCATGTATAAAACAAATACAACCTCACACCACTGAAAATACTACTTATGTATGTCATTTGATGATTCTGTTGGATGACCAACCATAACTCCACAAGTCATAACATTATTATTTAAGTGACATGTGACCAGTTCTGAAGTTAGCTTAATAAGTTATATTGTTCCTGTATAACTTTTTAAAAACATTTTATATGAGTTAAACATTAATCTAAGTCGATGTCAAACCTGACAATTGTTACTTTTTATTATTGAATGTCCACCCTCGGTGGAGGGACTGGAGGTAATATTGGATTATTTTTTTACCTGAGGGTGCCCAGCAGGAGAGTAAGCAGCGTATGGTTGAACCACACTAGGATCATTTTGGTCCGGAGTGTAAGCCTTCTCTTTCTCTCTGACTGTGTGCAGGATATTATTGGAGGCGTTGACTGAAATAAACAAGTCAGTGTGGTTGCTCGGTGACTCCATTTGTGCACACTGTGAACTGACTGTTCTGCAGGACATTCAGGTTTGGATGTGATGGACTTACCCACAGTGACCTTATTGGGCCTGTTGGGATCAGGGAAGGACAGATAAACCATGTATTCCTCTCGCCAGGCCAGGTCCAGACCACTTTCAGGATCTTGCCATTTTTTCAGCATCAACTGGACGGTTTGCTCATCTCCAGCTGTGGTGGCCATGTGAGGCACTTTTGTCAACTCCCTGAAGAGAAGCACACAAGTTTGAACATATGTTTCCTCCGTCTGAATTCAAATAAATTAGGTAGGAGTTCTAACATTGACCCACAAGCCTGGGCTGCCACTGGTCAGCACACACACTGCCATACAGGAGTGTGCCATCACTTCATTATACAACGCAAATGTGCAAGGTGGTGGTTATCATTAATAATGCCATATTCTGCTGGGTCCAGATCAAGTTGCTGGGGATCGCTAAAGTGTACGGATCACCTCAAAACAACAGAAAGAAAAACTTGGAAAATTCTTGGGTGGATGTTTATACTTCAAGATTGTTGATTCGCTCATTCAGAAATGGATTCAGCCTCAGACAGATCATCCATCATCATGCAGAAGCCGAGCATCCGGGCCAGCCCACTGCCCAATAGACTCCCAGTGATGCTCAGCGTTTGATGGGTGGGACAAAGCCCAGAATTTATCCATTGACCGTCCAGTTTTGCGCAGTACAACAACCCACACTACACTTCCCCATCAAAGTCAATAGAATCACAAAAAAAAAAGTTTTAGAAATCTGAGAACTTCCATTCTGTCATATATTGTACAGTTGTGTTCAAAATAATAGCAGTGCAATGTGACTAACCAGATTAATCACTGTTATTAGTATATTTTTATTGTTACATGTCAAACAAGTTACTAGTAAGTGCAGTAGATTCTCAGAAAACAAACATTCATGATATGCACTCTCTTAAGGCTGCGCAATTGGGCAATTAGTTGAAAGGGGTGTGTTCACAAAACAGCCGTGTCTGCCATTGACTTTACACACTCAAAACTTTTGAACAAACCTTTTTGTTTCTAGGATTTGTCAATCCTGCGAATCACTAAACTAATATTTAGTTGTATGACCACAGTTTTTTATAAATGCTTCACATCTGTGTGGCATGGAGTCAACCAACTTATGGCACCTTTCAGCTGTTATTCCACTCCAAGATTCTTTAACAGCAATCGACAATTCATTAACCTTTCTTGGTTTGGCTTCAGAAACAGCATTTTTGTTCTCGAGTTCTCGATTGGATCAAGGTCCTGGGGATTGGACTGGCCACTCCATAACATTAATTTTGTTGGTTTGGAACCAAGATTTTGCTGGTTTACTAGTGTGTTTGGGGTCATTATCTTGTTGAAACACCCCAGGGGTTCTTGTAAATAGATTACCTTCACACGAACGTCTTCCAACTGTCACAGTACAGGTAACTGCTAGTCTGATCATTGGCTGAGCCTTTTTCATTCTCCTTATTCTTCGATCCATTTTGATAGATGTCTTCCGTTTTCTGCCAGGTGTCTCTGGCTTTGCTCTCCGTTTGAAGGCATTGGAGATCATTGGAGATCATAGCTGAAGAGCCAATATTTTTTGCGCCTCTTTATAAATTTTCCCCTCTCCAATCAACTTTTGAATTAAAGTATGCTGTTCTTCTGAACAATGTCTTGAACGACCCATTTTCCTAAGGCTTTTTAAAAGAAATGCATGTTCAACAAGTGCTGGTTTCATCCTTAAATAAGAGCCACCTGATTCACACCTGTTTTTTTTAAGCAAAATTGAACACTAATCGCTAATTGAATGCCACACTGCTATTTTTTTGAGCAACCCCCTTTCAACTAATTACCCAATTGCACAGCCTTAAGAGCGTACATATCATGAATGCTGGGTCTTGCTTGTTTTCTGATAATCTACTGCACATACTGGTAACTTGTTTGCCATGTAGCAATAAAAATATACTAATAACCAGAGGTGGGAGTAAATCACTCATGTACAAGTCACAAATAAGCACCAAGTTACAAGCCCCAAGCACCTTCAAGTTACAAGCAAAGTCCGAGTCAATCTTTATGAGAATCAAAGGTTAAATTACAACTTTTTTCCCCAACTGATTTCAAAAGGCTGGACAGCTACGTGAGGAGAACAACACAACTTCAGCGGTAACCGAGGCTCTTCAACAGGAAGAGGATGAATTAAAAACTTTCTGACGTTTCTGTTATGTTTACGTTTTACTGCCGTGTTACGGGCACTGTTTGGAAGCAAGATATATAAACAAACATTCACAAAATCTTTGTGTCTGTTTCTCCTCCCGGCCTATCCATGTTGTGTTCTGTCAAATTGTGCCAAAGTGAGCGCATGCGTAAAATAAAGCAGCCGAATGGGACTTGTTAAAATAGTCATACGGGTATATTTTGGATATTTGAAAAATACAACAAAGCAATAAACCAAAAACAAGTAATTTCAAGTCAATTAGCTCAAATCTGAGTTAGGTCTAAAGTCGAGCACATCCAGTCAAAGTCAAGTCAAATCTTTTTGGAACCTTTGTCAAGCAAGTCATAAGTCTTAAAAATTTGTACTCGAGTCTGACTTGAGTCAAGTCATGTGACACTGGGGAGTGTTTTGACTACCCCAAATACCTCAGCCACGGTGATGGAACTGTCCGCGTTCATGCCCTCAGACCTGCAACCTAGGGTGTCTTGGTGCCAAGAGCACTTGTGGACGTCCTTATGTTCGAACATGGGGTTTGTTATAAACAATCTGTGGTTTGCATCGAAGTGCAATAACAAAACACCGCACCCACTGACGACCCTTCAGGTCACACTGTCATTGCCCACATGGGCGTTGAAGTCTCCCAGTAGAACTATGGAGTCACCAGCTGGTGTGCTCTCCAGCACCCCCCTGATAGACTCTAAGAAGGCTGGGTACTCTGAGCTGCCGTTTGTACGCACAAACAACAGCCGGGACCCTTTCCCCAGCCCGAAGGCGTAGGGAAATTACCCTCTCGTTCACCGGAGAAGACTCCAACAGAGAGGCCAAGCCGGGGGGCTATACCAGCTCGCCGTCTCTCCCCTGCAGCAACTCCAAAGTAGAACAAGCTCCAGCCCCTCTATAGGAATTTGGTTCCAGAGCCCAAAATGTGGGTTGAGATGATTCCGACTATGTCTAGTCGGAATGTTTCAAACCTGGAGACCAGGTTGCCTGGAGCTCCGGCCTCGACTGCCACTCAAATCGCACAGCACTAAACCCTTATGCTTCCCCTTTCAGGTAGTGGGTCTGCGGGGGGGAGATCCGGTGTGGCTTGTTCGGGCTTGTCCCGGCCGGGCCCCACGGATGAAGGCCCGACCACCAAGCGCTCGCCTGCAAGCCACTCCCCCAGGCCTGGCTCCAGGTTAGGTGTGTCCGGGCGAGGTGCGGTCCATCCTCTTAGTTATGTTCATAAGGGTCTTCTGAATCACTCTTTGTCTGGCCCGTCACCTAGAACCTGTTTGTCTTGGGAAACCCTACCAGGGGCATAAAGCCCCCGACATAGCTCCTGGGATCACTCGGGCACTCAACCCCTGCACCAGGATAAGGTGGTGATTCACATGTTCTCTTCTGTTTATTTATATTATATTTATTCAATTATTTACTAATATTTATTATGATTATCGTTCATCGTGATTGCTATATAATTTCTTTACCATGACAAGGACATTGACTACTAATTTAACACACTGTTCCATTACCTTACTTATGTATTTTAAATTTAGTAACTGCAGGAAGTCTACAAATGGAGCAATAAAAAAGTGCATACAGTAATTGACCATACACAAACTCACCTAAGGTTCTCCTGAATTTGGATGTTGTCCACCTCAGACAAGATCTCCTCCACCATCTTCTCATCCACATCTTTGGCCACATCCTTCACCCACGATGCCGTGGTGCTGGTACTCTTCTCGATGCCATAGTGTCCGATCAGAATACCAGCGGTCAGCACCGCTGCACCACACAAAAGTCCAATCAACACCTTCTTTATCATATTCTTCTAACTTAAGAGAGCTACCAGATTGAATGTTGATTAAGAGAATGTTTGCAACGTCTGAAATGATCCTGACTACAGCAGTAAACTGATGACAGTAACAGTCACACACGCGTGATAACAGTCTTAGATGTTTGAACTACGAGATGGACTTTATCCTTTTGTATGTGTGTGTGAGAGAGCGGGTTTTATTTGCCATGTTTGGAGCCACTTTCAATGTCCCTTTTCATAGTAGTAAATGAGTGTGTGTGTTGAACTACAGTAAAAAAATCATGTTCTAACCAACTTCCTGGTCAGCAGTTTGTCAGCAGTTGCGGTGGAGCAGCGGTTCTACTCCAAGTCTCTCCCGGATGACAGTGCTTCTCACCCTATCTATAAGGGAGAGCCCAGCCACCCTGCGGAGAAAACTCATTTCGGCCGCTTGTACCCGCGATCTTGTCTTTTCTGTCACTACCCAAAGCTCATGATCATAGGTGAGGGTAGGAACGTAGATTGACCGGTAAATTGAGTGCTTTGCCATTTGGCTCAGCTCTCTTTTCACCATGACAGACAGGTGCAGTTTTCATCACCGCAGACGCTGCACCAATCCGCCTGTCCATCTCGCGTTCCATCCTTCCATCACTCGTGAACAAAACCCTGAGGTATTTAAACTCCTCCACTTGAGGCAGGACCTAATCCCCGACCCGGAGATGGCACTCCACCCTTTCCCGGGAGAGTACCATGGACTTGGACTTGCTGATTCTCATCCCAGCCGCTTCACACTCAGCTGCGAACCGATCCAATGAGAGTTGAAGGTCACTGTTCAATCAAGCAAACAGGACCACATCATCTGCTTTGTTGTGCAATTCTGTTCATGAAAGTAGTGAACAGAATCGGTGACAAAGGGCAGCCCTGGTGGAGTCCAACCCTCATTGGAAATGGGTCCGTCTTTTTTTCGGCAATGCGAACCAAACTCTGACACCGGTCATACAGGGAACGAACCGCCTGGATTAGGTGGTCCGATACCCCATATTCCCGGAGCACTCCCCACAGTATTCCCCAAGGAACAAGGTCGAATGCCTTCTCCAAGTCCACAAAACACATGTAGACTGGTTGGGCAAACTCCCATGCACCCTCAAGGACCCTGCCGAGAGTATAGAGCTGGTCCACAGTTCCACGACCAGGACAAAAACCACACCGCTCCTCCTGAATCCAAGATTAGACTATCCGGCGGATCCTCCTCTCCAGAACATCTGAATAGACCTTACCGGGAAAACTGAGGAGTGTGATCCCACGATAGTTAGAACACACCCTCCGGTCCCCCTTCTTGAAAAGCGGGACCACCACCCCGGTTTGCCAGTCCAGGGGCACTGACCCCGACGTCCACGCAATGCTGCAGAGTCGTGTCAACCAAGACCCACCCACAGCATCCAGGGCCTTAAGGAACTCCGGCCGGATCTCATCCACCCCCGGGGCCTTGCCACCAAAGAGTTTTTTGACCACCTCGGTGACCTCAGCCCCAGAGATAGGCGAACCCGCCTCAGAGTCCCCAGGCACTGCTTCCATGTTGGAATGCGTGTCGGTGGGATTAAGGAGGTCTTCAAAGTATTCCCTCCACCGGTCCACAACATCTCGAGTCGAGGTCAGCAGCACACAGTCTCCACCATACACGGTGTTGACCGTGCACTGCTTCCCCCGCCGGAGACAGTAAATGGTGGTCCAGAATCTCTTTGAAGCCATCCGGAAGTCGTTTTCCATGACCTCTCCGAACTCCTCCCATGTCTGTGTTTTTGCCTCAGCGACCGCCAGAGCTGCAGACCGCTTGGCCTTATGGTATCTTTCAGCTGCCTCCAGAGTTCCATGGGCCAAGACAGCCTGATAGGACTCTTTCTTCAGTTTGACGGCATCCCTCACAACTGATGTCCACCAACGGGTTCTGGGATTACCGCCACGATAGGCACTGACCACCTTACGGCCACAGCTCCGATCGGCCGCATCGACAATGGAGGCACAAAACATTGCCCACTCTGATTCAATGTCCGCTGCCTCCCTCGGAACATGGTCAAAGCTCTCCCGTAGGTGGGAGTTGAAACTCCTTCTGACAGGGAACTCTGCCAGACGTTCCCAGCAGACTCTCACAATGCGTTTGGGTCTGCCAGGTCTGACCGGCATCCTCCCCCACCATCGGAACCAACTCACCACCAGGTGGTGATCGGTTGACAGCTCCGCCACCCTCTTCACCCGAGTGATCAAAACATGTGGCCGCAAGTCCGACGAACCAACCACAAAGCTCAGGCTCCTTCTCTGCCAGAGAGGTGACATTCCACGTACCGACAACTAGCTTCTGTAGCCTAGGATCGGACCGCCAAGGCCTCTGCCTCCGGCCGCCACCCAGCTCTCTTTGCACCTGAACCCTTTGGCCCCTCCCACGGGTGGTGAGCTCAAGGGAGGGGGGTGACCCACGTTACCTTTTTGGGCTGTGCCCGACAGGGCCCCATGGAGGTGCAGGCTCGGCCACCAGACGCTCGCCATCGTGCCCCGCCTCCGGGCCTGGCTCCAGAGTGGGGCCCCGGTGACTCCCGTCCGGGCGAGGGAAAACGAAGTCCATTGTTTTTAATCATCATCAGGGTCTATTGAGCCACTCTTTGTCTGGTCCCTCCCCTAGGACCTGTTTGTCATGGGTGACCCTACCAGGGGCATGACAGCCCCCGACAACTTAGGTCCTAGGATCATTGGGACACGCAAACTCCTCCACCACAATAAGGTGGTGACTCAGGGAGGAGTATTCATATGTATATAATTCACATATTCATTCATTCATTTTCTATGCTGCTTACCTTCACTAGGGTCGCAGGGGTTATGCTGAAGGCTATCCCAGCTAACTTTAGGTGACAGACAGAGTACACCCTGGACTGGTCGCCAGCCAATTGCAGGGCACGTATAGACAAACAATCATTAACACTCACATTCATATCATTGGACAATTTAGACTGAAGTCTGAAAAAATGGAGATTCAGGTTGTGCATGAGCATCAAACAGCAAGCTATGTGAAGATGTCACAGGGAGCAGCCCCCAATACTGAAGGCCCTCTTTTGTGTGGTAATGACTGGATTTTCAACAGGACAACGCATGCAGACATTTAACAATGTCCTCCGGACAAAGGATTTCTTCCAGAGGAACAAGGTCACTCTTTTGGACCATCCTAGGTGTTCCCATGATCAAAATCTAATTAAGAACGTTTGGGAATATGCGAGTGACTGGCGACCAGTCCAGGATGTACCCCTCCTCCCGCCTAAAGTCAGCTTGGATAGGCTCCAGCATACCCGCGACCCTAATGAGGATAAGTGGTATAGAAAATGGATGGACAATTAGGCCCTAGACAAGAGGTGCATCCAAGCATCCACTTGGCATTTTCAAATTCCTTTTTTTTAAACCTTTAACATCAAAACTGTAGCCGGCAACATGACTTGCAGTGGCACAATTGGGTCACTAAAATAGTCAGATGCAATTTGTAGCTTTTACAAAAAAGCCGTACAAACAACACACGACGCACAAGGTAACCCACTTAACTGCACCATCTGGGCAAATAAATAAATATTTATACACAACACCCATGTAAAAAAAAAACACAAACATACTCGCCGCAAGGCATGCTGGGTAGCTTGTGATACTCTTTCTCCCCAACATTCTGCCGTGTTTGTCACAATTCTGCTTGATTGCAAAATATGTTGGGGAGGTTGTTACAGTAAACAAGGAGGTGTTAACATAGCAAATGTTTTAATGTTCATAATTCATAATTTCGCAGGTTTTCTTAAATAACTGTTTAAAGTTATTTGTTATGGTTAGCGCTTAGTTGCTGTTTATCACCCACTTAGAAGAAGTAGTTGATTTAATGCGTTAACTTGCTGTAGCTGTTCTGTGTTTTTGTTTCGTTGCCCCGTGAGCAAATTTGTCATTCTGTCATTCTTAGATTAATACAAAAAAACACATCAGAAACTATATAGAGCTAGATGAGTTCCATTTATTGATTACCAGGATTTCCTTAATCAAAAAACAGCTCATAACATCATAGTCCCCTTTTTTTTACAGAAAAGCAAGCCATGAGTCAAAAATAGACAATATTTGCTGGTTGTTTCGAAACATACGCCACCCAAAAGTGGGGCTTTCCTGTACTGTATTAACCCTCTTAGACACAAAAGTATTTGTGACATTCCTAAAATAATTTCCTGCAGTATACAGGTTTGGACACAGATGAACACTTTCTGGCATAACATTTTTGGGGGGTAAAGGAAGTTTGGAAGTTTCCCCAACCGGTCTACATGTTGCTTTGTGGATTTAGAAAAGGCATTCGACCGTGTCTCTCGGGGTGTCCTGTGGGGGGAGCAGTTTGCGGCTGAGTGTGAAGCTTCTGGGATGAGACTCAGCACCTCCAAATCCGAGGCCCCAGTCGGAAACAGTTGGATTGTACCCTCCGGGTAGGGAATGAGGTCTTGCCCCAGGTGTAGGTGTTCAAGTGTCTCGGGGTTTTGTTTACGAGTGAGGGAAGGTTTGAAGCGTGAGGTCCACGGACGGATCCGTGCATTGTCTGCGGTAATGCCGTCGCTGTAACGGACCATCGTGGTGAAGAGAGCTGAGCCGGAAGACAAAGCTCTCTATTTATATGGATTGATCTATGTTCCCTCCCTCACCTATGAAAAAATGTGATTGCGGATACAAGCGGCGGAATTCAGTTTTCTCCGTAGGGTGGCTGGACTCAGATAGTATGAGATAGAAGATATAAGATCTAAGAAGTTGAATGGCCAGGAATGCCATCATTACAGAACCTCTTTTTCATAGCTGCTAAACAGGTAAACGGTCTTACTCAGGTGCTACAGAGAATTACAAACTCGTCACACTAGGAAAACTTGGTCTCCACAAGCTGTTGGTTTTGTCTGATCCAAACAATTGGTTTGTTGACCAGGTAAAGGCTCCAAGACAGGACTCACTGACAGTGTATAACAAGTGGATCCAGTATTCTAACAAAACTAGCCCAGCCTTCGGACCCATTCCGTGGTAAGTATATTACGATTACACCATCAAAAGATCAAGTTGTTCAACCACCATGCATTCAACCATAGTGGAACTGCTGCAAGGGTTTTGATTTTATTTCGGTTTTGATTGAATTTAAATTTTTAGCATTTTTCAGAAAAATAATTCAAACATGTCTAATATTATTTCATTAATTTTGTGAATTTTGTATTTAGTTTAAAATGTAATACATTATGGCTGAAAGATATCCTATACATACAGTATTCTATACATATATAATAATATATATTCAACTCCTTCAACCTCCATGGCCTCACTCAACTCCTCCCACACCCTCAAGTTTTTGCCTCAACTCTGCCGAAGCCGCGTGCCCCTTGGCTTGTTGGTACCTGTCAGCTTCTGGAGTCCCGCAAGCAATCCATGCTTGATAGGACTCCATCTTCCGTTTGACGGCAACCCTGACCTCCAGTGTGCACCATCGGGTTTGGTTCCTGCCGCCACGACTGGCACCAACCACCTTGCGGCCGCAAACGCAACTGGCTGCCTCGTCAATGGAGGCACGGAATACACCCCATTCAGACTCCATATTCCCATCCTCCCCCGGGGTGCAGGCGAAGCTCAGCCAGAGGTGAGCTTTTAAAATGTGACAAATGAGAGACTCTGCCAGACGTTCCCAGCACACCCTCACTACACGTTTGGGTCTCCCAGGTCTGTCCGGCATCCTCCCCCTCCATCTAATCCAACACATCACCCTGTGGCAACCCCTCTCTTAATAATTACTTGCTTACTATCAAATTAATTCATCGTGTTCAATATTTCAAGTTAACAAAGTTGAAAAAGGATTTATATTTTTTAGGTGTGCAGAGGTAGGCTGTAGATGCCTTCTGCCTTCAGCATCTGCTGCAATGATTTACCTGCATTTATCCGTGTGTGTGACCCATTGTAAAAGTCTTACTGGTGTCACAAAGTACAATATAGTGGGAAACAATAAAACACAAGCAATCAAAGAGGCAATAACTTTTTGGATTACACCATATTTACTCTGTTTACCTGTGGGAGCAAAATAGGGAGTGAGCAGGTCTCCGTATTGGGAATTAAACGAGCCCCTCTCCACACCGGAAGGCGGCATGTTCCAGGAATGAGGATATGTCTCATTGGAGTCTGACGTGAGACCGTCATTTATGTCCCGGGGGTCCGTGTAGACAAGCACGCCAATGACACCAATACGTTATATTGTTCTTGTATAACTTTTTAAAAACATTTTATATGAGTTAAACATTAATCTAAGTCGATGTCAAACCTGACAATTGCTACTTTTTATTATTGAATGTCCACCCTCGGTGGAGGGACTGGAGGTAATATTATTGGATTATTTTTTTACCTGAGGGTGCCCAGCAGGAGAGTAAGCAGCGTATGGTTGAACCACACTAGGATCATTTTGGTCCGGAGAGTAAGCCTTCTCTTTCTCTCTGACTGTGTGCAGGATATTATTGGAGGCGTTGACTGAAATAAACAAGTCAGTGTGGTTGCTCGGTGACTCCATTTGTGCACACTGTGAACTGACTGTTCTGCAGGACATTCAGGTTTGGATGTGATGGACTTACCCACAGTGACCTTATTGGGCCTGTTGGGATCAGGGAAGGACAGATAAACCATGTATTCCTCTCGCCAGGCCAGGTCCAGACCACTTTCAGGATCTTGCCATTTTTTCAGCATCAACTGGACGGTTTGCTCATCTCCAGCTGTGGTGGCCATGTGAGGCACTTTCGTCAACTCCCTGAAGAGAAGCACACAAGTTTGAACATATGTTTCCTCCGTCTGAAATCAAATAAATTAGGTAGGAGTTCTAACATTGACCCACAAGCCTGGGCCGCCACTGGTCAGCACACACACTGCCATACAGGAGTGTGCCATCACTTCATTATACAACGCAAATGTGCAAGGTGGTGGTTATCATTAATAATGCCATATTCTGCTGGGTCCAGATCAAGTCGCTGGGGATCGCTAAAGTGTACGGATCACCTCAAAACAACAGAAAGAAAAACTTGGAAAATTCTTTTTTTTCAAGTTTGCTGATTCGCTCATTTTACTGTGAATCAAAAATGGATTCCACCTCAGCCACATCATCCAATCATCCGGGCTCAGCGTCCGATGGGTGGGACAAAGCCCAGCATTTAACCAATGACCGTCCAGTTTTGCGCAGTACAACAACCCATTCTACACTTCCCCATCAAAGTCAATAGAGACTCAGCAAGTGACTGTGACTCTGCAGGGATAAATGAGAAAGAAGTCTGTGATTCTGAGCAAAAGATGAACGCATTGTAGTGCATATTTAGTCGATGAAATGTACACAGAACAGTACATATTTCACCACTTTTTGAGACATTTTAGGGGAAGTTGAGCTTCCCTTTCAGTCTTAGAGCAATCTCCACTTGTCCAGACCAATGTTCTGAGAATACACAAAAACGACCTGAGCATTCCTTAGACCTGCACACTGTGCACAGAATCCCACCTGTCCAGAACCCGAGAAGTTCCATTCTGTCATATTTTATAAATGAGTGGTTTGAGCTTCTTTATTCTCAACCTCAGACAAAACATGCCGTGAAAGTCTCTCATATAATTAACCATCTGAATCTTGTAAAAAGCCTCTGGTTTATAATTTTATTTTCCATTTCTTTTCTTGTTAATGAAATATACTTTCATTTCCTCATTGACTTTCACTTTATGTTTTAAAGCAGTCGATTGGGATTTACTTGAAATTGATGCCATATTTGTCGAAGCAGGTGGAGTGGTAAGTTGGCCACACAGTCAGGAGGTTTAGGGTTCAAATCTCAGTTGGGCATCTTTGTGTGGAGTTTGCATGTTCTCCCCGTGTGTGTGTGGGTTTTGTCCGGTTACTCCGGTTTCCTCCCACATTCCAAAAACATGCATGTTAGGATATTGTCAACGTGAATGTTTGTTTGTCTGCCCTGTCATTGACTGGCGACCGGTGCAGGGTGTACCTTGCCTCTTGCCTCCAGCTGGTCATTGCTGGAGGCAATCGGTCGAGTCAGCTGGGATAGACTTCAGCATACCCCTGCAACCCCAAAAGGATAAGCAGCATAGAAAATAAATGGAACTCTCAAGCGACTTTCCTGTCCCTTCAGCAGCACAAACCCTGCGTAACACTTCCTGTATCCGGTATCTAGTACACAGTACCTAGTATCTAGTCCGTCCATCAAAACAAAAGCACGGCAGTAAAGCATTTGGTAAAGTTACACCACACATTCAGTCCATACTTTTCACCCCCCAAAACTCCCTTGCTTCTTTAGCTTTGCAGCATGTTTTATAAAACAAGCCTTTCTCTTAAACATTGTAAGAGTCAAGAGTATGCCTTTACTTGTTTTATACCAGGCTCTTATTTTGTAAATGTTGGTTGAGGAAGTGACGTATGTTAATGGCGCTAAAAGGATGAAGAAGCCTACTTTAGGTGATATGTTTATGGCTGCGGTCTGCCTGGAATAATTAATAAAATATCTCCTAAAGCTTCATGCTGATGTCGTGCTTGACTCCCACACGCAACAGGAACACTGCTACTTGACACTTTCTCAATCAAAAATGAAAACATCTCACCCAGCTTCGCCTTTCGGTGTGGGTTTCTTTTTTCAGTCCTCCCTGCACAGGCTGTCACATAGAACCTCCTAGAACCTCAGACTTCCTCCGCTTCCCATGCTACACAGCCTCATGTTCCTTGCCTGTCCATTCCATTCCATTTTCTTCCGCTTATCCAGGTCCGGGTGGCGGGGGCAGCAGTCTCAGTAGAGAAGATCAGATCCCCCGGTGTCCACCATTGGGTTCGAGGCTTGCCACCACGACTGGCACCGACCACCTTGCGGCCGCAACTACGACTGGCTGCCTCAGCAATAGAGGCACGGAATACGACCCATTCAGACTCAATATCCCAGGCCTCCCTTGAGATGCAGGCGAAGCTCTGCCGGAGATGAGAGTTGAAGACTCGACGAACGGGAGACTCTGCCAGATGTTCCCAGCACACCCTCATTACGCGTTTGGGTCTACCAGGTCTGTCTGGCATCTTTCCCCGCCATCTAATCCAACTCATCACCAGGTGGTGGTCAGTTGACAGCTCAGCCCCTCTCTTCACCCGCGTGTGCAGAACATACGGACGCAGGTCTGATGATACGACCACAAAGTCGATCATAGACCTGCGACCTAGGGTGTCCTGGTACCAAGTGCACTTATGGACATCCTTATGTTCGAACATGGTGTTTGTTATGGACAAACTGTGGTTCGCACAGAAGTCCAGCAACAAAAACACCACACGGGTTCAGATCAGGGAGGCCGTTTTTGCCTGTCCTGTATGTATATTACCTTTGTGGTTTCCATCTTCTCTGGGTCTTTGTAAGTAGCTTCTCCCTGCTGGGCAATTCCAGCAGTGGTCTTTTGCTTTGTTACTTTGGCGCAGTTTCCCTCTCTGCTTGATTTTTTCAGCAGCTCCTTTAGTTTACTTGCTGGCGTCTTTTCCCTGGCAGCATTTTTTGTTTTATTCCTGGTGTGTGGCATTGCCTGCGTTTTGTTTTGGACTCTGTTTTTTTACCATTTTGTTCTGTTGTGCTTATTTCCTCTTTGAGGACATTTTGGTATTAAAATATTTCTGTTCCTACCTGACCCGTCTTGTCTGTGCATCCGGGGACTCCACATTGGACAGCTCCTCAGAAACGTGACATAACAAGTACAGAATCCCAAGATTTATTAGCCCTTAACATTAATAAATGAATGAAGCTTTTGAAATTAACATGTATTTGGCCTTATTAAAGCAAATAAGCATTTAACATTTAATCTTTTTAATATAATATGATAATATTATATTACTGCTTATTGAAGCATATTACAAGCACCATAACACCATACATTTTGTTCTTCTGTTCTGTTCTGTTCTGTTCTTCTGTTTGCACAGTGCCCCGTAAAAGAACCGCTTTAATTTTGTTTTTATTTAGCTTGGTGAATGAATGTCTGTTTCGCCATAATACCGGATAGCAAGCAGCATTTAGCTCTGTTAACTTTGCTGGGAAATTAGTGACCCCAAAATTTTACAGTTTATAGCTCAAGTTTTTAGTACGTCCTGACTGCAGGAGCACATTAAAAAATTGTGTTTTACCTGCAAAGACCATGAATTTCCAAAGTCAATTAAGGATTTTTATTTGCCAAAATAAATAAAAAAACATTTTTACATGAACTGTTTTTACTTTTGAGCAATGGAAAAAGTGCATAATTGCGGTCAGTGGCCATACACAAACTCACTTAAGGTTCTCCAGGATGTGGATGTTGTCCACCTCAGACAAGAACTCCTCCACCATCTTCTCATCCACATTTTTGGCCACATTCTTCACCCACGATGCCGTGGGGTTGCTAATCTTCTCAATGCCGATGTCGATGAACGTTCAGAATACCAGCGGTCCTCGCAGCTGCACCACACAAAAGTCCAACCAACACCTTCTTTATCATGTTCTTCTAACTTAGGAGACCTATCCAATTGAATGTTGATAAGAGAATGTTTGCAACATCTGATATGATTCATGATCTGCAGGACAGTTAGGGATACTTCCTGTCCTGCACCAGCAGGAAATGTCCTGGCACACTTATTTGGACAGTTTTGACTTTTTTTTTAACCTCTGTTTGTTTAGTGCTTTTTTCTCTGTGAAAAGCTTTTGTAAGTTTTGTCTTTATATATGAAGATCCCATTTCCAAAAGGGGCTAAACCCATTTTTTTCTTTTCTTTTTTTTTTTTTACCAAAATAAAGGTTTTTGCATAAAAATGTGTACCGTATTCACATACCTTTCCAAAATTTCTCTAGAAGACGTCAAATAATGGATCAAAACCAAAACAAAAGGCTCTAAATGTAATTTTGTTTTATTACAAAAGGCACTAAATTCATTTATCAATGCCCAGATCAGCATTGCAAATGAGAATCTTCCCAGTTATCTTACCTGGATTAATAAAGTTTGAATAAAAAAATGGCATGCCCTCTGACCTTTATTGGTTGGTAAATTCCTACTTTCTTTAAAATAGCAATTTTTCCATCCTATCATGGTACCATAACCAACAAATCCTAGAAAAAGAAATGTAATGAAATAGACTGGGCAGGGGCGGACTTACCATTAAGCAAACAAGCAATTGCCTAGGTCCCCGAAATTTCCAGGGTCCCCAAAACGTCTCACTGATTATTAATTCATTTGCTTAAAACTACATCATAATGCGTAATCTCTCACTATTGTTTTGACATTATTATTATACAGCACAAGCGTTAAGATGATTCACTTGTTAGGTAATTATAATCCCCTGGGAGGATTTTAAGGATCTTTCATATTCGCCTCTCGCCCAAAGCCAGCTGGGATAGGCTCCAGTATACCTGCGACCCTAATGAGGATAAGCAGCATAGAAAATGAATGAATGAATGAATTTCATATTCATACTCAAAAATTGTAAATATGAATGTTCATCATTTACTAACTTAGTCGGTAACTAGCTGCTTGCCACATTGAAAACCTTCGTCAGTGCAGAACCAGGATGGAGGCCCCGGGGACTGGGGGAAAACCAAGGCAAAGAAACAGGCTTCCTCGCCAGACGCTACAGTCCACATATCCTAGTGGATCACAACATTCATTCATTCATTCATTCATTCAGCTTCTATGCCACTTATCCTCATTAGGGTCGCGGGTATGCTGGAGCCTATCCCAGCTGACTTTGGCCGAGAGGCGGAGTACACCCTGGACTGGTCGCCAGTCAAGTGCTTTTATATTCTAACAGCAGCAGCATGGAGTTTACTAATACTCCTACTAGTGGTCAAAGTCCTCTGTCATGCAATTTGCTGTCAAAGAAGATGAACAATGTTTGCTAGTGGTTTACTGCCATTGGGATGTGGAATGTGTCAGTTTTCTGTTGAGTCCTAAAAAATGTTTGACTGTCAGTTTGTTTTGCTTAACGTTTACTTTGGGTATGAACAAAGTGATTTTGCCCATAACATTCTGGAGTACTAAGGTATTAAGGTGTGTGACAATAAAATATGAAAAAGTCTCATCAAACTGTTCCAGTATTGTTCCAGGTAAAATGTTTTATGCCAATATTTAGCAATATTTATTTAACTGGCCAATACTTAATTTGCTCAGTAAAACATTGAAATTAAAGCAAATACAAAACTTGCGCCTCGTCCTTCGTTTTAATGTAATCATTTTTAAAGAGTACAAAACTGCACTTGGAAATGATTGAAATAGTGATTTTAAAATGATAAAAACAACAATGCAAATATAGTATATATGATATATTACACATTGTATATACAATGCGTAAATATTTAAGACGTTCTAGGAGGCTCCATGTGTTTTACTACTGTACACTATACTATACTGTACAGTACTACTGTATAATTTAATCAAAGCTGTGCTGCCTCCTGGTGGCGACTAGTTGTATTGCACAGACACTACTCATTATTTCTTCTTCTTCTTCCTGTTCGTAAACAATGAACGTACAGACCGTAATCTACAAAATGGTAGTTAAAAAAAACAAAATTATTGTTTTGGGAAAGACAGGTTTAAATATAATATGATTTAAAAAATGGAGGAATACACTATTTGGCTATGTAAATATATGTTTATCTTTATCAAGTTGAAACGTGCCAGGTTAAAACATTGAAACCTTTACCAATTGTGATGAAACCTTTATCAAGTACCTTAACAAGAATTTCTGGTTCTATTTTTTGGCAATAAACTTATAAAAGGCGGAAGTACTGTACTTGTGGCTTATGCTCTTCCACGCCTGTATCGAACCCAGTGCTGCCCCCTGTGGTGGCACAATATATTACACAAACAAAAACGCAT
The DNA here is from genome assembly GCA_024372805.1 of Oostethus manadensis. Lineage (NCBI taxonomy): Eukaryota > Metazoa > Chordata > Actinopteri > Syngnathiformes > Syngnathidae > Oostethus > Oostethus manadensis. The sequence goes on from QODF01000168.1 coordinate 2,270,814, forward strand.
GCACAACTTGTTCTCGTTGTCCATTTCCTAGTATAACCCAAAAGTCACAAGCTATTGCAATTGTGTTTTTAAGAACTAACTGGCTCATTAATCTCATTGAAATCGGTGTTCTGGACTACTTTCAGACAATCTGGGAATTTGTCATATATCCCAGCATGCATTTCTTCTTGGTGGTTGCGGCGTCCCAGTGCTCGAGCAGGCGGCAGAAACAGACAGGTAAACGTATTGATTGCTATACAGACCTGGGATGGATTATTTGACTGTACGATAAGAGAATTATGTGTATGGCTTTCTTGGTGTCGAAAAGGAGTTCCAACACGTGCGGGATATTTGGTGGTTGTGTGGATGCGGAAATTGTTTCTCTCATGAGTCAGCATATGGGTAAATCTGTGTTTTTTCCATATACAATAATACAAACAGAACACTCACCCTGGGGTCAGTCATTAACTGGAAGTAGCCCGCTGAGAACCAGAGAAATCAAAGTTGAAATGTATTTATTAAATAATTGTTTTGGATGAAATCAATCATTTTTAGGTGGTGGGACATTGTGTTGTTGTGTAATGAGCTTTGAAATATTGTATGTTACCAAAACCACCTCAAACTATTGAGCACAACATTTTACCTTTAAAACACACACACTATTTTTAAATTATCCTTTGCCCACAAAAGTCTTTTTACATTTATCATATTTATGTTTCATTAGACACACCCCAGGAATTTTCTGATTCGCATGTTCTGGTTTGGCAAAGTTTTAAGGCGGATGCCCTTCCTGACACAACCCTCTGTAATTATCCGGGCTTGGGACCGGCACAATAAGACACTGGCTTGTGCCCTGTTTGGTATCCAGGAGAGGAACGCAGAAGGACAGATGGTGGTCGACTTTGCAAAAAGGATGGAAATGGCTGTAGTGAATACTTTCTTCCAGAAGAGACAGGAACATAGGGTGACCTACAAGAGTGGAGGTAGGAGCACACAGGTAGACTACATCTTGTGTAGAAGGTGTAACCTGAAGGAGGTCAGTGACTGCAAAGCAGTGGTAGGTGAGAGTGTAGCCAGACAGCATAGGATGGTGGTGTGTAGGATGACTCTAGTGGTGAGAAGGATGAAGAGGGTAAAGGCAGAGCAGAGGACAAAATGGTGGAAGCTGAAAAAGGAGGAGTGTTGCGTGACTTTTAGGAAGGAGTTGAAAAAGGCTATGGGTGGCCAGGAAGTCCTTCCAGATGACTGGACAACTACAGCTACTGTGATCAGGGAGACAGGTAGGAGAGTACTTGGTGTGTCATCTGGAAGGAAAGTAGATAAGGAGACTTGGTGGTGGAATGAGGAGGTGCAGGAGTGTATACAGAGTAAGAGGTTAGCTAAGAAGAAGTGGGACACTGAGAGGACTGAAGAGAGTAGACAGGAGTACAGAGAGATGCAGCGTAAGGTGAAAGTAAAGGTGGCAAAGGCCAAACAAGGGGCTTATGATGACTTGTATGCTAGGTTGGACAGCAAGGAGGGAGAGAAAGATCTATACAGGTTGGCAAGGCAGAGGGACAGAGATGGGAAGGACGTGCAGCAGGTTAGGGTGATGAAGGATAGGGATGGAAGGGTATTGACAGGTGCCAGTAGTGTCATGGGAAGATGGAAAGAGTACTTTGAAGAGTTGATGAATGAGGAAAATGAGAGAGAACAAAGAGTAGAAGAGGTGACTGTTGTGGACCAGGAAGTAGCAAAGATTAGTAAGGAAGAAGTGAGGAGGGCATTGAAGAGGATGAAGAATGGAAAGGCACTCGGTCCTGATGATATACCTGTGGAGGTATGGAAGTGTCTAGGAGAGGTGGCAATAGAGTTCCTGACCGGGTTGTTTAACAAGATCTTAGATAATGAGAAGATGCCTAAGGAATGGAGGAGAAGTGTGCTGGTGCCCATTTTTAAGAACAAGGGAGATGTGCAGAGTTGTGGCAACTACAGAGGAATAAAGCTGATGAGCCATACAATGAAGTTATGGGAAAGAGTAGTTGAAGCTAGACTAAGGGCAAACGTGAGCATTTGTGAGCAGCAGTACGGTTTTATGCCAAAAAAGAGTACAACAGATGCAGTATTTGCTTTGAGGATGTTGATTGAGAAGTACAGGGAAGGTCAGAGGGAGCTGCATTGTGTTTTTGTAGATCTGGAGAAAGCTTATGACAGGGTGCCCAGAGAGGAACTGTGGTATTGTATGAGGAAGTCTGGAGTGGCAGAGAAGTATGTTAGAGCGGTGCAGGACATGTACGAGGACTGTAAGACAGTAGTGAGGTGTGCTGCAGGTGTGACAGAGGAGTTCCGAGTGAAGGTGGGACTCCATCAGGGATCAGCTCTGAGCCCCTTCTTGTTTGCTATGGTGATGGACAGGCTGACGGACGAGGTTAGACAGGAATCTCCATGGACTATGATGTTTGCAGATGACATTGTGATATGTAGTGAGAGCAGGGAACAGGTGGAGGAGAAGCTTGAGGGGTGGAGGTTTGCCCTGGAAAGGAGAGGAATGAAGGTCAGCCGCAGCAAGACGGAGTACATGTGTGTAAATGAGAGGGACCCAAGTGGAAGAGTGAGGTTACAGGGAGAAGAGATAAAGAAGGTGGAGGATTTTAAGTACTTAGGGTCAACAGTCCAGAGCAATGGAGAGTGTGGAAAAGAGGTGAAGAAGCGTGTGCAGGCAGGCTGGAATGGGTGGAGAAAAGTGTCGGGTGTGATGTGTGATAGAAGAGTTTCAGCTAAAATGAAAGGAAAGGTGTACAAAACTGTGGTGAGACCAGCGATGTTGTTTGGTTTAGAGACAGTGCCGCTGAGGAAAAGACAGGAGGCAGAGCTGGAGGTAGCAGAGATGAAGATGCTGAGGTTCTCTTTGGGTGTGACCAGGATGGACAGGATCAGCAATGAGCACATCAGAGGGACAGCACATGTTAGAGGTTTTGGAGATAAAGTCAGAGAGGCCAGATTGAGATGGTTCGGACATGTCCAGAGGAGAGATAGTGAATATATTGGTAGAAGGATGCTGAGTTTTGAAGTGCCAGGCTGGAGGCCTAGAGGAAGACCAAAGAGGAGGTTTATGGAAGTAGTGAAATAGGACATGAAGGTTGTTGGCGCAAGAGAAGAGGATACAAAAGACAGTTAGATGGAGGCAATTGATTCGCTTTGGCGACCCCTGAAGGGATAAGCTGAAAGGAAAAGAAGAAGGAGACACACCCCAGTAATCACATGCCACTAGAAAACCCACCGCATTCCCTCAACAGCTTAACAGCTTTTATTCTTGTTGATTGTGAACATAATAATAATAATAACAAGGTGAAAGGCTTGGTCCCTTGCAGAGGACACAAATGCACTGCTGGGTCTCAGGAGGAAACAGCAGCCTTTTGCATGGAAAAAAAAAGGAGAATCTCGGCTCTTGATATTTCATGATTTTTTTGTGCGTTAGTTTGTGTGGTTGAACTCTTTGAAGGCGCAGTTGAATATTTTGATGAAAATGTACTTAAATGTTGAAATTAATATACACGTTTGAACGTCCCAAACTAAATGAATGTTTACATGTGTGTTGCAGGTGGTGTCATGCTCGAGGCTATTCTGGTGCTGATAGTTCATTTGGGCTCCTCTTTGGCAGCACAGTTGCCACATGAAAACCTGCATGACATCACCAGTGCGCACCCCTTCCCTTGGGACCAGATGAGACTCCCCAAAACGGTCTTCCCTGTCCACTATGAAATGAGCATTCAACCCAACTTGACCACCTTGGACTTTGCAGGCGTTGTTCGCATCCAGCTGGATGTACGTGAGGACACCAAAGTCATTATTCTTCACGCCAAGCAGTTGAAGATCTTCAACGTGAACCTCTGGGCACCCGAGGGTGTGAGGGCTCTGCGGGTTCTGGAAAATCCGTATTATGAGCAGCTAGCCTTGCTCTCAGACGAGGTGTTGACTATAGGGAAGGACTACAAGGTACAGTTGGAGTTTTCAGCCAGTTTTTCTGCCAGCTACCATGGGTTTTATAAGAGCAGCTACCGCACAAGCAGTGGGGAATCCCGGTAAGGCTTTTTCAATGGCTTGTATTCTTTTTTTTTTTTTTTTTGGTATCTTGAACAATCAAATGAGATCGCACTGATAGCCTGTGGTCTTAAACATTTGATGAGGTGATAAACTGCCTATTTCCATTTATTTATTGATTTTATTTCATTACAAGTTCTAAATGTTTTTGTCACACTCCTCCTTCTTGCTTTTGCATCATGTAGCTCTTCATAAAGCCTCATTAAGATCCAAATGTGCAAAATTCTAGCAATTTTTCAACTGGTCTTAAGAGTTTCATCAGGTCTGTACGAGAAGAGTCCAATTTCCTTGATTCAAACTTGTGCTTACAAATACAGTATACTATATTTCAACCATTTATTATATAATAAGTTACATGCAATAAAACGAGTCTGACGTGTCAGCACAGCCTTGCATTGATTAATAAATGGTTATTACAGCACCTTTTATCTGCATTGTTGTACATAAATATCATTTAGGATGCTGGCGTCCACGCAGTTTGAAGCGACCTTTGCCCGAACTACCTTCCCTTGTTTTGATGAGCCTGCTTTTAAAGCCAACTTTACAATCTCCATCATACGAGAGCCTCGTCACATCGCCATATCCAACATGCCTAAGGTATACACGCGTCTTCAACCAGGATATGTTCCTGCTGGTTGGAGTGACATTAGATATTTTAAAATGTAAGGTACGGCATGTGGAAACTAACCTGACACGTTCCTGTTGTTTTCTCGTTGTTGATGCACCTTGTTAATCTCAGATAAAAACAGTAGCATTGCTTGGAAATATGCTTGAGGATCACTTCGGCACCACAGTAAAGATGAGCACGTACCTGGTGGCATTCATCGTGTCTGACTTCAAGTCTGTGAGCAAGAACACCCAACACGGCGTCAAGGTAATGACATGTAGAGGAAATGATTATTTGTGTGTCATAATACAGAAGCATTTATTCTTGAATTCCTCATCAGATTTCCGTCTACACTGTACCTGAGAAAATCAACCAGACCGGCTTCGCACTGGATGCTGCTGTCAAGCTGCTGGATTTCTACAGCAATTATTTCAATATTGCTTATCCGTTGCCCAAACTTGGTCAGTGTTTAAATGTAACAGTATTAAGAGAATACACAAGGTCAATGAGAACAAGACAAGAGGAGATTTTAACATTAATTTTAAGATAAGTACAATTATGACATATGACAGAACAAACTTTTTTTTATTTAACTGTGTCACAAAACAGTGCAGGTGTGTTTTGAAATGTTTATTGTCCCACAAATTGACACTAAACAATATTATTGTATTATAGTGCGTAGACATAAATACTTAGATGCTGCATTGACTACTGAGCCGTATGTCTATGTCACCGCCATATTGTTTATGACAAGCGTCGGAGCGGAGAAGATAGTGTTTTACTGCCCAAACCAAATCCCACTGAATAACAATTACCTTTGATACCCCATAGTCTGGATGATTTGGCCATTATCAAATTTTTTGAGAGCATAATTTGCCGACCTTGCGGAAGACGCGGCAGTATGCGCGGGAGACTCATCGGCAGAAAATGCACGTAGGTTTACAGCCACATCGAGATGCTAATTGCTGATGCTTTATCCATTACCTTCAAAACAGATATGTGTTAATTCCACATACAGAAGGAAATATTTTATGTTACACGTACTGGTATCAGTATCGGTTGATATCAGAATTGGAAATGTCCCACAAATGTCGCTCAGATTGAAGTTACAGATGTCTGCCATCTCCATATTTACAGCAAACTCAGAAATGTTGCGACTTCTTATTACATTTTTATGAGAATGACTGATTCACTGACTCCAGCTGCTGTCACTCGTTTTGAATCTCCCCCACATGTTTGGTTTTCACAATCCTTTCCAGGATGCAGTTACCCATTTTGCTGGTACATTTTTTTTTTTTTTTTTAACCACATCTTTTCCTTCCCTAGGACGTTCTGTTAATATGCTTGGACACAGAGCTCTGTGAACAGCCAGCTTCTTTAACAAGGACCTTTTTGTGTCTTGATTGTCTTTTGGGCAGCAGTCTTCCTTGTGATTGTGTAGCTTGCAGTACTAGACTGAGAGACCATTTTAAATGAGTTAATTAGCTGATTAGAATGGGACACTAGGTGTCTTCCATATTGAAACTTTTCACAATATTCACATTTTCTGAGAAACGGACGTTTTGTGTAATGCATTTATATATGAGTTTCACTATTTGAGGAGAGTTACTGAAATACATCACCTTTTTCATGACATTGTAATTTATTGAACCTGTACATTGAATTTAGCATAAGCAGAATATACAGGCATGTTAAAGTTACTTACCAGTTTACTGCTGCCCTCTGCAGACCTGGCCGCTATTCCTGATTTCCAAGCAGGAGCAATGGAGAACTGGGGCTTGACCACCTACAGAGAGGCAGCCCTTCTGTATGACCCGTACCAGTCATCCGTCTCAGACAAAGTGCTGATCGCCAATACCATTGCTCATGAGCTCGCACACCAGGCAGGTGGTATGGAGAAGAAAAACCACAGTAAAGGAGACAGCACTTTTTGAAAACACTTTGTCATTTGTGTCCAGTGGTTTGGCAACTTAGTGACAATGGAGTGGTGGAATGACTTGTGGCTGAAAGAGGGTTTTGCCAGGTTTATGGTGTTAATTTCTCTCGATGTTGTCTACCCAGAGCTGCAGGCGGTGAGAAGAAAAAATACAAGAAATGGAAATCCACCATGTTACTGTACAAAACCCATAAAACAAATTTTTGTTATTTCCAGAACGATTTATTCTTGGGGAAGTGTTACAATGCCATGGAAGTTGACAGTCTCGGCTCATCTCACCCCATCTCCACCTCTGTGGAAAACCCCACAGAGATCCAAGAAATGTTTGACGAGGTGTCTTATGACAAGGTGTGTATTCGTGTATGAAGTATAGCTGCAGCGACGTTTGCTTGTTTACTTTGTCCCTGCATCAGACCGGTCAGTGTGTAGATACAAAACATATTTTCCCGAGCTATGCTCAGATGAAACTAAAGTTATTGTCTGTGGCCCACTGAAATAAAGAGAAAGTGTTATTAGTCCTTGAGACTTTGTAAATGAACTGTAAAACAGCTACAGTACATCCAGCTACAGTACCTCCAATGCTGCTGCTTGAGTTCTGACTGGAACCAGGAAATATGCCCATATTAATCTGGGTTCTCTCTGCACTGGCATCCTATCATCCAGAAAATAGACTTTAAAACATCTCTGCTTGTGCACGAGTCTTTTCATGGTCTAGAGCCAAACTACATCTATGACATGTTAGAGCTGTATGAACCATCTCGGGCTCTTGACAACCTCATGGGGTGGTCTCCTACGGGTGCCCAGAGTCCGGACCAAACACGGTGAGGCTGCGTTTCAGTTTTATGCTGCCAAAATCTGGAACAGTCTTCCATAAAATGTGTAACAATCCTCAACTTTGCCAATGTACAAATGCAGGCTGAAAACACTTTTATTCAACTGATCATTTGACAACTGAAAGTGTTTTATCTTCACTCTTCATTTTTTATTATTTTTTACTTTTATGTTTTATGGAATGATTTTTTTGGAATTGTATGTCCCGATTTTAGAATGATTTTCTGAAGTAATTTTAGCTTTCTTTTCTGTCAAGCACTTTCAATTACATTGTGTATAAACTGCAAATTGGCCGCACGGTGGATGAATGGGTAGCATGTTGGCCTCACAGTCAGGAGGTTCAGGGTTCGAATCTCCCTTGGGCATATCTGTGTAGAGTTTGCATGTTCTCCCCGTGCGTGCGTGGGTTTTCTCCGGGTACTCCGGTTTCCTCCCACATTCCAAAAACATGCATGTTAGGTTAATTGGTGACTCTAAATTGTCCATTAGAATGTGAATGTTTGTTTGTCTATATGTGCCCTGCGATTGGCTGGTGACCAGTCCAGGGTGTACCCCGCCTCCCGCCCAAAGTCAGCTGGGATAGGCTCCAGCATACCCGTGACCCTAATGAGGATAAGCGGTATAGAAAATGAATGAATAAATGTGTATAAATTATTCTCTATGAGTAAACTTGCCTTGCCTTTTTTTCCAGGGAGCGTGCATTCTGAATATGATAAAAACCTTCCTCACACCGGAGGCTTTCGAGGTTGGGATCATCAGCTATTTGAGGCGATACAGCTACCAAAACACTGTGAACAGCCACCTGTGGGAGAGCCTGACCAATGTGAGTGTCACTTTAAGGCATCGCAAGGCTCTTGTGGAGTAAGGATCAAGAGAATTTCTAAATACGTGATAACAAAGCTAGTAACGTCACACGTAGGCCCAATGCGCCCTGTCACTTTATATGCCAAGTCAGACATGGACATTACCATGGACAACTGGGGATGTCCCTAACCGATCTTCAGGATCGGGATCGGCTGCCAATCCGCTGTATTTTGAAGATCGGAAAAGATCAGCTTCCGCCACGAGATCGGGCCGATCTGTTTGCTGTGAATCGGTGCCACCCTCCAACATGTTAAGTGTGGTAAAGGTACCGGAAAGCTGGTTGCCACTCGATTCCCGCCACCCGGATGAAGGAAAACACGCAGCGCCACCTTGTAGACAAGTTTGTTTCACGATGCATACTAGATATTTTGCTCGCGCTGCAGTGGTTGACTTCCCTTTGCTGTGCCCGGACTCCTCTGTCATGGTGCCAAGAGGTTGCGCAGGAAGTTCTAAATCACACCACAAATTCATTTATAACCATGTCAAATGATAAGTCCTGCCCTAAAAATATTGTAATAGCAGCTGAAAAATTTGACTGGCTGTATTTCAGTTTGCCACTTATTTGCATGTCAACACAGAGCACTCTTTTTTTTTTTTTTTTTTTTTTAGCACGCAGGCCCTCGACAAGACGTTCCACTTGCTAGTTTTCTTATTCTACGCACTTGACGCCTGCTCTAACCAACATGCTGGACACCAACAGCAGCTTACAACCCAAAATACCCGTCTCTGCAGTATTTGGCGCTCTCATTTTTTTCAGTTTTGTCTTTTACTGGATGAATTTCTATTTTCATTAGTAACCGGACTCAGAGGTTTGTTACAAAAGCCAAACAATATTGTTGGTCATACTGTGTAATAAAAAAGCAAATTCAGCAATGCTTTGGTTTAATATTTGTAATGCTTTGAAAAAATATTTTAATAGCCATATTCAGTACCATATATTCATGTTTGTAGCAAAAGTTCATTATTTAAAAAAAAAAAAAAGCCCGGGATCAGGACATCCCTGATGATAACTGTAGAATATGTTTTTGGATTACAGTTAGTTTTTACTTGTTTAGATCTTTCCCTTGTTGTGACCCTGACTCTGAAACAGCATTATGGGTGATTATGTCACCATATGAGGGATATAAATGAATTCTTTGCAAAACTGGAAAACTTTTATCAAAGAATGTATTTTGAGGTATGACATCCTGAGGTTTGTTGCAAATACATTTTGTTTATCATTACCAATTCACTGTGACATTAGGTGAGTCAAAAACAATTCCACTGAGTGGCTTCTCACACCAAGTTTCACCATGATGTTTGATCTAGACTTGAAAACTCTGAAATGATGAACGTTTTTGAGTTTTTATAAATGTCTCTCGCTAATATAGCCTTTCTTTAACATAAATGTAGCAGATTTAAAAATATTCCTTTTTTTCTTAATTTTTCTCATACTTCTGCACATTTCCTGATGTCCTACGCCCCCAGAAGACACGTGTCACACTTTCAAGTCACGCTATTTTTGACTATTTACTGACACAAAGTTAAATGACATTCAACAATTAGTAACTGTAAAAAATATAGGGTGCTCGCCCTTACGAAAAGAATGATTTATATGTTTTAACAATGTGTGCATTTCCTAATCAGATTTGCAGTGTGGATGACTTGGAAGAAGCCCCACCTAAGCAAAAAGAATTCTGTTCAAAACGTGACCCAGAATTTGTAAGTTTATGAAATACCTCAAATCTAATGGACATGACGTGATTCTTTGTACAGTTATGTAATTTATGTGTGTATGAAAAAGTATAATCACAAGTTGAATGTGGAGACCATTATGGACACATGGACGCTGCAGGCCGGCTTCCCGCTGGTCAATGTCGACTTCAAATTTCGCATGGTCAAGCTCATCCAGATGCGCTACCTGAAAACAGAGGACACCACCCCCCCTAAAAGGTAAGTAAGGTTCCTATTTTGTTTGTTTGTTTTCAAACAACATTTGAGACAACTCTTGTCATTTCGAATTAGATGCTCATTACAATATTGTAGGGGTGTCGTGAGACGATACGCTAGATTGGGTCTGCGAGAATGAGATCAAATTTTAACATTATTTTTAAGAAAGGTACAATTAAAAAATATAAAAAACATATGACGTCACACTCTTCTGTACTCTGTGTGAATGCTAGAGGCCTTGCCTTCTCCCACCGAGACTGTATGACTGACAAAAGGGCTCACTCTGTTCATGTTGTGTCCTATAGAACAAATGCGCCGAGGTGCTGAAAACAATGCACAGAGTGAACTCTCTTTGTGCCTGTTTGGAGGCAAGAGATGAGGAAAACAGACACATTGGGCCTGCAAATAGATTAAGTTCATTTTCATTAATTGTGTTGAGTTGGGTTGAGTGTTGGGTTTTCTCCAGTTTCCTCCCGCGTTCCAAAAACATGCGTTTGAGGGTAAATTTTTAACTCTTTATTGTCCATATGTATGAATCTTGAGCGTGAATGGTTGTTTGTCTGCCCTGTGATTGACTGGCAACCAGTCCAGGGTGTACCCCGCCTCTGTCCTGAAGTCAGCTGGGATAATGTATTTTGATAATGTTATCTCACTCCCCATAAAAAGCTTAAAAATCTCATGTAGCATACACAAAAAGCAGCGGAAAACAATTTCTAATCTTCCTTGTGTAGTCTAGATTTGCATCTGTGAAAGTCAGATTTTTCTGAAACTGTTTCAAATTGCATTGCTTTACTGGTTTATTTCACAGGAGTGCTGTCTCAATGAGCTCTACTTCCCTTGGCAGTCTTAGTGCAGTTGTCATAAGGCAAAATTTTACAAATGCATAAGTTTTGGAAAAATGTATTAGGGAAGATGGAATGTTGCTTTGATAGCAGACTACCCCTGGAGTTTGACACATGATCAAACCACATGTGCCGTTCAAAAAAGAAGGAAGCTGTTATCATAAAATGATGTTCTAAGTTATTTCCTCCTGCTGTGCTTAATTTATGCCACATCCATCACTTAGTACCTGCTTTTGTCTTCACAGATGCACATTAATTTATGCATTTGAAGGTACAACAGTAAAAAAAAATACATAAATGTTGTAGGAAAAATGTGACCCCTTACAAGAAAGCGTTGTCATTTGTGAAATCAGTGCCCCCAAATTAGGTATAAAACTTGGATTAATTCTCAGCCAAAATGTTACGGGCAGTGTTTTCCCGAGATAGAAGTAGGAGTAGTAGTAGTAGTAGTAGTAGTAGTGGAGAACAATGACGACAGAAGCGACATCCGGATGATTGCTGGGGCTGGAATTATGAAATTAATCTTTTTTAAAGAACAGTCACTTTGATTGTATTCTCTTTAATTTACTTTTGTCTGACTTTGTTTTTTTTTTTTTACCTTTTACCGGAGTGAAAAAACGGAAATGATATTAAAAAAAAAAAATCAAGCAGTCACAACTCTGCGAGGTACGAGTCATGCTCCACCAGAATGTTTGGAGGAGAGAAGGCCAGCTGGCGTGATGACTTGGTAGTATGTTTTAGCCTGTAGTCAGATTGGTCTATAGTAGGGGTGTCAATTACATTTGTCCATCAGCCAAATTTATCTCTACAAACACAGTGAGGGCCAGATGGTATCAATAGAAAACATCAAAATAAAGGATTATGGTTGTAATGTTTTAGCTTTTGTAAGTGATAAGAGACTCATTTTACCAGTACTGCAGCAAGCCACTAAAGACCACAGTTTTCCACCAGAACTGTTACGCTCTTCAATAATCAGTGTGGACTGGAGGAAGTATCGCATGAGTGGGACTTTTCTAAAGAGACGGAATGGTTTATTTGCGTAATGTTCTGCACGATGTGAAGGACCACTGGTCTATAGTAAAGTCTAAATACGATTCCAATCAATAGCTGTACACTTACACCCATTTCAAACTTTTGTGAGAACCTAACAACACATTGTTATTACCAGTAGTGGACCAAATCAGAGCGGGGCCTGCAGCGGGGCAAATGATCGGGCCCTTTAAACCCAAATAATAAAGTTCACACAACAGCAGCCTCACCTCCTGGCACGGGCCGGGGGCGTGACACCCTCCCAGCCCCCCAGAAGCTCCGCTCAATGAGAATGTGCTTGCACTAGTTCCCGCTTGTAGTGACGACTTCGTTATTTGCCAAAGTAGGCAAACTAGGGTCACTAAGCACCCATGACTATTATTTTGTATATTCTGACAGTTATTTAAGTGATTAAATGATTATGTTTTTGCCAAAACATATTTTCACAGTAACCAGGATACGTAAGGTAAAAATATATTATTGCTACTATAAGTACTAATTAAAACATTTTGCAAAAATTTTAATGTTCTGACAATTAGTAAAATGAGTGGGTAGCATGTTGGCCTCACAGTCAGGAGGTTCAGGGTTCGAATCTCCGTTGGGCTTGTACGTCTGCCCTGCACTTGACTGGCGACCAGTCCAGCGTGTACCCTAATGAGGATAAGCGAGATAGAAAATGAATGGATGGATTAAAAATGATCAAACATTTAGCAAACTAGCCTGTGTGAGATGTATTATCACTACTACTATCACTATTGCTTTTTATGCATGCTAAACCACAGAGATAAAAATAATAAATAATAATAATAATTAAAAATTAAAAAAAATCAGCCAAAGCTAATTTTCGACTCAAATAGTCCACCCTACTTTGGTGCATTTGGTTTAGCCTATGTGAGCCAAAAATGTTTAGGATAACATGCATTTGTGTTTTTTTTTTAATATATTCTGCCAATTTTACATATTTGTGTTGAAAGGTCAGTCTGGTTGATCCCTATGACCTACAAGACGAGTGCCTCCAATGCAACACAACACTTCCTGATGAGATCGAAGGCGGGTAAGAGGCGGATTGTTACACTTCTGTTTCATTCGTGAGTTACATATTTAAGTTACACCTTGCCTGCAGACATCCTGCACTTGCCAGGTGAGATTGAGTGGTTGAAGTTCAACGTGGACATGAGCGGCTACTACATTGTCAACTATGTCAATAACGGTTGGAGCTCCATTATTAAACTGCTGTGGAACAATCACCTGGCGCTCAGCGGCAAAGACCGAGCCAACCTCATACATGACGTCTTTCTGCTAGCCAGGTCAGGGAATTAAAATTATTAGTTCTGGGATTATCTTTAAGGGAGTGTGTAACTTATTAAAACTTCTTTTATAGCTCCTACATTCCTTTTGGGCTTGTTTTGACAGTCAATACCTCAATTGTAACAACAAGGTGGTGATGGCAATTACTGTCCTCAAGGCTAAACAGTTATACACTACATTTGAGGTAGAACAAGCAACAATTTGGTCAAACACTTGAGTTTGTAGTTCATATTTTGTGGCTGTATATAATCTGGCTGGAAGTGGCATGAGAAAGTGTCAAAAGGTTTTTTTGGGGGGTAATTATTTCTATTTCTGATGAGATGGTTCTAAAGTGTATGCCACTTTAAATAGTGAAGTGTAGTGCTTTAAAACTAGAACATAAAATGTGCTTTAGAATTTGCCCGTGTTGTTTGTGGACCTCTTTGTCATCCTTGTGTTGCAGCATTGGGAACGTGGGCCTGCAAACGGCACTTGACCTGTCCGTGTATCTTTCCAAAGAGACTGACGTCATGGCTGTGAGTCAGGGCCTCAGAGAACTCTTGCCTATCTATAAACTGATCGAGAAGAGAGAAATCGCTTATCTTGAGAACAGTATGAAGGTTAGCAAATGTGACTTTGTGAACATTCTACCAATTACAGAAATGTTTGTGTCTGTCGTTTGGAGAAGCTTGACATTATAATCACTGGTAATTAAGTACACAATGAATGGAATGTGGCATTACAGGTTTATTTCTATATATGAATGAACCGCGTCTGGTTTTATAATGGGCTGGGATGAGTTTTTGACTCATTGTCTTGACTGACAATGGGGAGAATTTGATAATTAAACTAATGAATTGGGTATGTAATTGTTAAACCGACTGCATTACCATTAGGGTGAGCATGGCAACACATACACTGGCTATAGAAAGCAAACATAAATACACTTGAAGTCGTACAGGGCTACTTATTACATTAATGCAGCTTCCCATTTTGTCTCAATTGCCTTAAGCAGGGATGTCCAATATGCCACCACGGGGGCCATTTGCGTCCCACAGCCTGATCTTTGTTGGCCTGCGGCACATTATAGAAATAAAATTGAACCAAAAAACTGAGCAAAAAAATGGTAAAAATAGAGCAAAAAGGCCAAACGCGGAGATAAGGAGCTGAAATGTTAATTAAACAAAGCGTTTTGCCTTTTTACAAAGTTAAAAAATACATAAAAATACCAAAGTAACCGCAATCACCCTTTTATTTTCAAGCAGACGACCCGTCAGTAGCAAAAGTTTAAAGCTTAAAGCTTGCATATTATTCTATTTTTCAACCATTTTAAATCTCAGAGGTCCCACAATAGTCTTTTAGAAGCGTGTGAGCACAGCACCCATGTCTGTAGTTGGCAGAGCTCCAGGCTTTATATTAAGATGAGTGGCTAAGCCTGTCTTTTCTAAAACTGTCCTCTGCGAAGTGGAGGGCGGGCTCATCTACCTTGGGAGCGAGTTAAAGGCGTTATTATGTTCACGAGGAAGGAGGGCTCAAAAGTGACATCTGAGCACCTCTTCTGTCTAACAAACACAGCAGCCGAGAAAATAACAACAACAGTAAAACAATAACATTCACTGATGTTGTGCGGTGATGACTGTGATACAACACACACAAAATTGGCTACTAGTATTGCAGTCCTTTTCCGCCGCAGAGAACTTTGGTGTTGGTGCCAATTTAATTCAGAACTGGACTTCAACCGTGAACATTTTCCACACCAGGTTCATTTTCCATTGTCTTGGGAGCCGTGTTATTATGTGTTATTATGTCAGTCCAACCGGGAAATAACTAAAGGATGGTCAGCGAGAGTCACGCATTGAAATCATGTTTATGTCAAAAGCAATCAGTTGCCTGCAGCCTTTATTTTGACGAGTATTCATCTTTGACCACCAGGCAATAATTAAAACAAATCTCACAACTGTTGTTTTGTTCCATTTTCAAATAGAGAATAACATTTACGTAAAACTACAGTATTTGTTGTTAAATGTTACTGTGAAGTTGTGACCAAACATAGCTCTGTCACAAATACTTCTCTCCACAACCAACGTGCTATTGCGTGTTAGAAATAAGCATAAAAAAACAATCTCAATATGAGTGTGGGTTAAGGGAAGAAAGCGCGATGGTGATATTTATAGCTGGTTTGTGGTGGAAATGCACTTCTTCATAACGGATAACGATTATATGTATATTAGGAAATGTGTGAATGAATTTGTATTTTAATAATCCTGCACATCATTCACTGCATTGTTTGACGGAAGTCTGCTCTGGCTTTTATATTTACTCAAATCGAGCAATTTAAGTTGAAACGGAGGTAAGGGGCAGATATTTACACCTCTCCCGCTTCATTATGCAAACCGTTCAGCACTCAGCCCGGCAAGCTTGTGGAGCCGGAATTCAACCACAAAATACGGCACAAGTTCAGCACCCCCTGTTGGAACCAGGATAATAGAAAATCAAAGTTTTGAAAACCTACCCTGAACCAGCTCCACACCACAGTGGAAAAGGCGTATAAGTGACACTGACAGCTATGGCACACTGCAAATACAAAACCAGGGTTATATAGCCCTGGCAGGACACGTGATACTGTTATTCTACCATGCGTAGATTAAGTCTCGTTAGAAATATGGATTTACTTAGTGAAACTGACAGATCGGTCTCAACAAGACGAGTGATAGCGAGCCATGTTCCAAACATGTCCGTGAACACACACAAAGAAAGTGACATATTCACAACAAGTATGATATGTAGTATGATATGTTTTACTGACAGTCATAGCACTGGGCGGACTACTATAAAGAATATGAGTAGAAAAAATGTGGATTGACGTACTGCCACTGGCATGCTTTTACACTGTTGAATGTCTTGTGGGTTTTTTCGACGTATTATTTCTATCTTCGGGGGAGTATCAAAACATTTGTACCTTGAAATCTGCTGAAATATCGAAGCTGACGCAGTTACTGGCGCCTTTTGGAAATCTGAATACGCTCCATCCATCCATTTTCTATGCCACTTATCCCCACTGGGGTTGCGGGGGTATGCTGGAGTCTATCCCAGCTGACTTCGGGCGAGGGGCAGGGTACACCCTGGACTGGTTGCCAGTCCATGTACACACAGGGAGAACATGCAAAGTCCACACAGAAATGCCCAACGGAGATTGGGACCCAGGTCTTACAGATCTCCTGACTGTGTGGCCAACATGCTAACCATTCGGACCCCGTGCGGCACGAGTTAATAATGTATAATATAAAAAAATATCTGTAACAAACAACATAAATGCATTCTGTAAGGGACCGTAACAATTGAGAAAGTGTTAGAGTGAACGATAACATTCTGGTGTAAATGTCTCCTGCGCCTCCTCCTCTCGGAGGGATTGATTTCACGATAATTGTCAATTAACAAGATTGGGGACAGAATTGTCCTAGTTATTAAACCGTTGACTTGTGTTGGCAGAGTTACATTCTAGGGCTATTCAAGACCTTGATCAGCCAACAGAAGTGGGATGACTCGGGTACTGTGTCTGAGCGAATCCTGCGCAGCTACCTGCTGACGTTCGCCTGCGTCAGGAACTTCACTCCTTGCGTGACCAAAGCCGGCCAGATGTTCAACATGTGGAAAGCTTCTGACGGCCGCATGAGGTCGGAGGTCATGGTCACACCCACCATTCCCTCATGTGTGAATGATGATGACATTTGAAGAATAATTAAGTTGCCTCTGTTTCTCAGCCTCCCTGTTGATGTCACCATGGCCGTGTACGCTGTCGGGGCTCAAACATCGGAAGGGTGGGACTTCCTGTTTGAGAAGTACCGCCAGTCTTTGCAAACGTCTGTTAAAAGTCGCATAAAGACAGCCTTGGCTTTCACCCCTCTACATGACAAGCTCATGTGGTACGTATCTTATGTCAAGATATATGTGAAACCTATTTTATTAATACATGTTTTAAAAATATTTTTTTATTATAACTAATATTGGCTATTTAGATTTTGCAATAAGCTCAATAAAAACAATAAATATTGCTCTCAAAGTCCTCCTCTTTTGCTATACTCTATTATTTATTGGCTCATTTGTAAAAACCGCAACGTTTCCTGTTTAATGGAGAACTGCTCTACTTACGTCTACAGGATGTTGGAGCAGTCTCTCCTTGATGAGGTGATGAAAACTCAAGACCTTCCAGATGTGATAGTGTCTGTCAGCAGGAACCCCCGAGGCCACAAACTAGCTTGGGACTTTGTCAAAGCCAACTGGAAGACCTTGATCAAAAAGTCAGTCATAAGCCACCCTGTGAATGATTATTATGGTATAGCACACTACGTTTGTTATCATGAAATTGCATAACATACTGTGTAGGAGAAGTGTCGACATGTGTTGTACTTTCACGTCGGCACTTAACATGTTAAACTCTGATTTCCAAACTCTCAGGGACTATTGGGTAAGAAGCCTTATCATTTTTGAATGATATCCAGTAGCTCAGCAACCTGAAGTCAAGGTCAAGTCTGAGGCCCACTATTCTAATGGGCTTCTTCAGTCCCTCAAATATTTTCACCCTTCTACTAAAGGAAAACATAGAGCCCGTTTTGAAGGTAGCTGAGGCCAAAAATCAAAATACACAAGATGTTGCATTTCAAAGTGGTTTCTACATGGTTTGCCCAGCCAGTATCTACTAACTTTTGACATGTACTGATTTTGCAGGTTTGAACTTGGCTCATTCTCTATCATGCAAATAGTTAAAGGAGTGACAAGTCATTACTCCACAATGACAATGCAACAGTCGGTAAGTTACAAAGTGTCCCCAATAAACTGCATGGTAAGAATCCATGGTTTTGTTTGGCCTGTATCAAAAACACCTGCATGCAGCTATGCTCAGCTTTAATTGACACTGTCAGAGAAGTATTCATTCAACACTACAATTTATGATTGTGGTTTTAGCAGTGACCTGCAGTGAGGTTCGTGGCTGATGAGCCATTGACTGCTTTTGTAAATATTAATACAAGTTGTTCATTAAGAGGATAACCAAAAAAGAGACAAACTCACTTTGGTTGAATAAAAAAATATTTGTTTTCAGAAACTTTTTAGTCCCATTTATGTATTTATTTTTTTGATTAACAGAAAAGTATTTGTGCCCTTACCTTTTATCTGTATATGAAGTACATGCACCCTAAGCCAAGGGCTTGCACACTAAGCGACGTTCATGGTGACCTCAATTTGGGTTTCTTCCCTCTATTTAATCAGGAAATGTGCAAATTAATATTTTTTTTTACTTACAAAGATTTTTTTTTCTTAAGAAAATGTTGAAATAAAATAAAAAAACAATTGGAATCATACAGAAAATAAATGTATAGTACAGTTCAATTGACAAATATTATTATGATTTCAATCAATCAATATTTTTTCCATTCCATTTTCTTCTGCTTATTCGGGTCGCGGGGGCAGCAGTTTCAGTAGGGAAGTCCAGACTTCCCGGTCTCTGGCGACCTCTTCCAGCTGCACCGGGAGGACACCAAGGCGTTCCCAGGCCAGCTGTGAGACATAGTCCCTCCAGCGTGTCCTAGGTCTTCCCCGGGGCCTTCTCCCGACTGGACATGCCCGAAACACCTCACCAGGGAGGCGCCCGGGAGGCCCCCGGACTAGATGCCCGAGCCACCTCAACTGGCTCCTCTCGATGTGAAGGAGCAGCGGATCTACTCTGAGCTCCTCCCGGATGGCCGAGCTCCTCACCCTATCTCTTAGGGTGAGTCCAGCCACCCTACAAAGAAAACTCATTTCCGCCGCTTGTATCCGCAATCTCGTTCTTTCGGTCATGATCCATAACTCATGACCATAGGTGAGGGTGGGAACATAGATCGATCGGTAAACAGAGGGCTTTGCCTTGCAGCTGAGCTCTCTCTTCACCACGACGGTCCGGTACAGCGACCGCATTACTGCGGATGCTGCACCAATCCGTCTGCCGATCTCACGCTCCAACCATCCCTCACTCATGAACAAGACCCCGAGATACTTGAACTCCTCCACCTGAGGCAAGACCTCACTCCCAACCTGGAGGGTACACTCCACCCGTTTCCGACTGAGAACCATGGCCTCGGATTTAGAGGTGCTGAATCTCATCCCAGAAGCTGCAAACCGCTCTAGTAAACGCTGAAGGTCACAGCCTGATGAGGCCATAAGGACCACATCGTCTGCAAATAGCAGAGACGAGATCCTAAGGTCACCAAGCTGGACTCCCTCAACACCTTGACTGCGCCTAGAAATTCTGTCCATGAAGATTATGAACAGAATCGGTGACAAAGGGCAGCCTTGGCGGAGGCCAACGTTCACCGGAAACAAGCTCGACTTACTGCTGGCAATGCGAACCAGGCTCCTGCTTCGATTGTAC
Organism: Oostethus manadensis; assembly: GCA_024372805.1. Taxonomy (NCBI): domain Eukaryota; kingdom Metazoa; phylum Chordata; class Actinopteri; order Syngnathiformes; family Syngnathidae; genus Oostethus; species Oostethus manadensis. The sequence continues at coordinate 2,290,604 of QODF01000168.1, forward strand.
AAGGACCGAATGGCACGTAGAAGCGGACCATCAATCCCGTACTCCCGGAGCACCCCCCACAGGACACCACGAGGGACACGGTCGAATGCCTTTTCCAGGTCTACAAAGCACATGTAGACTGGTTGGGCAAACTCCCACATACCCTCGAGTACCCTTGCAAGGGTGTAGAGCTGGTCCAGTGTTCCGCGACCGGGACGAAAACCACATTGCAGCTCCTCTAACCGAGGTTCGACTAACGGTCGTACCCTTCTCTCCAGCACCCTGGAGTAGACTTTCCCAGGGAGGCTGAGGAGTTTTATCCCCCTATAGTTGGAACACACCCTCCGGTCACCCCTTTTAAAAATGGGGACCACCACCCCGGTCTGCCAGTCCAGAGGTACTGTTCCCGGCTTCCATGCAGTGTTGTAGAGGCGTGTCAACCAACACAATCCCCCAACATCCAGAGCCTTGAGGATATTCAATATTATTTTTTCTATTTTTTTTTTGAGGCTCTGGCTCACCTGCCTTCCTGACTGCATGTCACCGGGTTTTAGTTTTGTCTGTCCATCAGTCACATGTTCACTAAGGGCTAGAAATGCTAAGTGTGCCAAAACTCTAATATGGTGTCTTGTATTTTTTTTGAGTAAGAAATTTACTGCATAAGCGTGAAAGTGAAATCAGCTAATCAGAAGTTTAAGACCCCTCCAAAAACTCTGAAACTCCCATAAAATACAAATAAATTGTTCAAAAAAGGGCTCAGTAATGGGTAGTTGAGCCCTTCTTGTTAATCAACTTGATCCCCATGAGGCTAGTGGGAATGTTTCTCCAGGTGGTGAAGATGGCCTCAAGGAGGGCATCCACTGGCTGGAACTGATGCCCATTTTTGTAAACGTCCCTTGCCATCCATCCTCAAAAGTTCTCAATTGGATTTAGATAAGGGGAACACGGAGGGTGACACAAAAAATTGATGTTATTCCTCTCTAAGAAGTCCTTTGGAAAGAAAAAGCAGCCCAGATCATGATGGTTCCCCCTCCACTGTGCCGTGTGGAAAACATGTGATCTCCTTGTCTTGTCAGTAAAGTTGGAAGCCATCAGAATTGTCACGTTCACATTTTTTCTCATCAGAGAATAAAACTTTCTTCCATCTTTTAATGTCCCATGTTTGGTGCTCTCGTGCAAATTCCAAACACCAGTTTTGTGGCGTTGAAGGTGACGAGGCCTTTGAAGATGTTTTTTGAATCCTTTTCTCACAGCAGCTGTCTGATGCTTGTTGGACTGCACTCGGGACCAGTAAAAACCTTCATTTGACCTGAGGATCGTTCCTTGTTCCGCTCTGAGCTGGGGACATTTTTTTTAGGTCTACCACTTGATTTTCTGTTCCATAACCCCCAGCAACTTAAAAGAAGTTTAAAACAACTGTTTTACTGTGCAGCAATCACACGCGCTTGCTTAAGCAGCTCAGCAGTGCCACCGCGTTCAAAAAGAGACCGCTCTTTTGCCTTTGCCACGAAAAGATCATGACAGTGTGAATGCCCGACACAAAATTACACTGAATCCACATTTTTGCCATGATTTTGGCTTTTAAAGGTTGTGGTTTTAAACTTTTGATCAGCTGATGAACAGACAATTTCACTTCAATGCTTCTTTCCAATAAATTGCTTACTCAATTTGTTTTTGGTTTCTCTCCCATTTAATTTTTGTTTTGCATTTTGAAGTGCCACATTTAAAACCTCCTTTACGATCCAACAGTACAAAATGTAAATTCCTCTTTCAATCGGTCTTAACGTTTTGATCAGGCGTGTACATTGAGGTATTACAGTATTGCAACACCTTGTCATCAGCGGTTCCAAGGGACATAAACCACTATTATGTGCAAGAAGGATCTTTCTACTTAATTGTGCATTGGTTAAGATTCAGTTCTTTGCATGTTCTCAGGTGCAAAAATTCTTCAACTCTCTAACGGCGGACACGGGCTCAAAGATGAGGTGCATTCAGCAGGCCTACGACACCATCAAGGATAACATCCGATGGTCCAAAAGCAACATCCCCATACTGCAGTCCTGGTTGATTAAACACAACAAACGTGTGCATGAGGACTTGTAATGTTCACACTAAGGGAAAATATTCCCAGGCTTTTTAGCATTTTTCTTCCTTGGAAAAATAACACAAAATGTGTGGGGTGTTGCTGGTTCAGTATTTGAGAGAACCAGCTAAAGTGGAGCTTACTGTACATCTAAAAATGATGGAACTAGTTTTGTTGTAAACCAAACAGTTGTCTTTGATGTCAAAGGGATTTTTGTTCAGTCATTGAAAACACAAAGCTTTGTGTTATTGGTTACTAGTATGAATATTTTAGCTTTTACTCTTTACATTGTGCTTTTTTACTGTATTTTTTTCGCCTTTTGCTGAATTGTATTTCTGCAATATGCTGCGGGCCAATGCAAAAAAAACAAGCCACTGGCAGCAAATGGCCCCGCACTGACTCCTTTGCTCTAAGTGGTCTGAATGTGTTTGTTTCTGGTTTGTTGTTGTTATTTATGGCTTAAAATGTTCAGGTCTAAATCTATAAAATACAAATACAACAATAAAAAAATAATTAAAAAAATACAGTATATGTGTGCGCTGTAAAAGTTAACGCGTTCATTTTTTTTAACGGCACTATTTTTTTGATGCACGATTAACATGCATTTGAGAAAGATGCTGTGACTGTGAAGCCACAAGTGGGAACAAATATTAGTATTGTGATTGGGTAATTTATCTTCAAAGCCCTGTCAGATGCCTTCTTGCAACAAAACCAAAGTTATTTGTATCTCTTTGTCTTATTTACTGACTGGGTGATTCGGGTTACCATGGATTACGTCACGGCCCCAGAGACCGGAGCACTGGAGCAATTTTTTGTTATGCTCATTTATGTGTCCTAGTGTCCCAACTAACGAGTGGTTTTTTTAGACATGTGCTAAAATTGGGCTTACGAGCTGCTAGTTAGGGTACTACAAATGTGCACATTAGCATTCAATAAAGTCATGGAATATATTTATGCATTCTTGCAGCCATGTCAAGATTTGGGACTAAATATGAGGTGAAAGAAAAAGGGGAAAAATACAGCACAGTAGTCTTGTCTGTGGAGCTTTGCAAAGCTTACAAGGTGCGTTCAAGAACCATCAAACAAAGTGGGACAAAGTGCTGCTCACATTAAACATAAAAAAATTGGGGGATTTCTAACTATATTATATTTTAAATAAAACAATGGCCCATTGTTTTAAATGTGATATCCATTTATGTAACTTTAAAGTAGTTATTGTGGTTGCATATCGAATCGTTTACTACAGAGATTTCATTTACATCCTTACAAAATATAGATACATTTACATGTCTAGTTATATAGATAAAAACGTATTTCTATCTGCGATCAGTGTGTCTAAATGTGATTGATCACGATTCAATATTTTAATCAATCAATCCACCTGTTTGGCAAGATCTCATCAAGGAAGGCACCCACACACTACCATGGTAATCTCAGATCCTTCCTCGATGAGATCTTGCCAAACAGGTGGATTGGACGGAGGGGTTTCGTTAAACACCCTCTACGTCCACCAGACCTCACACCACTAGACTTCTTTTTATGGGGATACTATTCCATTGCTTCGCGTTGTCGGCAGTGTCTGGACCAGGACAGACATCGGTTTGAGAATATGCAGTGACAAAACAATAGAATGATGTTTGTACATTCCTTTGCGTGTTGAAAATTAAACAAATTATAATAAACACCTTCTTTAGAATTATGTCAAGAGTGTATACATTTTTTGGGACACCCTGTATATACATATACACAGTATATACTGTACATACACACATGTATATATTAAAAATATATGTGTATATATGATATATATATACATACAGTACATATATAATATGGTCAAACAGGAAGTGCGCATGTTAATGGCGTGTCAAAAAAGAATGCTGGAATTTTCCATTATTCATGTGTCATTAAGTGTTAACTAATATATATATGCTATATGTACATACAATACACACACATACATATATACATAAATCAAAAGACAATCAATTGCTTTTATCGAGAGACGGAGATGTTCTAAATAAGTTGCTCTGTGTTTGTAGGATATGCATGTGTCAAGTCAAATAGATGGCAAGACCACACAATTCTCCAACCACCTAAGACTTCACACAACTCTGGTTCCTGCAAAAAACAGCAAAAGTCGCAGGTACACCTCTTAATTCAACCTGAAGAGACGACGGTTGCACTTTATTTTGATTATAATATTGTATTTTTTAATGTTGAAAACCGAAAGTAAACCGGCAAACCAACTCTTGAAATGTTGAACGTACTCTACCTTTATTGAAAATATTAAAAAAGAGAGCAGAAAAGATTACATTGTAGTTAATCCAGCCTGATTTGTTGGTTGCATTTTATTCGAAGAAAATGTGAACGCATTTGAACGCATAAAGGGACATCAATGTAAGAAATATGGGCTATTATTTTATTCAAAAATAATATGCAGTTAGAAATACCCCAGTTTCTTTAATGCTTTTCATGTTTAATGTGGGCGGCTAATTCTCCCACTGGGCGGTCCTTGAATGCACCTTCTTTGTTCTCACATGCTGCAGATAATAAGCCTACTATACTGTATTTTTACGTCTTATTTGCTCCCAAATGCTGATACTATGTGGGAATGCATAAAGGTAAGATTTGACGTACTTTGTGACAACTCAAGTCACAGCGACACAAATAACATGGGTCTTATTGAGCCATCTGCCAGGGCTTTAGAGCTAATCTTACCATTCAATATCGCCTTTTCTTTTTCTGACCAGTATTTTCTCCTGCTTGTAGCTTCACACAAATCTGCCGCCTCTCCTGTTCCTCAAACTACGGTGTGAGCCGAGGGTCAAACAGGACAGGCGCACGTTAATTGTGTGTCAAAAGCAAAGTGTGCTGTTAAATAACACTTGTGTTACCATACATGTGTGTGTGTGTGTGTGTATATATCTATATATATATATCTATATCTATCTATATATATATAGATATATATATATGTATATGTATATCTATATCATGTTCAACCTACAGTATATATTTTAAACCAGTCACAATTCAGCAGCCTCCCATGTGCATCTTTAAATGGTTGTAGCCATGGTAACTGCTTGTGAACACGACAAAGCGTTTGACTTTGGTGTTTTAGTGCAGTTGTCCATTATTGTTTTTTTTAAATTATTAGTTACGCAATTTCCACTTTGAGGATGAGTTATGTGAAAGATTTTTATAAAGATTCTTAGTGATGTTTGATCAGTTTCTGTACACTCCCATTTAATACCCACATGACAATATAATAATTAATATAAGTACATGCTTAAATGTGGAGTTCATCAGTGCCGATTCACATTAGGATGGTTTGGCTCGTCGCTGAAGGAACAATGCAACTTACAAAGTTAAAGGGTGAGTTGTTTTACTTTATTTAAAGTTTCATTCTTACAGGGTTAACTTCTGTTTATACTAGTCTCTTTCTTTTCCTTTCGGCTTATCCCGTTATGGGTCGCCACAGCGAATCAATTGCCTCCATCTAACTCTGTCTTCTGTATCCTCTTCTCTTGCGCCAACTACCTTCATGTCCTCTTTCACTACATCCATAAACCTCCTCTTTGGTCTTCCTCTAGGCCTCCTGCCTGGCAATTCAAAACTCAGCATCCTTCTACCAATATATTCACTATCTCTCCTCTGGACATGTCCGAACCATCTCAGTCTGGCCTCTCTGACTTTATCTCCAAAACCTCTAACATGTGCTGTCCCTCTGATGTGCTCATTCCTGATCCTGTCCATCCTGGTCACACCCAAAGAGAACCTCAGCATCTTCATCTCTGCTACCTCCAGCTCTGCCTCCTGTCTTTTCCTCAGCGGCACTGTCTCTAAACCAAACAACATCGCTGGTCTCACCACAGTTTTGTACACCTTTCCTTTCATTTTAGCTGAAACTCTTCTATCACACATCACACCCGACACTTTTCTCCACCCATTCCAGCCTGCCTGCACACGCTTCTTCACCTCTTTTCCACACTCTCCATTGCTCTGGACTGTTGACCCTAAGTACTTAAAATCCTCCACCTTCTTTATCTCTTCTCCCTGTAACCTCACTCTTCCACTTGGGTCCCTCTCATTTACACACATGTACTCCGTCTTGCTGCGGCTGACCTTCATTCCTCTCCTTTCCAGGGCAAACCTCCACCCCTCAAGCTTCTCCTCCACCTGTTCCCTGCTCTCACTACATATCACAATGTCATCTGCAAACATCATAGTCCATGGAGATTCCTGTCTAACCTCGTCCGTCAGCCTGTCCATCACCATAGCAAACAAGAAGGGGCTCAGAGCTGATCCCTGATGTAGTCCTACCTTCACTCGGAACTCCTCTGTCACACCTGCAGCACACCTCACTACTGTCTTACAGTCCTCGTACATGTCCTGCACCGCTCTAACATACTTCTCTGCCACTCCAGACTTCCTCATACAATACCACAGTTCCTCTCTGGGCACCCTGTCATAAGCTTTCTCCAGATCTACAAAAACACAATGCAGCTCCCTCTGACCTTCCCTGTACTTCTCAATCAACATCCTCAAAGCAAATACTGCATCTGTTGTACTCTTTTTTGGCATAAAACCGTACTGCTGCTCACAAATGCTCACGTTTGCCCTTAGTCTAGCTTCAACTACTCTTTCCCATAACTTCATTGTATGGCTCATCAGCTTTATTCCTCTGTAGTTGCCACAACTCTGCACATCTCCCTTGTTCTTAAAAATGGGCACCAGCACACTTCTCCTCCATTCCTCAGGCATCTTCTCATTATCTAAGATCTTGTTAAACAACCCGGTCAGGAACTCTATTGCCACCTCTCCTAGACACTTCCATACCTCCACAGGTATATCATCAGGACCGAGTGCCTTTCCATTCTTCATCCTCCTCCATGCCCTCCTCACTTCTTCCTTACTAATCTTTGCTACTTACTGGTCCACAACAGTCACCTCTTCTTCTGCCAGTCTACTAGTCGTTCTCTCTCATTTTCCTCATCCATCAACTCTTCTTTCCATCTTCCCATGACACTACTGGCACCTGTCAATACTCTTCCACCCCTATCCTTCATCACCCTAACCTGCTGCACGTCCTTCCCATCTCTGTCTATCTGCCTTGCCCACCTGTATAGATCTTTTGCTCCCTCCTTGTTGTCCAGCCTAGCATACAAGTCTTCATAAGCCCCTTTTTTGCCCTATTCCACCTTTACTTACACCTTACGCTGCATCTCCCTGTATGAGACACACCGTTTACTCTCCTACCTGTCTCCCTGATCACAGTAGCTGTAGTTGTCCAGTCATCTGGAAGGACTTCCTGGCCACCCATAGCCTTTTTCAACTCCTTCCTAAAAGTCACACAACACTCTTCCTTTTTCAGCTTCCGCCATTTTGTCCTCTACTCTGCCTTTACCCTCTTCATCCTTTTCACCACAAGAGTCATCCCACACACCACCATCCTATGCTGTCTGGCTACACACTCACCTACCACTGCTTTCCAGTCACTGATCTCCTTCAGGTTACACCTTCTACACAAGATGTAGTCTACCTGTGTGCTCCTACCTCCACTCTTAAAGGCTTGAACCCTGCTCATAAGCTTCTAGCCTTGCTACCTTTCCACCCGATCTCCTGTATGCACAATATGTCTACCTTCCTCCTCTGCATCACGTCAACTAATTATCTACCTTTTCCTGTCATAGTTCCAACATTCCAAGTCCCTACTCTCAATCCTAGACTCTTAGCATTCCTCTTCTCTCTCCTCCTACGGACACAGTAACAGTTACAAATGCTTCCTCACATTAAACATGTTCAAATACTGTAGTCTTAGCTGTGATAAGTGTCGTCAGAGTTGAAGCTTTGTGGCCAACGGCGACTTTTGCTTTAAAAGTTCCAAAGCTGTCATAAATTCCTTGGATGGACCTTTATTCCATACTAATAAAATACACAGTACAAAAAAAAACCTCCCAGCTGTGTTCTTGTATATGAGCTTAGATTAAGTGAAAGCATTTGACTTATTTATTGACATGTTGATATTGTGAAAAGCTTGACTTATACTCTGAACTTAACCCTTGCTCAGACAGGCAGGTGTGTGCCGCTCCCTGACAGCAGCAAAGCCACATCAGACGTCGAGAGCACACCTGAGGAGAGACGTCTCTTGGCTTGAAGGTAAGAAACTTATTTCCGCTTCCTCCACATTCATTTTCTGATGAACACAAAAGAAAGATCAGGCTGACAGACACACAGGAGGACTTTGTTTACTTATTGTAGGACCTTTTTTGTTTGTTTTTTATTGTGTATATTCAGCATAGAACAATAAGAGGGTAACAAACTGGATGTTATGTTTTTCAGTGTTGTTGTAGAGACAGCTCCAGACATTTTGAGTAAACTGTACTACTTTATTGGGTTTATTCTACTTTATTAGGGTTTACTGTACATCTATATTCAATATTGCAAAAGCAAAGAAAGAAAAATCTTATTACATATAAAACTAAAATAAATATATAATAATCCCGTGACCCTAATGAGCATAAGCCTAATAGAAGATGGATGGATGCATATGATATTATTGTATATTTTATACATATAAATAAATAAACACTAATTATTTACATTAACAGTATTAAACTTAGTACTATAGTTTTCTGGTGTCAAAATATTGATTTTCCAAGCATTTAAATGAGTGCTCTATTTAATAAACTGCTATATATAAGTTCTTAAGTAAGAACTGCAATAGTTGCAAATAACCAACCCGACACTGCTTTGCCCTTGTTAATATTATTTCTTATGTAAGACTCCCATTTGCTAATTTTGCCAGCCTTACTGTAAAAGGAGCTTTAAAGCTTCCTGTGATACTGTTACTGGAGAGTATTTGTTACTGTTACTGGAGAGTGTTTTTTTTTATAACAGCCTGAGAATGTCTCTTTATCTCAGCACACAGGTGAGTCATAAAAAAACGTTCTGAGATCATAGGGACTTGGAGAAAATAGTTATGGGTTCAAAGTGTATCTTATAGATTAGCATGTGTTTCTCTCAAGGGCTACAGAATGTTGACAAACGATCCCTATAAAGTATTAAAATGTGTTTTTTTAAATGGAAAACAGACTTTAACTGCTTGTATACACAAATTTGGATGAGTTCAACTGTCTTGGAATCTCCCAGGGCAGAGAACCACCATTGTCCATACTCTCAAGTAGCTACATGGAACACTATCACGTCAAAGACAAAAGCTAAGCAGAGCTGCAGTGTTGCTGGATGCATGGATTGCCACACATCACTTGCATGACATCCCAGCCTCAGAGAACGGCCAGCCACTATTGAGCTTTTTCGAAAATGAATTAAATAGTAAATTATCACATTTTGTGGTTGAATTAAATTTGAATTTGAATTTGGTCTATTATCAGTCAAAACATAAAATATAGATATAAAAGCATATTGTATGCATTCTTAAGTAAGCATTTACAAAAAAAAATTATAGAGTGGTGTGAAAACATTTGCCCCCTTCTTGATTTCTTTTGTTTTTTTGTCACACTTAAATGTTTCAGATCATCAAAAAAATTTCAACATTAGTTGATGACACCCCAACTCAACAAAAAATGCAGTTTTTAAATTAATGAGAGAATTTAGGGAAAATAAAACAAACCTACAATGTCCTGCATGAAAAAGTGTTTGCTCCTCGTTAGAACATAGCTGTGGTTTATCCCACCTGAGTTCAATTTCTCTAGCCACACCCAGGCCTGATTACTGCTATACCTGTTTGCAAACAAGAAACCACCAGAAAGATGGAACACTAGTAAACCTTCCTAGGAGTGGCCGGCCAACCAAAATGACCCTAACAGTAAAGCAACAACTCATCCAAGAGGTCACAAAAGACCCCACAACAACATTCAAAGAAAAGGTCAGTGTTCATGACTCCACCACTTCACCACTGGGCAAAAATGTCCTAAATGACACAGTTCCAAGATGAAAACCAGTGCTAAACAAAAAGAACATTAAAGCTTGTATCAACTTTGCCAGAAAACATCTTGATGATCTCCAAGATCTTTTGGAAAATACTCTCTAGTCTGACGAAACAAAAATGTTGAACTTTTTGGAAGGTGTGTGTCCCATTACATCTAGAAGTAAGTCTGCATTTCAGAAAATGAACATTATACCAACAGTAAAATATGGTAGTGATAGTGTGATGATCTTGGGTTGTTTTGCTGCTTCAAAACCTGCAAGACTTACTGTGATAAATGGAACCATGAAATCTGCTGTCTACCAAAAAAATCCTGAAGGAAAATGTCTGGCTATCTGCTCCTGACCTCAAGCTGAAACCAACTTGGGTTCTCCAAAAGGACAATGATCTAAAACACACCAGCAAGTCCACCTCTGAATGGCTGATGGAAAAAAAAATGAAGACTTTGGAATGGGCTAGTCAAAGTCCTGACGTGAATCCTATTGAGCTCCTTAAAAGGTGGTTCATGCTCAAAAACGGAATGACTACAATTCTGCAAAGATGAGTGTGCCAAAATTCCTTCACAGCACTGTAAGAGAGTCATTGCAAGTTATTGCTTGATGGCAGTTGTTGCTGCCCAACCATTTTTTAGGTTTAATGGGTAATGACTTTTTCACACAGGGCCATATACTGTAGGTATGGTTTTTCTACCTTAATAATAAAGTTGAATTTAAAAAATGCATTTTGTGTTCAGTTGGGTTGTCCTTGACTAATATATAAATTCATATATATAAATTCATTTGATGATCTGAAACATTTAAGTGTGACAAACGTGCAAAAAAAATAATTAAAAACATTTTTTTTTTACTCTAATATCTGTCACATGTGTGCTCCTGTAAGAGGCGGGGCCTGGGAAGTCACATCAGCTAGCTGTAGAATAGTGTGTTCCCAACCTGGCCATTTTGTCCCTAGATCTGGCAACATTCCAACCCCCCTTGATGACATAGTTTCTGAAAAGTGACTAGCGACAAATCTAGCGACTTTTTGGCATTGTTGGGGAGTTTTCTGGTATTGTGAAAGCACCTATTCTGCATTTTGTATTCTCAAGGAGCAGCAGCGGGGGCTGTTGACACCCCGCCCAAAGGCAGTCACAAGCCAGCAGTATACAGTTTTTGTGGCACACTGAGAGCATGATGTGGAGCGCTGCATATGGAATGTGCAAAAAAATCTTGCATGTGCGGATGGAACTTGCCCAGTTTTACGCAGCGAGATCTAAAATGTTTCTTAATCATTAAACCTAATTCATTTAAATGAAGTCGCTTATCTTACCCCTCTTTGGGTAAACTTAAGTAATTGATAAGCCCGCTGCATTGCCTCTCTTCTTTGTGAATGTCAGTGGCTATTACATATATTCACCAGGCGTGTGCTACTCACATAGGAGTCATGTTAATGTGAGCCATCCGTTATTTGGTGTTAGCTGCGTCGATGGCTATTTTTCTTACTGTTGGCAGCACTGGTAGAATAACTGAGTGCAAGCATTGTGGAGAGTGATATTGATTGGTGTGACAGAATACATTCAATGCTAATGNGCTGCATTGCCTCTCTTCTTTGTGAATGTCAGTGGCTATTACATATATTCACCAGGCGTGTGCTACTCACATAGGAGTCATGTTAATGTGAGCCATCTGTTATATGCTGTTAGCTGCGTCGATGGCTATTTTTCTTACTGTTGGCAGCACTGGTAGAATAACTGAGTGCAAGCATTGTGGAGAGTGATATTGATTGGTGTGACAGAATACATTCAATGCTAATGTGTGAGTCTAATGTCTTATTTATATCTCAGACATCTAGTTTCTCTTTTTATGGCAACTGTAATAGGTAGTACACGTGTAATAAAAGTGTTATTTCATGTCTAGAAGCCTCTATTAATGCTAAAAACCCTAATTAGAAGGTCTTAAACAGGGCTTCTATGCTGTAACTGTGGACATATTGGGTTTATTAATGAGGAATCCGACTTTGCAGAAATTAACCAATTAACCACAATAAACAAGGCGATTGTATACTGTACTATTCTTTTTAAATGCAACAAGCTCACACTCCTCACACCATCAGTCCCTCAATCACAGACTTGGTCATTCCTTAAAGGGCCCACATGAATGTGCTGAGGTGACTGGACAGCGCCGTAGGGTGTATAGAGTTGGCCGGTGCATCAGGACCTTTACTTTGGGCACAGGGTCTGTTTTTTTTTTTAGTTGATTCATTAATAAATTTGGTGACTTGACTTTCTCACCTCCTGTGTTGTCTTTAAATACGTTCTGTTCCCCCTGGTCGTAACAGCTGGATTTTGAACAAGTATGCCACATTATTAAAACGACTGGGAACTGTTTTAAACTGTGAAAAAAATGTCCTAACATGTGTCTTAAGAGCGCTTTTAAATTGACTGCAATCTATTCCCATTCAGGTCCATTTCAAATCATTTCAAAGACCTCAAAGGATGTCTCTCAAAAGCATCCCAGCACTAGAGTAAGTCCACTTTGCACATCATGATTCCCAAGCTATCACTCTAGCCCACTAAGTCAAACTCCAATGTTTGCCTCACGAAGGATTTTCCTGGCCATCTTGGGCATCGGCCTCCTCATCATGTTCTGCACCACGTTCTGCAGGGCGTGCAGCCGCCTGAGGCAGGAGCAGATTGAAAGGGAGGCGTGGAGGCGCAGCGAGCAAGATGGTTGTCCTCCTTCCATATATTTCATCCCCTTTCACGGACGACTGTCTCAGCAGGAAGATGAGGACCATCACAGGGGTCCTCGGTAAAGTCAGGAAGTCTTCACACCTCCACAGTACAACTCCGCAGGCTACAATGGACCACCACCTTCCTATGCTGAGGTGCTTTTTGGTTTAACTGATGACACAAAGGGGAGAACCAGTGCTCGTGTGGGCTTGAAGGCCGCATGTATAAATCTTGAG
>QODF01000168.1:2304818-2361693 GCA_024372805.1 Oostethus manadensis
TGAATGTTTGTTTGTCTATATGTGCCCTGCGATTGACTGGCGACCAGTCCAGGGTGTACCCCGCCTCTCGCCCAAAGTCTGCTGGGATAGGCTCCAGCATCCCCGTGACCCTAATGAGGATAAGCGGTATAGAAAATGGATGGAGGTCTCGTTATGCATTTCCTTGGGTCTGACTGTGGTCTTTTGTTGTGTTCTAGCTGGAATGTAAACCCGAAGATCTGCCACCTGCGTACACAGAATACAACCCGATCATAGCGCCACCTCACATGGATGTGGTCCAATCTTCGATAGACCCATAAGACACTGCAGCCATGAGCTAATGGACACGGAATCTGATTGTTGCACTGCACTAGACTTTATCTTGACTGTGACTACGGGAATGACGATAACAGAAAAATGATGGACGCTTCTCAGTTGGCACCAATCTGAAGTATCCTTACAATGGCCCAAAAGTAATTTAACAACTTCACAGTTTGGTTTTCCATACATTTTAGGAGCAAATAATTGTATAAAGATTTCAACAAAAGTAGCTGGTCTACTTACATGTGTAAACTCATAATTGTGTATGCTCCAAACCAAAGATATGCCTGATTTTTTTTCAAGATGATCTTGTTTTATGTGCATGTTATACAATAAAATACTGCTAAAATCACATGCAAAGGTGCGGGATGTATTTGTACATATTAACTGTACATTATAACCACGTTTAACGGGTTCAATCAGTCATTTAGATAAAAAAAAAAGATCAGACGAGCTACCAAAGGGTTCTTATTTGACTGGAGTGAACTACTGATAGTAGCTCCTCTGGTGTGGAATTGGTTACTCAAGAGAGGGTGTTTTATGTGTATGCTGCACGCCTCACACATCCCCTGTCAATGAAAAAAAAAATCAATTTAAAAAATGAAAGAAAAATAAATATATCTGATGAAATATATTACAGTGCATTTAAACACTAATAGTTTTGAAATTAACAAGAGACACTCAGTAGACCTAAAACTAATTCAATAAAATACAAGATATACAGTATACAAATACAGACAAGGATACAATTATTGATGGTCTTGTGTAAAGAAAAAAAACCCCATAATGGCCAAAGAAATACCGTAACTCCAAACTGACAAAAGTAATTATTACAAAAAAAACATACTGGAATTTGCCAAAATGCATATTGACAAGCTACAAAGCTTCTGGGAGAGAAATCTAAAGGGTTTTGGCAAGACACATCATCCCTATGTTTTTGCAAAAATGAAGCATACAGAAAAAAGAACGCCATACTTACCGTTAATATAGCCGTAGCGGAGACGCGGTTATGTATGTCTAAAGGCTGCTTTCTTGCATCTGACACAGGGTGTATTTGAATCTGTGCAGGGTACAATGAAATCAAAGCCTACCACAGCATTCTGGAGCTAAATGTGTTGCCTTAGTGTCAGAAAGCTTGGTTTCAGTCCTAAGTCATGGGTCCTCCAACGGGACAATATCTCAAAAGCCAAAAAAGCTTAAAAATGGATTATTGCGAAACACTGGATTATTCTCAAGTGCTTTTTATGAGCCCTGATCTAAAACAAAATTGAACATCTGCAGAAAGAACTGAAACATGGAGAAGGCACCCATCAAAACAGGCAGAGGGGCGGTTTGCACGTGAGGAGTGAGCCGGTTGCCCCAAAAGATTGCAACAAAATATTAGGCTAGGGCCAAATCATTGTTTTCTAGACCAATTTCATTTTTTTCATTTACTTTTTTGGTGTACTATTGAACCACCATTCAAAAGCAATGTCTCATTTTCATTTGTTAATTTGTAGTGCATTTTTCTGTATTATCACTTTAGATATTGTTATTGTTATTATAGTTATTCATTCATTAATTTTAGATGCCGCTTAGCCTCATTAGGCTCGCGGGTATGCTGGAGCCTATCCCAGCTGGCTATGGGCGAGAGGCTGGACCCCCGGGCACTGGTCGCCAGTCAATCACAGGGCACATATAGACAAACAAACATTCACACTCACACTGTAATGGACAATTTAGAGTCCCCAATAAACCTAACGTGCATGTTTTTGAAATGTGTGAGGAAACCGGACTACCCGGAGAAAACCCACACAGGAGAGGGGAGAACATGCAAACTCCACACAGAAATGCCCAACAAGATTCAAACCCTGAATCTGAATGTGCCAATTTGCTACCCACTCGACCACCATGAGGCCCATTATAGTTAATATTTTTTAAATATTGTATTCACACATCTATTTCTAGAGTTGAGCTATGTGAACATACTGGCTTTTAAATTAAAATATTTTCAAATAAAGCTGACTTTTTGGAGTGAGAGTATATAAAAGACTTCTTACATACTGCAGACAGTCATTACATACGTTACATAATGTATGTAATGTTACATTAAGAATGTAATACATTTAAAGGAAAACTGCACGTTTTGGGAATTTTGCCCATCATCCATAATGCTTGTGTGAAACATGAACACTTTTATTTCGTTCTCTTTTCTGTGCATTCTAAAGAGGGAAAGCGAGTTAGCGTGAGGGAACTAATAATGCACATCATGGGACTCACCTATTGTGACTATAATGCCCTCTGAAAAAAAAACCCTAACGATGATTTATGCTTTTGTATACATTCTGTGTTCATGCATGAACAGGTCCATTCATGATAATACGTAATACACTATTTTACCTTATTTTGATCATTTTAAACAATACTGGACCTTTTTTCCTAGGCGCATTGCTTCTGTCTACAAAAGCAGCATACAAAGAGCGTGTCTGTTTGCTATTACTACTGTAATTACGACAGGCTTTGTGAGAACCACCATCACCGTCATCGACTGACAGCTACTTTTGGAGAAATTAGGAACCAGAACTTGATCTTTTAAGGGTCAGGTTTCTTTATCAGTACCCTTCGGTAAATTAGTGTGCAGTGCAAGAAAGAAAAGGCATCACATCAGCAACACACACACAACCCTTAAAAATACATAAATGACTGAATACACAAATGCTTGCCTGACCGTTTGATGATCTGATTGAGAGGGGTCTTATTTTTTGCAGACATATTTCCAAACCAGGACAGTAAGCGGAAAGATAAACGTGATTCAATAAAAGTTTGATAAAATGTAGTCGTAAGACTCCAGTCGATGTTAAAAAGAGCAAGTTTCCTAAGACAATGCAGTCGCTGGTGTTCCTTTTCACAGACGGCCTCACATTTGTCTTCAAAGTTCCGTCCAGAGTCAGTGATCGTGCCCAGATATTTGTACTGGGACACCAGCTCCACAGTCTCCCCGTTAATACACACTGGGTCAGCGCTGTGGTTTTGATTCCTAAAATCAATCACCATGTCTTTGGTTTTGTTTACATTTAGCGGGAGAAAAAGTCCTCACACCATTTCACAAAATCCTGTACAACTGCCCCATGGCTACTTTCCCCATCAGAGTCATCTGCATATTTCAAAATGAACCTGTTTGCACATTGGCTGTGCACCATGCTAGTATACAATACAAAGGCTAAAGGTGACAGGACACACCCATGTGGTGAACCAGTAGAACCACAGACAGGGTCAGCCAATACTCCTTTGACCCTTGTTCTGTGTGTCCTGTTAGTTAGAAAAGTTAGGAATCCAGCCCACAAGATTCTTGCCCAAATTATTTAAGAGCTGACTGACTCAAATATGGGGCTGGATGGTGTTAAAAACTGATGTAAAATCCATAAATAAAAGGCTGGCATGAGCTTTTTTCGCATCCTGGTGACTCATAACCAAATTCAATAAAGTGACTGTGGGCTCCTCAACCCCTCTGTGGGGCCTGTAAACAAATTGTAAGGAGTCAATTTGGCCTCGATTGGACTTTGCAAGTTTTTCGAAGGTTTTCATTACAATTGACGTGAGGGCTACCAGTTTGAAATCATTGAGCAATTTTGGACTATTTCGTTTCGGGACAGGAACAACTGTGGTGTTTTTCCATACCTGAGGTATGGTTCCTTCCTGCAGAGAAGCAGTGAAGATGGAGCTAAGTTCCACTGCACATGTTTTAAAAGACAGCCACAGATCCTCTGGACCAGGGTTTTTAATAATCTGAGTTCTGTTAAAGGCCCTTTCTATATCCTTCTGTTCTATCTTAAAGTGCAGAGTGTCCAAAAGGTTCTCCTTCAGTTTTTGAATGTCTGAGTTCAATTCCTCAGTTCCAAAACGGTTACAAAAACAATTAAAAGCAAAGTCAGAGTTGTAACTCTCAACACAGACATCGCTGTTGTTTTTGTGGTTCTGAAGACCTACAACAGTCTTCATACTAGACCACACTTAACCCATCTTATTTGCTGCCTTTCCCTTCTTTGAGTTAAAAAAATTCAGCTCTTCGTTCTCTGTTGGCTTCCCTCGCAGCTTTTGAATCCCCCTGACTAAAAGCCTGTTTCTTGTTATCCAGAGCACAAATGAATGTTCTCGAGACCCATGGTCTATTGTTTGGGTACATTTTAAGCATCTTTGCAGGGATGATCACGTCTCTACAGAAAACAACATAAAAGCAACACACATCAGTAAGCTCATCAAGCGTAGCACAAGAGTCTTTAAAATGTTCCCAATCTGTGCACTCAAAACACTCTTGGACAGACTTTCACCTCCTTAGAGTCCACCTTTCCTCTTCTCAGTGCAGTTTTATGGGTGGGGAGAAGGTGCACGCATTCGTGGTCCGCTTGGCCAAGCGGAGGAAGAGGTAGGGACTTATATGCATCTTTAACGGTCCCGTAACAGAGGTCCAGTGTCTTATCCTGTCTGCTAGGACAGAAAACATAATGGAGAAAGTTTGGCAACTTTTAGCGACACGTGATGAACATCTAACAAAAACATAGGGGAAATAAATACAGAATGTGTTCATGTTTCAGATAAGAATTGTGGATGATTGTGGCAAAATTGCCCAAAAAGTGCAGTTTCCCTTTAAGTAGAGCTGCAACAATGATTAGCGATTATCCAATTAATCAACGACTATTTTAGATGAGATTCATCATTGTATTATTTTAAAAAGTAAATATTCTCTGATTTCAGCATCTCAAACGTTGACTTTGGAAAACGGTGACGACATTAATGCCTCTTTTCTGATATGTTGCGTAACAAACCACTAACTGTTTGTGTTCCTGTTTATTGATTTGGTCCGTCTAGAGCCTCGCCGATTCGTCAGTTCATCAAAACAACAAGCTTCAGAAGAATCAACTAAGAAAAAAAATTAAATAAAAAAAAAAAAATAAGGAATAAAAAAAAAAACAAAAAAAAAAATAAAAAAAAGGAATAAAATTAAAAAAACCCAGGGGTAGAGATGGGGTGTGCAGGAAGTCAGCGGTCAAAGGTCAAGGGTACTTGTGGAGGGAGTGGACCTCTCTCGCTCTCTTTCCTCTTGCATAGTCCAGACTGAAGATAAATGCACACTGGGAGCTAGATGATGACAAACAGAATCCAGGTGTCTGTTTCCGGACAGCAGGAAGAAGGGATCAGTTTAGGAAGAACTTAAACTGACACTTCCTCTACTCTAGCATTCCCAAAGGAGCTGTCTGTTGGGACTGCAGACCATGAGCGGGTGCAAGAGGACACAATCCACTTCCTCCAAGGTGTCCCCTGTTCCATGTATTGGTGACCATATAAATAGCTATATTATTATATACAACATATTGGATTAAAGCAGTGGTTTAATCCTATGGGGCGCCCATGCACACTTTTCATTATTACCGTATTTTTCGGACGACAAGCTGCTATTTTTTTCTCCCCCTTAGAACCCAGCAGATATAATAACGAAGCGCCTTTTTTATGGATTTTTTGTCACTTTGGGTGTGTTCAAATTCTCTACTGACTTAGCGCGAGTGTTCCAACAACACTCTTAATAAGTTTTTCCCCGAGTGGGAGGGGGCGGTGAATTGGGGGGGGTGGGGCAGGTAGTATCTCCAAAAGGGGGGCACAGCAAAAATAAAGTTTGGGAACCACTGGATTAAACAACAAGGCATTGTGGGTAAACAACTGCTGAGAAGAAAAAACTTTTTAAGTGCGTCGTAATTTCAGTGCTTGCTAGTCATACAAAAAGATCCAAATTGCATCCAATGAATATAGGAACATGCAAGCGCCGTGACGCATGCTGGCACAGACTGCAGATAATCAGATTATAACAAAAGAGGCGGACGGAGGATTAACGTGGGAACGGATGAGCAAAATGGTATTACTTATTTAGTTTGTGGGCATTTAGAATGTTCATTGGACGATTATTTCATTGTTGTTGTTTTTTTTAAACAAACATTTAACAATGTTATTATTGTGAATGTAGTTTGCAGTGGTGTATAGCTGCATGGCATCAGACTGAAAGCTGCCCATATTGTATTTGGCCTCTCTAATGTAACTTAAGTAAGGCAACCAAATATATAAAAAGCAACCTTTGCCCTATGACTCAGCGCAGCTGCACGCATACATTGATAATTTAATTGTTCATTAATTAATTATGGCCACACAGTCAGGAGATCTGGAAGAGCAGGGTTCAAATCTCCGCTGGGCATCTCTGTGTGGAGTTTGCATGTTCTCCCCGTGCGTGCGTGGGTTTTCTCCGGGTACTCCGGTTTCCTCCCACATTCCAAAAAACATGCATGTTAGGTTAATTGGTGACTCTAAATTGTCCATAGGTATGAATGTGAGTGTGACTGGTTGTTTGTCTATATGTGCCCTGCGATTGACTGGCGACCAGTCCAGGGTGTACCCCGCCTCTCGCCCAAGGTCTGCTGGGATAGGCTCCAGCATCCCCGTGACCCTAATGAGGATAAGCGGCATAGAAAATGGATGGATGGATTAATAAATTAAATAATATGAAATATTTGTATAGAATCCCTGCAGAAGTAACTCATGTTTTGACTGGTTCATGTGGAATATTATTAATGAGGATAATTATTTTATGCTATTTCTGTATACTGTACCAAAACCGTTGGCCTTAAATAAAAACTGCACTTTTGGGGAATTTTGCCCACATGTACACATATGTCTTTCATTTTTCTGTGCGTTCAAAAGACATAAAAACAGATAAAGAGACAGCTCAGTACTGCATGTAATGGGACACACCTATGCCACCTACAATGAGCGCTATTATGACACGTATGGTACGTTCACGATAACATGTAAAACAGCGTTTTCCCATATTTTGGTCATTCCAAGTATTACGGGAACTTCTTTCGTCGCCTCATTGATTTAACGTAGCAATACAGTAACTAACGCCCGCGACTAGCGCTCAATTTTCCAAAGTGGGAAATAAAAGCAAAGCAGCAGTGGTGTCAGCTCCAACATGTAGACTTACTTTTTTAGTAGCGGTCTGAGGCACGTGAACGTGGCCCTGACATGCTGCGGGCGAGTGTGCGGCTAGTAGCAGCTAGCCGGCTAGCTAGCCGCTAGTAACCGCTAGTAGTACCCGCTAGTAGCAGCTAGCCGGTGTGTTCTGGCTAAGTGTCAAATGCGCCGGTAACGTAGCGTAACAATGTTAATAATAATAGAAACAACATCGCTTGATTAGCATGCACATCACATAAACGGAGCGTTGTTGGCGCTTTTGGGAGTCTTTTTCAAAAGGCTTTATAGGCGGAATAAGGTCTTCCCATTAAATGTGTTTTTATATCTTTAGATCGCACAGAAAAAAGTAATACATATGTCTCACATGAGGATTGCGATTGATAGGCAAAAGCAGCAGCAGTAAGGCTTTAAGTAGCAATTGATTCTGCAGTTACAGTGTTTGGCCACAAGAGGCCGCTGCAGCCTATGTCTGCTGGCTTGCATGGGAAAACAGTCCTCAGGCGCCTCTTCCCCTTTCTGGGACCTCTTAGCAGGATTAGAGCCTTACAGCCTCGTTGTGTTCCAAGTGTGACGTATCAGGAAGCACACACACACACACACACCTTCATGTAGACTCATCATGTTAATTTGCTCCTGTAATATGAAGGTTCCCATCATGACTTTTATATCAAAACTTCACATTTGGGCTTTTAATGAAATTGATATGGATACAATTTGGCTGGTATTTAAAAACAGACTAATGTTAAAGTGGTGGGTTTATTGAACCATCTTGGTCTGATTAAAGACTCATGGTCTTAACACGCATAAAGCGTATGGGAAAGAGCACAGCATTGATTCATTAAAATAGTTTTCATGTTGAAACATTTCTAACAGTCACGCCAATAAGGTGACTGCATTAAAATAACATCACTCAGTTGTCAATGAATAGCAATTATTCTATCATATATTGAGACTTTTTTGGCCTACTGCTACTTTTTTTTACTTTCAGACTTCCACTTTGTGCCATTATGATGTCTGAACTATGGATTCATCCTACAGTATCATATGGTTCTCCTGCTTCCATTGTGAGACAGCAACGTCAGGTTCAATGGAGGCAACAGGTGACCTTTTTTTTTGGGCTGTTCTTAGACCACAGGATTTGAGACTTGTGGTAAGTCTTGTAGATGTTGGAGCTGGCACTGCTGTTACTTGGCTGCCGATTTGCTGGGAACACTATTATTTTGCTTGGTCATGTCTACATCTGTGGTGGGTTTTTGGGAGGAAGGTTGCACCGCCCCAGACTGACTTAGGAACATGAAAAGACCCTACCATGTGTGTTAATACGATCTATCTATCTACAGTAGTGTTCAAAATAATAGCAGTTCAATGTGACTAACCAGATTCATTAATTATTAGTACATTTTTATTGCTACTTGGCAAACAAGGGTGCAGTAGATTCTTAGAAAACAAAGACACAGCATTCAGGATGTGCACGCTCCTAAGGCTGCAATCAGTTGAAAGGGGTGTGTTAAAAATAGCAGTGTGGCATTCAATCAGTGATCAGTGATCCATTTTGTGAAGCAAAAGCTTCACTTGTTGAACTGGCATTTCTCTTTGTAAGCCTGAGGAAAATGGGTCGTTCCAAACATTGTTCGGAAGAACAGCGTACTTTGATTAAAAAGTTGATTGAAGAGGGGAAAACTTATGAAGAGATGCAAAAAAATGTGGGCTGTTCAGCTAAAATAATCTCCAATGCCTTAAAATGAGGAGCAAAACCAGAGACACGTGGCAGAAAACGGAAGACATCTATCAAAATGGGTAGAAGAATAACCAGAATGGTGAAGGCTCTGCCAATGATCAGCTCCGGGATGTTCAAAAAGTGTGTGGAGTTACCTCCAAGTACTTCCTGTGACAGTTATAAGAGTAATGAGAGTAAAAGTTTTCTTTTTGGGTCAAAGGGCCGCAGACAGTTTGTGAGACGACCCCCAAACTCTGAATTCAAGCCACAGTGCACAGTAAGGACAGTGAAGCATGGCGGTGCAAGCATCATGATATGGGCATGTTTCTCCTACTATGGTGTTGGGCCTATTTATCACATAGCAGGGATCCTGGATCAGTTTGCGTATGTCAAAATACTTGAAGAGGTCATCTTACCTTATGCTGAGGAGGACATGACCTTGAAATGGCTGTTTCAATGACCCCAAACTCATGGGTAAACCAGCAAAATCTTGGTTCCAAACCAACAAAATGAATGTTATAGAGTGTCCAGCCCAATCCCCGGATCTGAATCCAACTGAGAACTTGTGGGGTGACATGAAAAATGCTGTTTCTGAAGCAAAACCAAGAAATGTTCATGAATTGTGGAATGTTGTTAAAGAATGTTGGAGTGGAATAACAGCTGAAAGGTCCCACAAGTTGGTTGACTCCATGCCACACAGATGTGAAGCAGTTAGAAAAAACTCTGCTCATACAACTAAATATTTAGTTTAGTTTAGTTATTCACAGGATTGGCAAATCCTACAAACAAAAAAAGTTTGTACAAAATAGTTTTGTCTTTGTAAAGTCACCGGCAGACACTGCTTTTTATTTTTTAAACACCCCCCCTTTCAACTAATTGCCCAAATCCACAGCCTTTAGAGCATGCATATCATGAATGCTGGGTCTTGTTTGATTTCTGCGAATCTACTGCACCTACTGGTAACTTGTGCAACTGGTAACTGGTAACTGCACCTACTGGTAACCTACTGGTAAAATAAACTAATAACAGTGATTCTTTTGGTTAAGTCACATTGCACTGATATTATTTTGAACACTACTGTATCTATCTATAAGAGGAAGGCCCCATTAAGATGCAGACATGTACGCACTCAACATCTCCGCCGGAGCATTTCTACAGTTGATCTCTCCAAAGAAAGTTGATTGGACGCGATGCGATGTGGTGTTTAGACTCCTGTGCGTGCGTGGATACATCCCAAATGTGGCGGGGGGGGGCGGGAATCAACAGTTTTCAAGCCTACATTGAGCAGCGCGCGCCAAGTGGTGATGTTGTTGCACACATCTGCTGACAGGGTGGAAAAAAGGGGCCGTTTCTCCACGTCTATGGAATATAAACGGTAAGGAGCAGCGTCTTTCCAGTAGCCCCTTCAATGTGCCACAGCTGGCAAAAGATCAAACGTTGAAACACCTCTGCCTCCTCATGTGAGCGCTTCCTGTTCCCCTGAGGTACCAAGGGCTGCCTTCCAGACGGGCATATGCGTTTGCATTTATTTCTGATGAGTGGATCCCTTATGTTTGTTTGTGAGGGAAAGCAGCATACCCTGCACTATCATGACTATTCCCAGGTGTACTGGGGATAACATGGCACTGTTTTTCTGAGGAGATTATAACCCAGTATGGGATAAAGGAAATCCAGGTATAGCATATATTGTGACATTTAGATTTATTTGTGGTAAGTGTGTAAGAGACTATGTTGTTGTTGCTTATTTGCTACCCAAACAGGCAAAAGAGAAACTCAGTCACTGTTGTTACTCCAATGTAATGTTAAAAACGGAAAGGAAACATATTTAGCATACCATTTTTCAGCAGATTCATGCCAAATCTGGATCCAAATCCTCCCCGGTGGACAACCACAACTGTCTGTAGCATATTTTGCAGTCTTAGCAATTATTTGTGTTGTGTGTAAGAGTTTATTGGCATGTGAGGATTTTAGAACAAAACTTTTGAATTTTTTTGGCACAAAAAACATTTAGATGTCATGTTCTTTTTTATGCTGCCATACAACGCAACACAGCATATCATGCACTGTTGTGACTCTAGCATAATACTAAAAACTGCAAATCAAAAGCATATTTTGCTATAATTACTAAACCAGACACATTTTCCTGAATATTTTTGCACAGTTTGGGTCAAAATTAATCCTAATTTCAAAAAGTCAGGGGTCTCCAAAGTGTGACCCACAACTTTTTTTTTATTAGCCCACCTTATATAGTAGAAATCAAATTACCCCCCCCCCCAAAAAAGCAAAAATGTGGAAAAAAGGCTAAAATGTAAAGAGAAGAAGCAAATGTTGTTACAAATTACTAACAATAAAACAAACAAATAATAAAACAATAAAACAAACAAAAAAAACTTTTGTTTTTCAGTTTGTAGCCCTTGGTAGAAAAAGTCTGGAGACCCCTGTGTTAAATACAGGCGACTGGTTTGTGACACACACACCTACTACAGCATATCATGAACTGTTATAATACTACCTGCTGCAGAGAAGATTGTTTATAATCCATTATTTGTCTGAGATTTTCACTCAAATGGAATTAAAATCAATTCAGATTTTCCAGTGCAAGCCTGTAATGACCGGCTGTAGTCGAGCAGGACTGACTTTCTTTGGACCACGGTTAATGTAGCAAGGCAGAAGAACAAGAATAAGTGGCGGCATAGTTTGATTTGGAGCTATGGTGTAACACAACGTCAACAAAAGCTGAGGGGATGTTTCTGAGGCCTCATAAAAGTAATCCAGGCATGTATGTAGTACTATTGTGCATATATGGTTTCAAAAAATCGACATCCATGTGAAGGTTGAAGGTGTGAAACGTCACACTGTCACAGGAGAAAGTGCTGATCTTACCCAGCACAGGAATTCAATGTGGTTGTGGTTGCATTTCTGTGAAATGGTGCTGCCTTGCTGCCCGAGACATCCGAGTGATTCCCATTAGTTTACGGCGTGTGGAGGAAATGACAACTGAAATTTAATTTAGCTTGATGGCGACGTGGTGGCCTTGAAGAGGCATGATAGCGATGATTCTCCTCCAGTGAAAAGCCGCTGGTGAACGTGACAGACACCTGAATGATGCTTTTCTCAACTACAGCAGTTACATTTTTTCATTTTCTAAAGAATCACTTCCACTTATACCAGGCATGTCCAAACCTTTTAAGCCGAGGGCCACATACTGAAAAATGAAAGAATGCAAGGTCCATGATGATATTTTGTAAAGCAACACCTGTAGCTATAATAAGATGCCATATATAGTTCAGCTCAGCTGTACTCAGCTGTGGTATATGTGAAAAAGCATACTATTAGTATGAATTTATGTCCCCCCCCCTGCCAATTTTGCTGTAAATTTTTTTTAATTTTCCAAATATTATATATATATAATATCCATCCATTTTCTATACCGCTTATGCTCATTAGGGTCGCGGGTATGCTGGAGCCTATCCCAGCTGACTTTTAATATAAAACAATATTACCATAATATTATAACTTTTATCCCAACCTAATTTTCACAAATTACCCCTTTAATTCGTTTTGTTTGTTTCGCATAATACTACAACTTTTATAAAATAAAAATCTTTAATATTGAAACTTTGTGCTGCTAAAATCAAATTATGTCTTCATAATATGAATTCATTCTAGTAAAATTGTGACTTATTTCTCATTAGAATCCAAATTTCTCTCGATATTTTGACTTTATTCTTGTAAAATTACAGCAGTTTTTTTCATTTCTGCTTTTTTTAAAAAACAAATTTGAATTTTTTTTTCTTTTTGTACATTTTTTCTCATTTATTCCTATATTGTTTAAATAACATTTTGACTTTATTCTGCTAACAATAACATTTTTTCGCAACCTAATTTTTGTAATTTTTCTCATAATGTTACAACTTAAAAAAAAAGGCATCTTTCTTTTTTAATATTTCAGCTCATATTATTATGTTTTTCTTGTAAAATTATGACTTTTTCTAAAAAAACATTGACTTTTGTCCTTTTTCTTGCTTGCCAATAAAAAACCAAAACACACACACAACCCTGACTTAAATTGTCCTTTACTGTTTAGTCATCATTTGCTCTGTATGTGTTTCTGTCTCTCTAACCTGTAATACATTTACTCATATATCCATAAACTGTGTGGTCAATGTCTGTGCTTCCTCGCACAGTCTAGATGCTGATCCTCCAGGACAACATTATGAGGAGTCTCTTGTGTTTTTTTGTCACAAGATAGCATCACATTGCCATTAGCCACACATCTTTTGCAGGGTCATGCAACGACTATTTGCTTTGGGGGCAGCCGTGACCGAGTGGTGACTCATGGGGATGTTTGACGAAGCAGGAGAGAAGTGCGGTGAATCATCTTTCACTTTTTTTCTCATAAATAATACATGAGATCAATTTGATTTGATTGAAATAAATAACACTGTTTTTCAATGAATGATGAATCGATTTTATATACTGATACATTTACAAACACCTTGGCCACACGGACGACGCACAAAGAATTGTGAAGTGTGTATGTTTGTGGCACTAAGCGCCCGTAGAGTTTGTTTGACATGACCTCTGTGGCCGATTTCAGTCTTAGGCTCAAAAATCAGTTTGTCGCACACTTGCATTTTTTTAGGAGCCCATACAACCGGTTGTGACCTCAGCTTTATGTGTCTAACTTTAGCTATGATCTAAATTGTTGCTGGCATTACCCTTCTCACATACATTTAATTTTACTTTATTTGATGTTTGGATTCTTATCATTCGTAAGGAGGAAGTGGCACACCAGACAAAGGAACGTCAAAATTGGAGACATCGTATGGATTGCAGACCAGAATGCGTTGAGAGGACCATTCAAGCTGGGGAGAGTTGTGACCGTAAATGCATGGACATCAAAGTTTCTCCAAGTTATTGTGTTCCAGTGGCAAAGGTCCAATGGTCGAAGAGAAGCCATCCAACCCGTGACAGACAGAAGGAAAAGATGCAAAGCACCATCCTTCATCGAGACGTCAGGCGGCTGGTGGTGATACTACCTGTGGAAGACCAGATGGTCTATCCAGGCTGATTCCAGAAAATTCAAGTTTGACTTTGGAATTGGCGACCTCCGCAGTGTCTCCTTGGGTAGATCGAGTGGGGGGTGTCAAGTCAAACTACAGAAATGTAGTCTGGCAAGCTAAAATGTATTAATCCTTCAGATGGGAAATAGGGCAAAACCAGTGATAAGATGTGAATTGGTTATTTTTCAAATTTATTAGAACACAGAGAGGGTGGCTTCTGGGCCCGGGGGCAGCTTGACTCCCATTCAGCTGTTATGATGCTGGACAAGACAAAAAAAAAAAAAGACGATCATTATTGTCGTCAATTTACGACTAAATTCTCAAAATGTTGATGATTTTAATGCTTCATATAAAAGGCATTTGCAAGACAGCTATAAACACAGGGGGCTTGTGTGACTCTTGACCTGGGTCAAAGGTTACATTACGACTTTTTTTCTCGTAAAATTACGACTTTAAATCTTGTAAATGTACCACTTTTACTTTAGCTTGTGTAAATGTGAAACAAAAACTTGTTTGAACGTAATGCTTTTCACAACCTCATCATGAAAAGCAACATTGAGGAAATTGTTTGTGACGGAGATGTTTTGAGGCTCTTCAACTCTTCAAAGACACTGAAAAGGACGACTTCAGTGGCTTCAGTAAAGAGGAAGAGGATGAATAGAAACAATGACTTTTCTGTTATGTTTGAGCCGTTTTACTGCCGTGTTACAGACACTGTTTGGAAACGAGGCAGGTGCGGTGGTTTGATGCGGTGGTTTAAAGCGATCAACATAAACTTCATGGAATCAGGGCTGCAAGTCTGAAGAGGCAGCCGGTAAGGAACGGAAATGTTCATAAATGCCGTTCATGACCGCTGTGGTTTTGGTGCGCCGCTTTTGCGGACGCATTGAATTTTGACCTTAATTAGACGCCACCGATGACGCATCTCATTATTTAAGGCTTATTAGGAATTAATCCCAAGTGAACTGGAACGAGTGATCTTGCCCTAGTTGTTGGTATTAAAATACATTGAGAATGCCGCCGCCGATCATTTACGGCACATATAGGCGCGGCGGCTCATGCATGTGTTTAATTGATTGATTGATTGAAATTTGAGTTCTGACTGGGCATACGCAGGCTCTTTGGGGCTTAATGAATGTTAATTATGTAGATTTTTCTTTTGCACTTCGTAAACAAGTTTATTTAATCTAAAATGTTTGTTAAAGTCAGACATTTGATAAACAAACAAAATATAATGGCTAACGGACTAGTTAAAATACAAATGTTTAAAAGAAAAGTATGTTAATACTGTAAATAGCATAAAGTGGTAAATACGATTTAATTTATCTGGGACCATGGAAATAAATTGGTAAATGTAATGGTAGTAATTGTAACATTGTTTATATTACATATATGGTTTCTCCTATTTGAAGGTTTTCACCTGTGCTGTGGCGTGCTGGGCTATTCTGGTACTATCAGCATGATGTGCTGCAGTATGTTGCAAAGCGACTCCTCACTTAAATAAAGTGAAAGAAAGTGAAGCCTCGAGTGGACCCAGTTTCTTCAGTGTAGCAACGCAGACTCTCTTTCAAGTTTGAGGGATGCATGAAGTCAGGAAGAACCTGACAATTGTTATGCAAATTTGCAGCCGGACTGGAGCAGGAGGGGATGAAGAAGAAGAAGAGAAAAGAAGTCAGGTGTGGGGGACAATACAGAGAGAGACACAACAAAGGCACAACAACAGAATATTGCATGTTTTAAACTTGACGAAGTTTGACTTTTGAGGAAGACTGCAAAAATCTCGAGAAGCAAACTCGGCAATGTTGTTTATGCAGTGCAGCGTAGTGAGGAGTTCATTGACCCCTACAGTACTACCCAGAAAATTAGTATATCCTGAAAAGTGTCACAAGCTGTGTGTTAGCCGGAATGAAAGTTGTGTTTTTTGGGTTTATTCCTTCCTTATTTCCTGTTATTCTCCTATTTTGTATGTACTTCCTGCCTCCCCCTGTTTTGCATTTCTGTAATTACTCCCACCTGCTTCTTGTTCCTCATTTACCTATTTAGTTCAGGCATGCACGCTTTAGTTGGTTGGAGCATTGCTTTGTACTTCCTTGTGTTTCTTGGTTTTGGCTTGTTCCATTTATTCATTTTTTTATGCCGCTTATCATTAGGGTCGTGGGTATGCTGGAGCCTATCCCAGCTGCCTTTGGGCGAGAGGGAGGGTAAACCCTGGACTGGTCGCCAGTCAATCACCGGGCCCATATAGACAAACAAGCATTCACAGTCACATTCATACGTATGGACAATTTAGAGTCGCCAATTCATATTTTTGGAATGTGAGAGAAAACCCAGGTCTTCCGGATCTCCTGACTGTGTGGCCAACGTCTTGCAGATTAAAAAATTCTTATTTTCAGAGTTTGTGGTTTTTAGAGGACTGCTGGTTTGAAAGCTGTCTAAATCAAACTGGAAGGCCTTTCCTTAATGGGGAGGACGTTTGGGCCATCACCATCATCTTCTTGTCCTCACATCACTCCCCCAAAGACTGTTTCATTCCACGGGCCACTAATGAGTTGTTTTGCCGTCAGGCAGGAGGAAGAACTATTATGTAGGACAAGAACTACAGTGACTTTACTGTGGGTCTCCACACTTGTGGTTAAGAATCGAAAAAGCCTTTTGGACAAAAGGTAAAACATCTTCTACAAACAAGAAGAGTTCAGTTATCTCTTGTGGATTGTAACGGTAGTTGTTGGCTATCGCCTCCAAACGACAAACGATAAACTACCCGAGACAGTCCCATTATAATGTGTTTGGGAGAGACTGCAAACAGATATATTTTTTTAAATCTGCGGCGGTCCAAATTCATTTGTGCAGAGCCGCCACAAAAAAGGAAAGTTGTACACACAGATGAGACGAGTAATGAAATAGTGGCGGATGTGGCAGAACGTTGGAGAAGGGTGTGAAAAGGGTGAAGTCCACATCAGAAAAGCCTGGTAGGGACCGAGGAAGCAAAGGGAACAGGCAAAGGGGTATAGAAAGCAAACACCAAACGCCGCTCTCCCCCTCTAATCTCTGCCCGGGTAATCAGAAGCACATGGTTCGCCATAATGGCCACGCTGTTATTCTGTGTAGCGGAGTACATGCGAGCGCAGGGCCATCGTCATGTAAATATACAGCACACGCTTCCTGCCAATGCCTGTGCTCTTTTTGACTGGATCCTTGCACTGTAAAACTTCTGACCCGATGTTTTCTTGACTCTTATTTGCTCATGTCTGCATCTAAAAGAGAAGCGCTTAAAACAAAAAAAACAACTCTAAAATAAACCTGCCTATTTTCCCTTTGACATGTTCAGCCCTTGCGATCATTCCCCCCCCCCCCCCCCACTTGATATCCGGAGCAACGTTCTCGGCCTTTCCCGGGAAGACGAAAAGAAAAAAAGTTGGGTCGGCCTGCGGAATTACGTGAAAGCTGAAACCTCAAGCCACATTAAGTCCTACTTTAGCGCGTAGATAGCACATGGATGGGTGTGTGAGGGATTAGAGCACACAAGCAGAAGGGCAGTGCAAGACAAGAAAACACAGGAAGAAACTTGTTTCCATAGTAGTAGAAGTCATCTACCAGTCAAATTAAATTAAATGCTACACTGGCTTGCCTGAATTACCAATTTTAGGTTGGTAGACGAGCCAGGACACTTATTTTGTTTAGTGACTCTGCAGTGCTAGTACAAATATTACTGCACACTAAAATAACAAGGCAATGTTTATTGCAAGACATGCTGTTATAACACAGGCTTTGTTGTGTTAGTACATGCAATACATTCCCTGGCTTGGCTGCTTTCTTTCGCTTCAACCAAATGTAAAAGATGTTTGCTAACAAGTGAACGATAATATTTCACAAAAGCACTGATTACAATGTCAAACGGAACCCGGTGTTCTCCCCATGGGAAATCATAGAAATGGGAATAATCTGTTCCGGAATCAACAGTGCAAAAAGAAGAACGATGAATCAGGCTTATCTTTAATGACAAAAGTATAAGGTCACATTTTGTCACCGTCCAATGACACACAGGCGTAAAAAGAAGTTATGCAGCATAAAACATAAAAAAAACATTTACCTGTGTTGAAAGTGAATCTACTTTACTTTTATTTGCATTAAGGTAAGCATTGCAAATAAGACAAACAAAAAGCAAAAGCATGACGAATGTGATATGCTGGCGTAAAATGGCATGCACGGTGGTGTTTTAAAACTTGTAAGAGTAATGGCCAACAGAAAAGGTCCAAATCCCAAAAACTGTTGTGGAAACAATGTATATGCCGTTGTCTCTTGTTTACTGCGGTTAATCCATCCATCCAGCCATTGTCTGTGCCGCTTATCCTCATTAGGGTTAATTGGTAAGTAAATTCCCTGCAATAGGATTCACTCCATGTGTCTGAACTAATCCAGACTCATTCATGAGTGGTTTGAACTAAACGAGTGTTTGCTGGATATTAATCCATCCCCGAATGAGACTCCTTCTGGTCGGGTTGCGCTACATCGTTAACTCTGCTGCCTATTTGGGAGATGGCTCTTTGCAGTGCGGTTTCCCTCCATTTGTGCATCAAGTGCGGCCCATTTTAGCTCGGTCTGTGCCACTATGAGGGAGCTTCGCCTCTATGGTGATGGCAGTGTGTAGATGTAAATGTAAACACACACACACACACACACACATTTTAATGCTAGCATTCCTTCTGGCTGTGCTCCCACCTCAAGCAGCTCCCTTTTCCAGTAAATACCAGTTCATATTTACAGCGTGACGAGAAAGGACATTTCATGTGTGAGGAGGGCAGCAATTATAGACATGGATAAGCGATAAAAACAAACCTCTGCTACTATCTGATCTGAGGAGGAAATGACCGTATGGCAGGAAATGACAAGAGCTTCATGATCCTTCTCCTTCACCTTCTGTAAAGATGCGTTTCTATAACCGTACAAATCCGTACGGTTGCAGAAGTCTGACTGAAGCCTAATCCATCATCGACTCAAATGAATATTTTCAACCGCTTTAAAGTGTAACCTGACCCCACTTTCTTTTTGCTTTGCATTGCAGAAAATATTTGTCTTTTTCCCCCTTGCTCATAAATTTCTTTCTTCCTCTCCTTGCAGGAGGACTCAAATGGCTACCAGATGTGCTTCCAATCGACTCCGGTTTCCATGGAAACACTAGGACTGGAATAGGTTTTCTGGGTCCTGCAGCAGAGAGTTTTTTGGCTGACTCATGCGGGCCCTGGTTTTTAAAGCGCCACTGTTTCTATAGGCTTGGCGCGCTCCATGTCATGTTTGGACTGGCAGACATGTCACTGAACACCCCCACCCCCCCACCCTCCCGTTTCCTGGATGGTATAACAGACTTTTTGACCACACTTTGCTGGTGGCGTATAGTCGCTCCTTTGTGTTCTTGTGGGCTTGCACAGCCAAAACAATTAGAGACTGCCAAGTATTAAAAAAGTGGCAGACAAGATTAATTTGCAGATAATCAAATTCAGACGGCCAAACAAAGGAAAGACTCATTTGAAAGACTATATGCATATACCGTATTTCACCGGACTGGAATTTTTCTGATTGGATGAAAGCAAAAGTGTTTTAATTCGCTTGCATGTCATGTTCCACCATGTGCAACAATTCACTCAAGCTTGACACAGTTTGCTTTGAAGCTGCAAGGGGACGTTTACTCAAGTCTCTTTTTTAACTATACTGCGGGTTTGGCTACTAGATTACATCTCAGCTGCTTTTTGGAGCCTGAAACCACAAGCATTTGAGGACAGGTCTGAAAGGGGGTGTATTTGGAAATGGAATTTTATCGTTAAGATGTATAAACAATGAAAACCGTTGTTTATGGAAATAGAGAGCTGCTGTTGTACTGCTTATGATACAGCACACACTTACGCCGATAAAGGGTATTTGAAAGACAATTTTGGTTAAGATACATGTTTTATGGTCGCCCACTGTTGCGCAATGCTTGGCATGTATGTTGCATTATTTACATTATTTCATGTGGTTATTGTAGCTTGGCGTCAACAGAGATTGTTTTGACTATGTTGTCGTCTGTATGTGAAACGGTTCAAACATGTGTGCTCAGGGGCAGACAGGCCATCGGGAGAAGTGCAAATTTTCCCACTGGGGCATTCAATAACAGGCTGATTGATGGTTATTTATTCATTTATTTGCGGTGTTTTGCTTTGGTAACTATAGTAGCTAACTGGCCGGCCCGGGAGCAGGTCGCCGCAGACACAACACAACAGAGGGGGCGAGTAGTCCGGGATTTTGCCCAAGGAGGAGCATTCTCAGCATGTGCGCAAAGGATCCATATTGCTGCCGTGACATGCGCATGGAGCATCGAGGCAATCCGAAGCTCGGTAACCTCTTAGAGAATCAAATTCCAGAATTCACCTGCTCTTCTGTTAGTGTAATGGTAGCTATTGCTACCTTTCAAGGCAGAGGACGGGGATTTAATCCCAGCCCCGGACAGTTTTTGTAAAGACACAAGTCACAAAGACACCAGTGACCTGTAGATGTGTGTGCGTGCTGCAAGAGACCTGCTAGTATAAGCGGTCTAAAAGGTTGCAAGCAAGTTATGAAACATATATTATATAATGTACCTCTAACGGCATATTATTGTTGGAATGACAGCCCATACGTTACCTTTCCCTTACAGTAAGGCAGTGAACACAATAAATAAGAATGTAGGGCGTGCAGCATTTTTGTCCTGTCTACTTGACACATGGCTGTTTATTAGAAGAAGCTGTGTTTGGGTTCATGTCCTGTCTTTTGTTTGTTTATTCCATTCTGTTGCTTTTGATGCAATAGGAGTGGCAATCTTCTGTGTCTAGCCAGCTCTTTCTCTTACTGTAGCTCCAGAATAGAGAAGACTGCAAAAAAACACTGCACACATACCAAAGCATTAGATAAGTAGCCAGTGGCCCAGTATATGATAGAACAGTGCAAATGTTCTGTCATATACTTCCTGCTCAAATACTGCATGACAAATTCTGCATAACGGCAGCACAGTGGAAATGCTACGTTTTTTAGGGAAAAATAAGCCTTCGCAGTGCGTGATTGGCTGACGACCAGTTCAGGGTGTACACCGCCTCCCTCCCAAGCCAGCTGGCATAGGCTCCAGCTTCCCTGCGAGTCATGGATTAAGCGACATAGAAAATGGATGGATGCCTTCAAGGTCACTTTTTTGCCATGCAGTATATCATCATGGTGGTTTTGTTTTTTGGGGGGCTTTTTTTCAACACTACTACAACATACACAGTATCAATTAAATAGTATGAGTACACCTGGCCATTCAATAGCAAGGAGAAGGTGGGTCCATATGTACTTTTGACTGGTGCTGGATGTTGTATGGAGTTAAGTCTCCAGCACCACCATGCGCGTCATCCCTTATTATCAAGTGTGTGCTGAGTGTTTTAATATTTTATGGTTATTAATTTCTCTTCACACTTAATGTTAACATGTTACTTATTAACGCATCGCCTGGGCAATTAACACAAGCAAATAAGAATGCTGGGGTCTCTAGTGTTGGGTCAAAAACATTGGCATTGACTTCCTGATAACAGTAGCTGCATTTTAAGTAATAAGTGGCCAGCATGCAGTAGCTTTATCTAACTCTGCATGCGCTTTAAAATGTCGGTTGCGCTACTCAGCTTAGTTGATCCTTACTGCTATTACATCATTGGTTCTGTAGTTGCTGTGTTGTGCAATAAACCGTACTATTAAAAAAACAACCACATATTCTAAAGAGCATTTGTGTATGTAATACACTGAAACACAAAAAATGTGAGTCCAAAACAAAGCTGCGTTTTCTCCAGGCTCCAATTACCAACCACATGATCCTCTCTCATTCTTACATGCATCCTCTTCCTTTAGTGCTGTCACAGTGGTGTCCTCTAAGGAGGACATATATGCAGCGCGTGATTAAGTCCCATTACAGACTTTCCACTGTTTCCTCTGTGAAAGGGGCTCTTGTTCCTGATGCGGAATGATCCAAACCAACAGTCCCCTGGTTTTCTCTGCTTCTTTGAACGGCTTCCTATCGACTCCGGGACCCTGTGGCCCAGAGCCACAGGAAGGGGTCACATATCAAGGATGAAACACAATTGGACATTTATTGGATTATGAGTCAATATGTACTTTTTCCACAGCACAGATGTTCTGGTCTTGGAATAATTGCTGTCTCGAAGATGAATATGGGTCAGTCCACAGTGAATTACACTCAAGAATAGTTGGAAATTTTAAGGGGTGGGCCTAGAAAATTTGTCAAGTTACCAAATATCCTTGCTCTATACAGAGCTACAGTTGGTCTCACTGTAGCAACATTGTATTTCTTTTTTTTTTAAATTCCAGATAAGTAAATGAGGAAACCAATTTAATGACCATACACACATATGCGAAGAATAAACCACAAAAGGGACACAAATATACTTTACAGCTGGTAACCGTGGTGCAGCATTTTGAGGTCCAAATGCAGGCCCATAAAAAGAACTGGCACAATCACATTACCACATCATTATAACACAAAGGTTATGGCTTTATGTATGAAATTGTGTCATCAGTGGTATCATAGTATTGTACATTTGTTCCTGTAATGGTACAGTTACAGTTTTCCTGAAAAAATGCCTTATAATTACACTCTTCGTCATGCAGTTACACAAACAATAGCAAATAACATCAACAGAGTACAATTGAGAACTTTACAGGATGAAATGAAAAAAAAGTCCAAAATAAGCAGAATACTACAAAGGAGTATAAAGCTCACACTGACAAAACAATTATCTGAAGATGAAAATGAAGTTGTACTATTGCGAGAAAAAAAATCATACTGTTAAAATAACTCTGTTTTATTTAGGAAAATTTGTCTATTTTGAGAGGAAAGTTATACTTAATTATTTCTTGAAGAGAAGAACAGTCAAACCTTGTTTTTTCAACGCCCCAGTTTTCATATGATTCAAATCAAAAAATGTTTTACCTCAGTATTCGTACTGTCTATTGAAAAATTTGAAAATTGTGTAACAAGCTCTTGTGTTTTAGGCTATTTTTGTTGAATCTTGTGGTTTTAATGAACATATGGATGAATTATTCCCAGCAGTTTATTCAGCAATCCTGGATCACACAACCTAAACCAAATCTCTCGATACTTTACGCAATACTACGGTGTCCTGTAAGGTTCATTCATTTGGCAAACCCCAATGAGAATGTCAAGCAATTAAATTAATTTGACGCATCAATAATAAGTTCTGTATTGACGAAGATCACAAACGATTAAAGATGTTGAGATGTTGTTGTTGGTGTGGGACCCCCTCTTGCCTTTCCAACTTCTTCCAAAGTCTTAAAGGTAAAAAAAGAGTTGTGTTAAACGTTTGTTTATCTATTACATTTGTCATTTATAATTATTTTTGCATAGTTTTCTGCATGTAAAACTGTAATTATTCTCAACAAAATGTATTTTTGGTTCATATTTTCGTTGTGTGTGAACAGATTAACTGGATTTTGCTTCAGTTTTCATAGGATTGACTTTTGGGACAAATTAACATATTGTAAATTGAGGTGTCACTGCATAATTTTTGGAAAAACAGTTGTTATCAAAGAGAATAAAGGCAAAAAATGACATTCACTTGTTAAAATAAAAATAAAAAAGCAAACTTTTTTCTTGTAGATTTATAACTTTCTTCATGTAGATTTGCGACTTGATTTGTTTCTTTTCAGTGTGGCCTCAGGACTTCATTATAACATACAACATGAACAACATGAAAGCCAGCTCATTGACACCCGGAAGAACAAAAGAGACAGGTCATATAAGCACAGCTTACAAAGATTGAGTAAAAAGTGCACAATGTATACACGTTTTATTTTTAAAGCTGCAAAAGTAACATAAGAACTTGTACCTTAAAAAACCTTCAATAAAGCGATGCACCCTGAACAATGAAATGTTTCCGCTTGAAAAACACAAATCATTCCAGTTAAAGTACCTGTAACGCCAACGTTGACAAAGAAACTAGCTAAAAACTTTTTTTTTGCTTAAACTGATCCACAGTCGAGGCACAATTCCACACGCTACCAGTCTGTAGCAGCTTGTTACTTCACCCTAAAATGACGACAATACGATCCATATGGTCAATATGTCTGATTTTTTTTTTCCTCATTATAACATGACATGATAAAATAATCGAGTCACATTCATTTTTTTTGGGAGAACAGTCGTTATTAGACACGCATCTGTAGACAAAACATTAAACTGAGGTCATGTTTTATTAAGCGAAGCTTGCACTAATTTCAGATGGCTGTGGTTTGGAACGGGGAGGGTTTCAATCGAATCGTAAGCATGACCAAAACAAATAGGAAAAAAAGTGGAGCCCAAGAATAGCTTGGGATTGCAGCTTTATATGTTGACTTGTGACCCTGAGAGCAACATTCTAGTGATTTGCCCTCGGGTCCGACTTTGTAAACGTGTTCTCATGGCTGCAACGATTGACAAAATCTACTGTACATCACCAAAAAGTACAGTGCTCTTTCCAGTACATGTGCTCTCTGTTTTGACTGGTCAGGACTGCGTGGATGGCAAACAAGACAGCTGTCCTCTTTTTTGTTTTTGTCTTAAGAATAGTTATGTTGCTGTTGTTTGCACTATCACAGTACCGCATGATCATTTACCGTATTTGTCTATAAAATGTCTAAAAATGGCATCTGTGCATGCTGGCCCGGTAAAATCCGAGAAAAATAGCTTGCAGAGGAATTAGTACCACTGAAGAGTATTCATGAATGCTCATCTGTAGAGCTGCTGTGTCTGACAAATGCTGCATTCCATAAAACGGGGAAATTGGACATTTCTGAGTAGCCAAGGTACAACTGAATGTCACTCCAAGTTATTGTTTCTACTTGCAGCAAATTAGTGATAATGAACTGTGACGTAACAGACTGACGTGTTCCACTCCAACTGGCCTTCATCACACTACCCCGTTCTGTCAAATGCAGCATTAGCTTTGCAATTTGACATGGATAATGAGACGTAAAGTTCCTGATGAATGACCCCTAAGTCACCATGCTTAGTTCACCTTCCGATAAATCCATGTGTCTCTCGTTGAGTACAGTCTTTGCCAATTTGTCCACTTACTTGACTATCTGTGGTGGCATGATGGCAGTCTTTGGTTGGGGTGTTTTGATTTCTGGAGTATCCAAAGTAGCCTCCTTGCCTTTCTTCCTTGGTGGCTTTTTAATGGGAGTCTTCTTCGGCGTGGCATCCACTATTGGGTCCCCAGCTCTTGAGCCGTTCAAGTCCTGCTTTTCCGGGCTCTTGGCTTCGGGGGTCCCTTGATCAGTGGTGACGGGCGCCACCATCTTCTGTAGGCTGCTGGAGGTGGGCAGTAGGGGCTTAGTAGATCCCTGCTGGTTCAAGCCAGCGGATGGGGTCCTCTTAGCTTTCTGTGGAGGTGTGGGCTTCTCCCGGGTTCCCTTGGGTGTTGAGAGTCCATTGGTTTTGGTCAGACCTGTCCCCTCATTCCTGTTGATGCTTTGGGTTTTCTCCTTGAGCTGAGCGGCCAAGAGGGTGGCGGCCTCAGAGTTCATATGAGGATGGATTACTTTGGGGCTCTTAGGGGGTTCCTTGGGGGTCTCCTTTGCACTTTCAGTGCCCTTCTTCTCAGATGAAGAGCTGTGGAAGTTGCTAATCTTCCTGAGGGCGTTCTGAACCACACCGTTAATGTGCTCCATGTGACTGGGACTGCTTTGCTCCTCCCCAGAATTCTTGCCTCGCAGAGGTTTGTGCTTTCTGGGTGTTGCGTCGGCATCACCTTCCTGTTTCCGATGCTGATCAATGCTCTTCTGCTTTATTTTCTGCTGCTCCTTACTCTTGGCTGACACATCACTGGAACTTCTCTTTTTTCCCTTTGGAACAACAAGTGCTTTCATGCCACCCTGCCCTTGGTGGTCCTGCTGGGGATTTGCTGTTGTGCTGCCATGGATCCACGATACCTTTGGCTTGGTAGATGGGTCTGGTGGTCGTGGTTTGGTCTTACCCGGTGACGGTGGTGGCTTTCCGTTACGCTTGTACTCTGAGGTACCTGTCTCAACATCCTTGGCATTACTCTCCTCCTCCCTGGATTGCTTAGAGAGGCGAGTAATGCGAGCATAGAGGGTTGCTGTCGCAGACTCTGATCCACTGGTAGAGCTTTCACTATCTGAAGACTTCAGCACAGGTTGATCACTGCTTTCTGGTTTGGTAACTCCAGAGTCCTTAAGGGAAGTGTACTCTCCAGCATCCACATCATTAGGAGCAGCTTCTGCCTTGTCTGTTTCTGGACTGGGGCTGCGCATGTCCTTGCTTTCATTCACAGATTCTGTGGCACATCAACAGGAATTTGCATTACTTATCAAACAAAAAGACACTGCTTCTAGGAAATCAGGTTATCTTAGGAATCTTGATGTTATCATTGTCTTCACGCTTCACTTTTCCTTCTAAATTTCGGTGTCATTCAATTAAAAATGTCTCTCACTTGTAATTGCACTATCTAGCTCCCCAAAAGAGGGAATCATGCTCTGCCTCAGAATGTCACAGTACATGTTGGAATTAATGTTTCCCTCACCTAGCACTTGTAGACCATGACACTACCACCACCATGCTTCACTGGTAACTAGGGATGCTCTGATCAGGGTTTTATGCAACCGATTCTGATACCGATCATCCATGAATGAAATTCGACGATACTTGGATGCATGGATTAACTTTACATTTTGAAATTTATTCATGATGTGTGCTATTGGCCAGCGGTTCGGTATAAGGGGGGGAAGTTAGGACAATTCTATTATGCTATTGGCTGTATGATCTGCAAATGGGAACCATCAAATTACCTTCATTTAGACAAAAAAAATTATTACTTTTTCAAGAGAACATACATTATATTAGTTGTGAAATTTACAGGGGATAATACACCTTCTTTAAGGAAACTTTGGATGTGAGAGTACGTTGTTCGATAGAGCTCTAACAGTTAGCAGCCGTTTGACTGATAAAACTTAAAAACTCACCATACTCCATTAAGTGTTTCAAATGCTGTATTAAATTAAAGCTTTCTAATGTGCTACCCCCTGCACGATATTTGTCACGGCAGTCTCAAAACTTTATATCACTCTTACAAACGGTAGGTAAATTCCACACGGCAGACATGTTTGTTTTGGGTTTGAGTGAGGGGGGCGCTACCATAGGTGTTCGGGCTACAAGCTGCAATAGTAGCAGCCCTGAGGTGATTGGTTTTGACTGACAATGAAAGGCATTTATTGGCACACACCGATCACGTTCTTTTTTGATTGGTGGTCAATAAATCCCGACTGGTGACACAATTCTCTTTTCTCTCACTTGAGTCAGCTATTTAGTTTTAAAATAATGGCTGTGTGGTGAGTCCTTCTCAATAAATCTATCCTGCTGTACAAGCTTTACACTGAGTATTCTAAAGTATTTGCGAGTTTCATTTCTATACTATTGTCCCTTAATGACACTGTATACTCTTAGTGGGTATTTGTAGATATCAATACATATGTACTGTAGTTTTTGCCAATCCTGATCAAATGTGAATGTGCAGTAGAAGTATGTTTGCAGAAAAATGGTACAATTGTAAGAATTATTATTATTAAACATTCATATGCACACAAAAAATATGGAATAAAAAATATGCAACTGGTTGTGTTAATTCCGCTTCCTAAAACCCAAATATTGGCCCAAAAGAAGATCAAAGACGAGCTGATAAGCGGAAAAGCAATATACAGGGTGAGACAAAAGTAGGGTTACAGTTAACACGTAGGCATTTGACATTTATTAGACATTTAGACATTTATTTACATACATTATATTAGACATATTATTATACTATTGTATTATTATAACTAATCTTATTATATACTGTATATATATGATTATATTATATTAAATATTGGACATTATTAGACATATTAGACATTTTACATTGAATATTTAATCTCTCAAGTGCTCTCTTTCAAGGTCTAAAAAATGTAAAATGTCTACGCGTTAACTGTAACCCTACTTTTGGCCCACCCTGTATTGGTAATTAAAAGACAGTGATGTCATGGCATTGCCAGATTAGACTAATGGGCATATTTGTCCAATATCTGAGGGATTGAAATATTAAAAATCATAACTGCATATTTGCCTCAATTTTGCCGTCATGATGGAAAAAACAAAAAAACTAAAGTCAACAAATCCACCACTTCCTGAATAGAAACTGATGGAAAGTGTTTTGTTTTGCCAAACATCAGAGAGTTCACAGTTTGGATTTTAGCCACATGCTGAGTTGACCATACTCTTTCCTGTTTAGACTCCTCTCGCTCTCAAAGCAAGACCCAGATGGCACACGATGAGAGTCAAGTCTCCCCATAATGACATTTCCAGAAGTGTGTGAGTCACTGCATTGGAGATCTTCACAAAAAGTGTGTGTCAGCAACATGTGTGTGAGCGGAGAGACCTCTCATGCCAACAACAAATTACAGATGCATTCGTGTGTGACTGCAGATAACTTAAGTGTTTATTTAAGCACACAATGACTCACCTTCATGGGGCACGCAGTAAACTGGGCCCTCGTCGTTGCTCTCAAAGGAGGAGAAGGACTCCTGAGAGGACCAGGAGGAAGGCGAGGGCTGCTCGGCCGCAGAGGGAGGCTCGATGAAACTGCAGTTGAAGTTGTGCTCAGGATCATGGTGGGCTACTGGGAACACAAAACAAACGCAGAAGCCCAGAGGTCAGCAAGAGGGTACCGTACCATGTTACAAGAACAACAGTCTGCTTTCTTGTATTGCTTTGGGGTCAACAAAGAGTCCAACATTAAACGCCAGTGTGATTTCCTGCATTTGGTCTTTTCACATGAATTGATGCCACATGCAAATGATTTGCTTGCAGGCTGTAAATCAATTTGATATTTTGGTGACAATCTGTCAACAAAACACTACCCAGCCAGCTCTTTGTTGCACTTACACATCTTCTAAATTGTAATAGACTGCAAAGAATGGTAGGCTACTTTGAAGAATTATACCAAAGTGAAAATGTGATGCACATATGTCATTTGGTCTTATTTATTTCTTATTGACTTGGAAGTCAACTGATACAGTCAAAGAAGAAGGATCAGCTATTTCCTATGATCTTTAAGCATGTGGAAATAATGCAAGCATGACAACTACAACTTACATCACACTGTGTCTGACTGTGCAGGAGATCCACAAAAACTCAGCTGTTTCTTTGGCTTTTGGTGTCTTTTCTGCGTCAAAGTAGTGGCAGTTCAGAAAAGAAAAATATATAGCATACAGGAAGTTATGTGTAGACTTACCTTCAAAGCAGCAAGCATGGTTTGCTTTGGTAAACTTATTTTTACACTTAAATTACTCTGACAATGTAAACTAATAAGACACAAAAGGCCAATCCATGACAATCACCTGTTTTGCCTTTTTATATGAAAATGACTCAACTTATTTTGACACAAACAATACACTATATAGATAAAAGCATTTGGTCACATTGCACCCAACAGAGGTGAAAATGGAAGAAAATATACAGAACTTACAAACCAATGACTGCAATTAGGATCAACCATATACTGATTTATTCATAAAAAAAATAAACATTTTTAAAAATACAAGCATATCAATAATGTAAAGTAATGTACAAAAAATAGAAATCCATCCATCTATTTTTCTCTGCTTTTCTGGGTCCGGGGGGCGGGGGCAGCAGTCTCGATAGGGAAGTCCAGATCCAGCAGGGGGACCACAAGGCGTTCCCAGGCCTAGCTGTGAGACATAATCCCTTCAGTGGGTCCTGGGTCTGCCCTGGGGCCTTGTCCTGGCTGGGCATGCCCAGAAACCTTCACAATGAAGGCGTCCGGGCTAGATGCCCGAGCCGCCGCAACTGGCTTCTCTCAATGTGAAGGAGCAGCGGCTTCACTCTGAGCTCCTCCCGGGTGACCGAGCTTTTCACCCAATCTACTAGGGTTAGTGCAGCCACCCTATGCTTCAACCTTCCCTCACTCATGAACGAGACCCCGAGATACTTGAACTCCTCCAACTGGGGCAAAACCTCATGCCCAGCCCGGACGATACAATCCACCCGTTTCCGACTGAGAACCATGGCCTCTGACCTAGAGGTGCTGAGTCTCATCCCAGAAGCTTCACACTCTGCTGCAAACCACCCAAGTAAACGCTGAAGGTCACAGACCAAAGAGGCTATCAGGACCACATC
This sequence comes from Oostethus manadensis, assembly GCA_024372805.1. Classification (NCBI taxonomy): domain Eukaryota; kingdom Metazoa; phylum Chordata; class Actinopteri; order Syngnathiformes; family Syngnathidae; genus Oostethus; species Oostethus manadensis. The sequence continues at coordinate 2,335,135 of QODF01000168.1, forward strand.
GTCTGCAAATCCTAGAGATCTTCAGGCCCCCAAATTGGACTCCCTTGCTGCATTCTGTCCATTCTGTCCATGAACAGAAGAAGGCTGAGGAGTGTGATCCCCTTATAGTTGTAGCACACCCACCAGTCACCTTTCTTAAAAAGGGGGACAAGAAAAGGGGGTTGAACACCACCCCGATCTGCCAATCCAGATGTACTGTTCTTGACTATGTAGAAGGGACGTGTCAGCCAAGACAGTCCCTCAACATCCAGAGCCATATACAATAGAAAACGACAAATTCAAGTTTTAACTAAAAATAAATGACGAAAATTATATTTCTATTATATTTTTTAAACAACAGAGAGCTGTTGTTTATGACATCAAACAACTCAGTCTGTTTGAGGTCACACTTAAGGTCATCACCAACAGCCTTTTTTGAAAGCACCTTTGCCTTCATGACAACATCTGCTTCGCAAAAAGCCGTCTGTGGATGCACAGGAACGCACGTGCGTGCTTGTGTTCCTGTTCCTCCCCTGAGTCACCACCTTATCGTGGTGGAGGAGTTTGCGTGTCCCAATGATCCTAGGAGCTAAGTTGTCGGGGGCTGTCATGCCCCTGGTAGGGTCAACCATGACAAACAGGTCCTAGGGGGGGGAGAGTGGCTCAAAAGTCCCTGATGATGATTAAAAACAATGGACTTCGTTTTCTTTCGCTCGGACGCGGGTCACCGGGGTCCCCCTCTGGAGCCAGGCCTGGAGGTGGGGCACGATGGCGAGCGTTGGTGGCCGGGCCTGCACCCATGGGGCCCGGTCGGGCACAGCCCGAAAAGGTAACGTGGGTCCCCCCTCCCATGAGCTCACCACTCGTAGGAGGGGCCAAAGGGGTCGGGTGCTAAGGGAGCTGAGTGGCGGCCGGAGGCGGAGGCCTTGGCGTCCGATCCTCGGCTACAGAAGCTAGTTGAATGTCACCTCTCTGGCAGGAAAGGAGCCTGAGCTGGTGCGTGAGGTGGAGAAATTCCGCCTAGATATAGTCGGACACACCTCAATGCACAGCAAGGGCTCTGGAACCAGTCCTGTCGAGAGGGGCTTGACTTCATTCCACTCTGGTGTTGCCGGCAATGAGAGGTGACGTGCAGGGGTGGCAATTCTTGTTGCCCCCCCGGCTCCAAGCCTGCACGTTGGAGTTTAACCCGGTAAGTGAGAGGGTAGTTTGTTTGTGCTTATGCACCAAACAGCAGTTCAGAATACCCATCCTTTTTGGAGTCCTTAGAAGAAGTACTAGAGAGTGCTTCCTCGGGGGATTCCCTTGTTCTGCTGGGTGACTTCCACGCTCATGTTGGCTGCGACAGTATACTTTCCTGGTTTTAAAATAATGTTTTAATTGTATTTCCACAGAGGAAAGCAGGGGGCAAGGTTGCAGAAAGCTAAAAGAAACCCAACAAAAAACAGGAACTGGCTCCTCAGCAATAACAACCGCGTATGAAAAAATACCGATTTGTATTTTAACTTGAACCGATAATCCAAGATTGTTAAGGGAACAAGATGAATATCTTTATTTGAGCCTGCATAAACGATGTGACATGTAATGAAATCTATACTCTATGCGTACTAAATGGGAACTGATGTGTGATATTCCTTGCTCGGGGTCCTCATTGTGGAGCCGAGGAATGCCGAGCAGCCAATCTATGCAAGGAGTGCATTTTTATAAGTCAACAAGACAACACATGGACAATTTGCAGCATGATGAACAACTGATGCCTTGCAAATAAGCACACTGCTCCCCCAACCCCCAAACCCTAACCCGAACCCAAGATTGCGGCTTGTTCTGCAGACTGGACGCCGCTGAGACACACCACAGCTGCTCGGTGGGGGTGGTGGTGTGGTGTCATTTTTACAGACCTGGTGCAACAGTACTCTAAAGCTAGTTTAAAGGATTTGTCCAGGGCTTAAACTGGTAATATTTCTTATGCATTCGTGGAAAAAAAGTTTTCCTTGTCATTTTTGAGGGCTAAAAAAATGTTTTTATTAGCCAGTTTAGTTGCTGAATGTAAAGCGAAATGTTGCTACAAATGCAACAACATCTGCAATTCCAGTCAAGTGTCCCGGGATTAACCCAGCTGTAAAAAAAAAAAAAAAAAAAAAGCCAGGCGGTTCTACACTAAGCACTCAGACATGAGGAAACATTTGGATGCAAAAGGATGCAAGGAATGCTGGACAGACGTGAAAATGAAGGGTGTGGGGTAAATACGCTTCCAGTGGAATGCCAAAATGCAACGCATCTTTAGTGGTGCCAAGGAGGAGGGGGCAGGATAGGTGACATTGTGTTCCTTTTGCTCGTAAGTTAACGTCGCCCTCCCTTCCTCGCCTAGTCTTGTTCCCTTTTTCATTTTACGTATCCACATCTGTTGCCACTGGCCCTGGTGGGGATAAATCACAGTTCTGACACAGGCTGGGGTAAATTTGACCACTTCCTGTTTCCAGCCCCCTCGGGCCCCCTCTGGAATGTACGCGTGTGTGTGTGTGTGTGTGTGTGTGTGTGTGTGTGTGTGCGCGCAGGACTGCGTAGCCTCAGTGGAGAGTTTCTAACTGTTGGCAGACCATGCTTATGTGGCAAAAAAATTGGCTGGAACTAACCAGGAAGTACAATAACGTATTTTAAAAGTTACAAAGATAATCTTGCTTACATTTTGTAGCTTTTATGATGATGTCTTGGATGTAAAATGTGAACATTCTTCTTTAATTGCACTGTAAACAGCGCGGATTGTTGTTTGGAAGGGAAAGGGGGGGAAAAAAAGAGCAAGTTTTCCAGACTTATATGGTAAAGACATGTTTCTAAAAACGAGTATTTTGATATCCGACATTGTGATGCCAGAGACATCCCCGTCTGAGCATAGAACAAGGTCAGAATAGAGTCAGACTCTAGCTTAAATAATCAGCTGGATAACAAAGGAAGCACATGCTGCTCAGACATGGAAAAGAAACCAGGTCATCGTGTTTTAACTCTCTCATCACAGCATCAAATCTAGGACACGCACACGGACTGCACTGACTCAATTGCTTATGAAAGCACCAACTCCGATGTCCTTTCATGGTATTTAAATTTATTTAGCAAAACGTTGATATTGGTTCAGGAAGGTCAAGGCAAAAACAGTAGAAAAGCTCTATGCCAGGATGTCCAATTTTGAATTCAACCAAAATTTACTGGAGACATTTGCCTCCTCATTTGCATAGGTTTTGTCCAAAAGTGTGACCTTTGAGGCCCGCCGCATGTTTTTTTTTTTATTGGTCCGTGGCACATTGTAGATATAAGATTAACACCCCACCAAAAAATAACAAAAAAACAAAAATTAGGGAAAATAAAGCAAAAAAAAACAAAATGTAAAGAGAAAATGCAGAAATCCTAATAATAATAACTAGTAATGAATCAAAAGTTTGTTTTTAAATATATATATATATTAGCCTTTAAACTAAATATAAACAATACATAAAACTATCACTATTTTTGCTTATGGATTTCAGTTTTATGCCATTACAGTCTCACTAAAAATGTCTCTGGCACAATAAAAGCAAGTGTCAGTTGCTTAAGTGCTCGTTAGAGTTGAACAGATCAGCATCTTTGCAAATCCTGGAATAGACGAAACTGAGGTCAGAGGCAGATCTGTCACAGACCACGAGGCCTCCGCATGGACCCTACAAACAGTGTAGCCTTTGATGGCACGTCTCTCAGCACCCCGCCAAGCTCCCCCCTAAACCCCACGACAACCGCTAGCCTTCTCTCGATAACACGCTCTCGTCCACTTCAGCCCAAGAAAACCTTTGCTCGGTGACGACCAGGACGAATGCAATTAAAGAGGAAAAAAACGCACCATTGGGGCTGGAATAACATGAACACTTGGACATTTGAGGGTGCCGAGAACAATGAGGGGCTCTAAATGTGGTGCATCCCTTTTTAAAGAAAACCCCACAATTGCCTGCCAGTCACCACTTCCACACTCCTCGATCATCTTCACCTAAGATGCAAACTATGGTAGCAAAATGGGAAGATGTAATCTTCTGTAGGTTGCGATGAAGACATTTGACCCTTTTTTGTGAAAGGAACCATATATGGTAATATATGGTTTTGATGTCAAAAATGTCTGCTCAATATATAGTTACTGCAAGCGGCAAATGCAGCAGAACTATTTCAATTTGCCCAGATTTTTTAAAATAATCTGCTTCAGGGGCAAACATTGTGATAACTTTTAAGCAGCTCTTAACTGGCTTTTAAGTAACATTTTAACATTATTGGGTAAAAAAAATAGGTGAGCTGTAATTATTCCAACATGAAAACAATAAAACAGTCGGGATGGAATGACAAAACTTAATTCATGGGGCCGTAAGTCATGTGCTAAGCCTACTTCTCAGCTCTGTGTTACAGGTAGTTAAAAATTTGCAATATTATGTTAATATTAGTGTTATTATTTAGCTTATGTACGGAACATTTTTCTTGTCATTTTGAAACATGCTGCGGGCCACTGAAAATGTTATCCGTGTGCAACAAATGGCTCCGGGGCCACACTTCCAATACTGTGCTTGTGTCACACGATTTATAGTACATATATTTTTTTACTTCTCTTAACACCTATTTTGGGAAAATTGTTGCAAAAAAAAGACTCAAAACTCCTACAAAAAGCCTATGTCCATTGTAAAGGAAAAAGTATCGACAGTGTCTATTGATCTAAAACAAAATTGAAGAATGGGATATGGGTCCGACTCGGAATGTATTGTGCATATTTGCGATTCAGCATTCAAATGTTATGCATGTCAAAAACGTTGTTTTTGTGTCAAACAGACCATTTCATGGGTTGTACCAATTACTCGCAGTTTTTTGCCTTTCGCTGGTGGCCCAGGACTATAACCTACCATATTTCAATAAGACGATAAGCAATACATCTCTGCTAGCTCTCATGCGGGTCTTCAGCTTCCAAACAAAAGCTGCGAAAGATGTTCCTTTTCTCTCACACAGACAGTGAACGTCTGGCGGCTTTATGTGGGATATGAGCAAGAGAGACGGAGAGAGTTTTGGGGCTTACCGACAACTTTTGGCAGTTTCTGTCTCCTCAGTGGAATACGGGGAAGTTTAGTGCTGATTCGGCTAAATCGTCCACACAGGATGCGCTTGGCTTTTTTGCTGTTGGAAGAGCAGCTTGGGTTAGAACTGAGGTAGGATGACAGCATGGAAATCCAAATGAATCATTTAAAAGAGGCATTATTAGGCTTGGCTCGGCGTTGAGGCCCGGTGGGCTGCTTTTATGTTGCTCCCCACGCTTTCATACCTACATATAAAACACTTTACATACAGTTATTCCCTAATAAACTTCTGCCTATTATCGTTAAATACAACCCCACATCCATTTCTAACTTTTTTTCCCCCCAATGCTACTAGATTTCCCAGCATGCACCATAATGACCTATTTGTCACTCACTTGTGGTCGTCCTTTGCCCGACAGAGGCAGCAGCAGCACAGCAGCGAAAGCAGGACGATCAGCAAAAAGGAGACCAGGGTTCCTGCCGCAATCACACCCATCCGCTGGTTGGGCTCTGGGAGAAAAAGAGAAGGAGAGACATTTGGACTATTCAGCAGTCAAGCATGCATCTAGTATGTCTGTCTATTATTGCTGATTCACAAACAAAACATATACCGGCCAACTGGTTTATTTTCTTTTATTAGGCGTAAAGGTGACTATAGGGGTGTTATTTCATGTCTAAAGGTAAATGGTAAAAACAGTATTTAGAAGGTCATAAACAGGATTTCTATGCTCTAACTATGAAAATATTCAATTTATTAATGATGAAGTTCACTTATCGTAATCAGGTCTGGAACCAATTAACTGCAATTATAGACTAGGCACAACTAGGTCATCTGGGGTTGCCACAGCAACAACAGAGATGCTAGTATTATAACTTTGGGGGAGAAAAACGTATCTCATGGTCAAGTTATTCCTTATTGTAGCTTTAAAGGGAAACTCGGGCTATCACGTAGGTGTTTACACCGTCACATAAAGCAAAGATAAATGGTTGTGGCATGTGTTCAAGCGGTGGATTGGGGGATAAAAGACGGGAAGGGGCAGCAAAAGGTCCTACTCCATCACCGCTAGTCTGTTCCTGCCTTATTCAACAATATCCTCCCCGCCTGCTTCAATCAGGTCTAATTATAACATCGTGGGCTCATTGTTCTCCTTTCCTTGTCCCCTTTTTCTCCATCTACTTTCTCCTTTCCAGCTCTCCGACTGGCTGGGTGGAAGCCAATAACTGCAAGCGCACCGGGACATCAGTCTGGAAAAGCTATCAAGGCTTTTGCATATTTAAACTCTCCCACTACACACACACACACACAAGGTCGTGGAAGATGTTTGTTGGTACTGCGTGTACCGCCAACTATTAGTCACTTAAGATCCAGTCAGTTTTAGGAGCTCATGGCTTTTTGCACATCAGAAGAAAATGTGTTTTTCGTCTAAAGCAGGGTGCTTTATTTTGAAGAACACGTGTGACTCACTTTTGAGGACAAAAACAAAACTTACGAAGATAGCAGGCACCAGATACGGGGTCGCAGTTCTTGTCATGGCAAGAACAAGTTTGGTTGCAGTTCACTCCATATTGTCCAGGTTGACAGGACATATTGCAGCTAGACAAGGAGACACGACATTTGGTTCATTTTGGTTAATTATCAAGTCAGGCACTTTTTAAGCACTTCAAACAACATTGGCAGGCTGCACAGAGGCAAAGTGGACGGAACTGAATCTGAATAAAGCAATTAAGTGGAAACACTGTTAACAAGCTGTGGTAGGTGCTGTTTTTTTGGGTACCAATAGAGCATAAGCGGTTATAATGTGAATAATAGAGTCTATGAACTGAGGTAGTCAAGGTCACCATTATGCGTTTTCTATTTTTGTATGAACTGTACGAGTTGACCAGTTGTTATTATCCCATATCTATGTGAACAATATAATCTGTCATTCAATTGGCCACTTCAGAGTACTATGAACTCTGCTTAGCAACAAGAGGCTTCTCCATACATGTTTAATTTAACCAAGAGTGTTTATTGTTTTTTCACAAATTTTTTAAAACTTTTTTTTCCCTCTATGCACATTTTACAAAAATTTAAATTGTTTTAAACAACATTTATTTTGAAACAATTGCAAGTGTTGCTTTGCGCTAACTTTCAAATAACCACAGAATATTATTGACTAATATATTATCGAATAATTACGTCGGCGCATTAGGGCCACGTAAAAAAAATATCTAAGATTTTGTGATTAAAAGTTGTGGTAATATTAACAGATTAAAAGTTTTTAAAAATTACTTTTAAAAAAAAGTAATTTTAAATGAAAAAAAGCACTAGCTTTGACCCAGGCCAAAGGTCACACAAGTCTCCTGTATTTATAGCTGTCTCAGGCAATGCCTGTTAAAATGGAGTACAAAAATCATCAGCTTTAAAGAATAAAGTTTTCTTGTACATTTACAAGAAAAAAGCTCGTAAATTTACGGGGATAAAAGTCGTAACGTCACTTTACAGGTATTGCCTGAAACCACTATGAAATGGGGAGCCTTATGTGGAAGGGGTGGGGTCCTAGAGAGTACCGGTGAGATGATGCTAACCCATGCTAACCTGTTTGTGCCCGACTGCTCTGTGTTGCAGTCCCATTACAAAAACAAGCTTGTCCGAAGCCAAGCCCGATGAACGATGCTATGTTTTCCCTCTGACACGCACGACACAATGACACATAAAATTAAGTCTTTTTTTCCCGTAAAGTCACAACTTTTAATCTTGTAATATTAGGACTTTTTTCTTGTAAAATTACGACTTTTAATCTCAAAATCTTAGATAAAAAAAAAATGATGTGGCCCTTATATGCCGGCTTACATAATGACCCAATGATATGTGCCATTTAGAGTTCCTTCAACAAAACCTTGAAACAATTGAGGGAAATAGGGGTTTACTAGTTTGTTATATTCCAAAGACATTTTTTTGATTGCAGATGTTGGGCTTATGACTTACTAGGTTCCATAAAATCCCTGGTCACACAGGCACTCTCCGGTGACAACATGACAGTTGCCGTTGAAACAGTGGCTGCAGTTGTTCCCGCAATTCTCGCCGTACGTGCCGTTGGGACAGCGCACCTCACACCTACCACATGAAAGAAGCAGCAGGAGTGCTGGTGATTATGATGTGAGCCAGGGGCGTTGGGACAGTGTGGAGCTACTACTCCACTACGTGGAAGGAACAGAGTATGTGTCCTCACCTGTCCCCAATCCAGCCGGGGTTACAGTGTGCGCACTTGCCCTGAATGGGGTCACAGTGGTGGCCGTCCCTGCAGGTGGGGCACACCTCCTGACAGTTTTCGCCAAAGAAGCCTTTGGAGCAGAGCTGATCGCACCGCGTCCCGTTCCAGCCTCTGTCGCACGTGCCGCAGCGTCCCTCTGTCACTTTACACGGCTGCTGCCCTTTGCAGTGGCCACACCTGAGGAACATTGCTCACATTTAGCACTCCTCTGTGTGGATGCTATAATGATGCATGGGCTTGATTTAAAGCTCTGTTGCCCTGATGATCATTTAATGATGTGAATAAGATTGAATTTGAACTCCGTCCTTTACAGTTTGTAGCATTTAAATCGTGGGCAGCCCATGAAAGGTAAATCACTTAACGTACTGCAAATGGCTTTCACATCTTGGCTAATGTGAACACCAATTCCCAAATCTCACTTTACCGCTGCCTCATTAAGTCTATTTTAAGGGTTATCAGCTGCAGCGTATATATCACATCTTATTGAAACTATAAAACAGCAACCAATCATGCAGCGCATGAGGTAATTGAACATTTAGCATTTGCTTCCTGCACCTGATTTAGTATCTTGGCTATTGTACACTCTACTGAAGGGCTACTGTATTTGAAGATGCTAACTCCATTCAAGTCTGTTTTATGCTGCGTATGCCCGATAATCCCTAAATAAGAACAGCAAAAAAATGATTATTTCTTACTTGTTCCTGCAGTTTTGCCCGTAGAAGCCAGCGGGACATGGCTCTTTGCAAAACTTCCCACGGTACCCCGGCGTGCAGGTACACGAGCCGTCCACCTGGTTGCACTTTCCGTGGACGCACTGGCAATACCGCTCACACCTTGGCCCCCACATCCTCTCCCGGCACTGGCAGCGCTGCGTGAACTGGTCGCACGGGGAGTTGTTGCAATTGCACTGGATGGCACAGTTCCGCCCAGTCCAGCCGGGGCTGCACAGGCAGCGCCCAGTCATCGGGTCGCACAGTGAGTTGACGCTGCAGTAGCAGTTGTTGTTACACTGAGGGCCCCAAACGCCCGGGTGACAAGTGCAGAGACCCGTGTCCTGGTCACATTTGCCCTTTTGGCACATGCACGCGTTCTCGCAGTTGGGCCCCCAGCGGTTGTGGTTGCAGGTGCATTTGCCAGTCAAATCATCACACTGGCCATTGGGGTAACAGTTACATTTGCCTTTGCAGTCTGGGCCCCAAAACTGGGCGGGACACTCTGTTTAGAGACAATGCAGGAACATCAGTGAACAACTTGTACATACAGTGTACGAGTTTGCAAAAGGTCATAGGAAAATGAGATGGAGAAAGCTGTAAATGTTTACAAAGAGGTGCAAGATCACTTACTCGTGTCACAGCTCGCTCCGAAGTACCCATGACGGCAGCGGCATTCGTTAGGCCTGACGCACACCTCGTTCTCCTTGCAGGTGAAGTTACCTTCACAAAGAGCTTGGAGGGAAAACAGGAAGATGTTTTTCAACAGTGCCTCAATGTAAGTTATTTCCAACCTGTATAAGTGGATTGTGCTACATGGCATACATACGTGTGAGGCATTCATCTCCTAGCTGAGCCCATCCACTGCAGCACACCAACCTTGAAGCGCTGGAAAAGAATTTTCCAAAATGTAAATAGGCAGGGAGGGGAGCGAGGCACCTGACATATCAAAGCTGCCGCATCCACGCCCGACTCAATGTGGCTTTTTTGGGGGGTCACATCTGGGAGATTAAACACAGCAGGGCATCATCACCACCATGCACATGCTGAGCATATGGTGGGGCAATGGTGGGAAGCATGTGACCGCACTGGTATCGTACACTACACTCATCGCTATCAGCCTCTTCTGCCTTTGTGGGCTTTTTGTGAAGGAAAGCAGCCAAGTTTTTTAGGGGGTGGGTTAGGAAAGGACACATTTGTCTACACTTCCTCCCACGCCTGTGACCTTTGCGGGGACCCTGCAACACATCAGCCGGCCTCATAGTGTTTGAAGATGGCAGCTTGCTCACAGGCAGCCATGCTGCTTTTTTTTAATCCTGACAATTAGACGCGTGGTAAACGTCAACTCTCACTTGCAGGAGTTTTTTTTTGAATGATGTGTTTACTACTTTATGTATAAAGTTTGAGGCTGGATTGAACTATTTGTGCTCTACATTGTGAACAACTCTTGCTGACCTTTCAACACGCAGCCAATCTGTGTCGGCACTCATGGAGAAAAATGACATTGCTCAAATTAGTTTGGGGCTCACGAGCAGAAAAATAGAAGTTGGGAGTGACTGAATGTTCCAAAAGGCCTAAAACCTATATTTTCTTATGGTTTTGCACTGCTAAAAATATGCTTGTTAAGAAATTCTGGAAAACTTTGGATTTAGATGTGGGGTTTTTTTGTTGCCTTTTTGCCTCTCTTGGGCACAAAACCACTAGACCTAGACAGAGGTGTTCTTTTAATTGTGATTTTGTGCTTTGTTATTTAGCAGGATAAAACTACACAACAAAAAAGTACGCCACAGATTTCGGTCAAACGTTGTGGATGGGATGGGAGACACACGTTCTGAGTGAGATTTCAACTTTGGTGAAGATTGGAAGCGAGGTCTGGATGCAAACTTTCAGCATTATAGTCCACTACCATTTGGGCCCAGCAAAAGAAGTAGAACTGCTGAATTGGAACTCTATGACCTTTCTTCATAATTATTCAGTCAAACAAGCCAGAGAAACATGTTTAGGATTGTTTGGCCTTGGTGTAGGTCTTTGCGCCACTAGATGCTATTCTAGTCTTCTGTTTGACCTCATAGTCGGTGCTATAAACTTATTTTTAGGGCGAAGACATTAAGATATAATCACGCTTCGGAGGGTTTTCCCATACTCAAAAACTTCCCAAATTTGTGCATGTTTCCTTGGAAGGACTTAACATAATTTAGGGGTCCTGAGCGCCTCACTCTATAACTGACTCACTAGTTTAATCTGGAAAGTGAAAAAAAGGTTTAAACCGCTGTTGAGTTAATTGTGAACAATTGCACTTGTAACACGAGCAGAGGCGATTTGAGAGTCTGTCGGGGCCCTAGACAAAAACTTACCGGGCCCCTTTGCACTGTACAAGTTCAAAGTTTGTCATCACGTGGGGGGCCCCCAACCAGACTGGGGCCCCAAGAGTAAGCTGCATGATACTTCAAATACAATAACAGTCATCTTAAGGAGTTAGTATGAACTACATTAGGAGGTTGCCTACTGCCGCAGCTGTTAATGCTGCTGTTTTTTGTTTATTTTCTAATGAAGGCTCAATAAAGGCATTCATTAGAGCACTTACAGGAACTCCACTCTATTATAAATATCCATATGTACAGTATAATTCCCCTTTGATTCCCAAATGACTTTCTTCAGGCTAAAATGATATGAATAAGGCAGCAAATGCTACTTTGGCCTGCACTAAACAGCTTGTAAATGTGTCATTATACGAAGACATGTTGTATTCTCTGGATGAGGATATAGTATATGTGGGAAGCTCATTTGTTACAAACACCCGTACCCGTGCGGACGTAGCCTTAGCGGCTCTTACGCTGATTCAAAAACAAACTTTACTTTTCCTGTATGCATGTTTCACTCGTCACAAGACCCTGGTCTGAGAATACAGTGAGCAGCAAGGGCATCACTATGTTGACTTTGTAACGCAGAGACGTGCACTGGAAATGCTGACAAGTTATGATAAACGCTTAACTGCTTCCCTCGATTCATTTTGCTGAGGTCAGAAGTAAATAAAAGGTCTACAGTAAAGCGTGCATGGAGGGGAAATAAGTTAGAGTAGCTTGGAATGGACAGTCATTGTTGGATATCAAATGAAAAGGGCAGGATGATAAACAAAAGGGAAGGTGACGGCTAAAACGGCACTAAAACACAAATAATAGTGATGACTAAAATACTGTTTGTGGCCCAGAAAACTGGTCTTGGAGATACCAAAAATATATATAATATATCTGACTTACAGATTTACACCTATTTTAAATTACTAATAATGTCAAGTGCACAAAGTAAAACAACAGTTTATATAGTATGTTCGACAATAAATTTAACCACAAGTCATTTTGACATATGGATACTGAGGAAACCACTGGTGAGCCATCGGGGCCAGCAAAGAGTATGCATTTTTAGAGTATGAATGTATTAGAGTATTAGAGTATTACAGTATGAATGTGAGTGCGAATGCTTGTATGTCTCTGTTTGTCTATATGGGCCCTGCGATTGACTGGCGACCAGTCCAGGGTGTACCCCGCCTCCCGCCCGAAGTCAGCTGGGATAGGCTCCAGCATACCTGCGACCCTAATGAGGATAAGCGGTATAGAAAATGAATGAATGAATGAATGAAAATGAATGAATGAATGAATGACCTCCATTTGCAACTTAAATTCCAGCATTAGTCCCAGGAAATTGTATTATTGTTGTATTGTAATTGTAATTGCTTCCAGTACTGTTTGTGTAGCTCTTGCTGTATTTCAGCTTCTATGTGTTGTCATGTCAATTAAATGTCAATGCCATGTCAATTAAATCTACTCAGGGCCTTCAGAATCAGGAGTGATGGCCCATGGAAAAATATCTGTTTTCCTTGTAAGGCAAGAACGTCAACATTTTTCCATTCTCTGATTGGTTGACCAGAGCAAAACTGTTTTTAGGCAAAGCCTCCCTGGTGAGGTGTTTCGGGCAAGCCCAGTCGGGAGAAGGCCCCGGGGAAGACCTAGCACACGCTGGAGGGACTATGTCTCACAGCTGGCCTGGGAAGGCCTTGGTGTCCTCCCGGTGGAGCTGGATGAGGTCGCCGGAGACCGGGAAGTCTGAACTTCCCTACTGAAACTGCTGCCCCCGCGACCCGGACCCAGATAAGCGGAAGAAAATGAAATGGAATGGTATTGTAGTGACCCGGCAGTTATGTATTGTGCCAGAGTTTGGGATTTCCAACGGTCTATGAACATGTGTGTGGAGGATGGCTGCTTGGTAAAGCAACGGCTAGGTTTTGCTGATGTTATTTTGGCATGGTTGCGGCTCACAGTAACCAATTTTTGCTTCAATAAAAAGAATGTTGATCGACCACCTCCTTGTCATCCTTACAACGCGCAGGCAGTTTCTGCATTCATCTTCATATGCAAAAGGGCTCTCTATTTAGTGCCATGCCATGTTATACTATTGCGCTTTCATATATTATTGATAGCTTTGATAATTGTGATGTGATAATGGCGGTATTAAGAGGTGGAGGATACGGTTTGGAGTTCAAAGTCTGCTCTTCAACTTGTTATAATAAATAATATACAATCGTCACTCACTACATTGCAGTTCAAATATCACTCCCTCACTATCACGCGTTATATCAAAAAGTAATTACAGTAATTACACAAATAACCCTTAAAAAGCAATACAGTAAATATAAATATATATATATAATGTATATACTTATATATGTATATATATATATACACATATATACATGTGTGTGTGTGTATATACTGTCTATATATATGTATATATGTATATTTAATCAACGGTGGTCGAGTGGCTAACATGTTTGCCTCACAGTCAGGAGATTCAAATCTCCGTTGGGCATCTCTGTGTGGAGTTTGCATGTTCTCCCCGTGCGTGTGTGGGTTTTCTCCAGGTACTCCGATTTCCTCCCACATTCCAAAAACATGCATGTTAGGTTAATTGGCGACTAAATTGTCCATAGGTATGAATGTGAGAGTGAATGTTTGTTTGTCTGCCCTGCGATTGACTGGCGACCAGTCAAGGGTGTACCCCGCATCCCGTCAAATGTCAGCTGGATGGGAGCTCCAGCGTACCTGCGACCCTAATGAGGATAAGCGGTATAGAAAATGGATGGATGGAAGTTATATCATTAGTAGTGAGACATGAGACATGGCGTTAGGTTACATCACCTTTCACGCTGCATGGAGACTGACTACTGAGCCTGAAGAAAAGAGCTGACATGCCATGGCTGAGATCATTTGAAAAAAGGTTCTCATCTCATCACAGGTGGTAGTGGTAAGTTTTTGGCTTATTGGTCATTCTTCCTAACTTCATTTGAAACATTTTCTTAACTTTAGAATAAGCAAATTGGAAAGGCTAAATGGGTTGCTCAGTACCTTACTTTGTGAGTGACTGCCATCTGTTATGTCCCTGCAGCCTGCACAATGTGATGTAAATAAAGAATAATAGGAGTGCAAAAGTTTTTTCACGTCCATAGGGCTATAATATTGTTAAACCCTGTATTCAGAATGTCATAAACATGTTTTCTATGCCCTAACTACAAAAATATTCAGTTTGAACCCTACTTTACGGAAATGTACTTATTCTGGTCGGGTCTGGAACCTATTAACCGTGATAAATAGGCCAAATATACTGTAAAATGAACACTAACTGGCATAAATACATCCATCCATCCATTTTCTATACCAGTTATCCTCATTAGGGTGGAGTGTATGCTGGAGCTTATCCCAGCTGACTTTGGGCGAAAGACACCCTGGACTGTTCGCCAGTCAATCGCAGGGCAGACAAACAAACATTCACATCTATGGACAATTTAGTCGCCAATTAACCTAACATGCATATTTTTTGGGGAAAAACACAGTTCGTATCTCTGTGTGCAAACTCCACACAGAGATGCCCAACGGGGATTCGAACCCCGACCTCCTGACTGTGTGGCCAACGTGTTAACCACTCGACCACATATATTGATTAAATATACATATATACATATACTGTATATACACATATATACACACACAAACACATGTATATATGTATATACACGTATACTGTATATATATATATACAGTATATATATTTTTTACTCTATTGCTTTTTAAGGGTTTTTTACTCTATTGCTTTTTAAGGGTTATTTGTGTGAAATAAAGGCTTGGTTATCATGATAGCAATTATTCTTAATATTAAACACAATTCAAAAGTACATCATGTTAAGAGTCACCAATTCGCTGGCTACTAGTCCAGGGTGTACCCCGCCTCTTGCCCGAAGTCAGCTTCGATAGACTCCAGCATACCCCCGCAAGCCCATTTAGGCAAAGAAAATGGATGGATGGATAAAGTTATAGCCCCCAAAATGGACCTAATAAATTGTCTTTATGGGAAATTAGGCAGCGCCCCCAGTGGTGCAAAGCTAACACTGCACCAGACAGATGCACACAGCTGTATCACTGCTTTGGTCAGTAGGCTCCTATTGAAACTATGGATTTTAATCGCGTACAAACCATAGTTTCAAGGAAAGAAGCGGTTGGAATGAAAAACTATCAACTAATTGCGCTATTGGCACATTCTTCATCTGTACAGTAAGTAAGAGAGCCATGCAAGCAGGTTTTTTGGATCACAAGCAGAATAGTTCAAGTATTTTGCAAAAAGTTCATTTAGAGGTACAATAATTGCACCTTAAAGTGGGTTTGGAGTGTGCGGAGTGACAAAGTTGGAAAGAGATGTCGCAAAGAAAACCTCAGTAAGTGAGCGTTAAAATAACGCATTCGTTCATGCTTACCCTCCTGCTTTGCATACATTTCTGCCTTTCAGACTCAATTCTTGGCTCGCAGCGAAGCAAGGAAGGAGACAAACCACCGCCACCAAAGCGAAAATGTTCTTCACTTCCATTGTACAAGCAGCAGCATCCTTCTAGACGCCCTTTTTAGTCCACATGCCCACAGTCCCACAGTTGAGCACCTTTACGCACTTAATCCAAATGTGTGTCCAAATGACATTAAAAACAGCCCCGGAGCCGTCCACTAACGTTCCAAGCCAAGGGCAACTGGAGTAAGACCGTTTTCCAGCAGGCTGCACGGTTACTTCCATGAAATGTTCAAAAAGAGAACGTCGCGCAACACTGGCGGATCCGGACTCATTTTGGCTGGGAAATGCATAATAAAAACCTGTAATTCCCTTATGTGGTTACTGTGGGAAAAAAGTTAAAAGTGCAACACCCCGCTTTGGCTGGCCCTCTCAGAGGAGAACTACTTCACTTGTGTCCTCTCTTGCGCTCTCAGGAGTGGCAGGAGGGAAATTCCTGATTTGTTACTCTGTCTTTGGCTGTGTGCGCCATGCGTGCGCCATCAGATTTACATAGTGTGCGCCACAGGGTCTGCCCTCTAACTTTTGGATGAAAACCATACCCGGTCATATGACCCTGTAATTCCAACAATGTTCATATTGTGGAATAGAACGACAAATAATTAGCAATATTTGACCCATTAAATTCCAAGGAAGGATAAAGAACAGCTGCTTGGCCAAGCATCAGTCATATGCAATAATAAACCTGTTTATATTTTATAGTCAAATGGTTCTTAGTGTAAGCGGTCTAGATCACTTTGGGTAGTTTCGGGTTGTGTGTATTGTGCAGCGATGTAGTGACGCAATTGCGCCATGTGTGGTTGTTACACTTAGACAATAGCCCCCCCTCCTGGTGACATCAAAGAATGGAGACTTGTTGCATTTAACACAGCTTGCAAGTCCTTCAAGATCATCATTGATTTGTTTCGACCTTCAACTGAACTACAATGTACGACGTACAGTTCAGCTTTCAAAAAATTTGTAAAAAATATTCTATATTAATATTTTTCTACTTTGATTGACTCAAAACTACCTCGACCAGAAATGCATGTCAAATATGAATTATACTCATCCACACTTTTTTTTTATGCATTGTTAAGATATAAAAAGAGCCGAACAGACACAGATAAAAATGCACATAATGGGAAAGACTTAAAAAAAAGAGGCCACCTGGATTTAACTAAGCAAATAGGTAGGAGGTTGCTGCAGTTGGTCAGGTCTAGGTTCAGCAACACTATGTGCTCGAAGAATGAGGTCAGCAGACTACCTGAATATACGGTATTGATATTCCATCAATTAATTTCCTCTTCCCTGATGGCACGGGCATATTCCAAGATGACAATGTCAGGATTCATTGGGCGCAAATTGTGAAAGAGTGGGTCAGGGAGCATGAGACATCATTTTCACACATAGAGTCCAGACCTTAACCCCGTTGAGAATCTTTGGAATGTGCTGGAGAAGACTTTGCGCAGCGGTCAGACTCTACCATCATTAATGAAAGATCTTGGTGCAAAATGAATGCAACACTGGATGGAAATGAATCTTGTGACAATGCAGAAGCTTATGGAAACAACACCGAATGTGTGCCGTAATCAAAGGATCAAAGGATCGCTTCAAAAAAATATTAGAGTGTATGAACTTTTTTCTTGGTGGCGACTTAAAGCCATTAAACCTATCTGGAGGTTTTTAGAGTTGTTTTAATAGCGGCCTTTTTTTAGGTACCATTGCATGCAGTACTGAGCTGTAAAAACTTCAGTAAACTTCATTACTTGCAGTAATAACTTAGTATTACTTTATGTTGAGATTAATATTGGGCAAAATTTTCAATGGTTTTCAAATACAATACATTTTTGTCATTACCAACAAATGTGTCGCTTTTTGTGTAGCATTGTCACACACAAAAATAATGACACAGGATCAAAGGATATGAAAGTAAATTACTTCTTCTTTGGCTCAAGCAATATCCCTTCACCATGACAACTTGCCTTCAACGTTTGCAGTGATTGTGCATAAAGAAACAAAATGGCACGGAATTTTACCGCCCTTGGTAGACTTAATGATCCATTTAAACAAGATGATGTTATTAAGGGCGTCTAATCATGTGTTGCTTCATTATGTGCAGAATCAGGCAAAGATCTTTGGCCGCCACTTGATTTGTTGAGTTGTTGAACCGCAGCCACCCGGCTGTGACGTCACATACAGAGCAGAGCAGACGGCCACAACAACAGAGCGAGGACATTCGAACATTTCAGACTTTTTTTTTTTTAAGTAGAAGATAATAAAGGAGTGTATGAAGAAGCTTTTATCATAAGAGTATACAGTTTTGTGTCATATCTTGACAAGCAACAGGGCGCGTCGGCTGGCACTGTATCAGTGTGCGATGCCAGTATCACTGTCCAGAGCATTGGACATCTGCTATAACACACAAAAACACATCCATCCATTTTCTATGCCGCTTATCCTCATTAGGGACACGGGGATGCTGGAGCCTATCCCAGCAAACTTTGGGCGAGAGGCGGGGTACACCCTGGACTGGTCGCCAGCCAATCGCAGGGCACATATAGACAAACAAACAATCACACTCACATTCATACCAATGGACAATTTAGAGTCACCAATTAACATAAAAAAAAAAATTTTTGGAATGTGGGAGGAAACCGGAGTACCCGGAGAAAACCCACGCACGCACGGGGAGAACATGCAAACTCCACACAGAGATGCCCAACGGAGTTTTGAACCCAGGTCTTCCAGATGTCCTGACAGTGGGGCCAATGTGCTAACCACTCAGCCACCGTGCGGCACAAAAACACATACATAATAATAATAATAACAGGAATGTTGTTTTACTGGCTGTGATTGAGACTGATATTTATGCAGACTATGAATTACAAGACCAGTGATAACTGGAGGCTCTTAGCTTGTCTGCTGGCATTGAAATTTGACAAGAAAACATATTATTCTAAGATTGGTAGAATATCCTAAAAATGTGTTCAACGTGCCACGCTTTTCCATAGTTGAACGTCTCCTGGGTTTTTGGCTTTGTATTGCCGTCTGCATCGGTTCATGCTCGATCGATACTCGCACCCGGTCTGGGTCGGGGAAAGCGACGGGTAGTTGGCACAGCTGATGGTAGAAGCACACTATGGTAATACACACTCAGTCACAAACTTTCCATTAGCTGTGGAATATTATCAAAACTACTCCTCAAAGAGTGCAGAGCACACTACTGACAGATTTAATGGTGTCCATTTTGCTCACATTTATTCAGCCTACCTGGTCCGTTTATCACAGCAAAGTGGGTCTTTTGGGAACCTGAATAATGGGGATGAGCGAGTGCACCACTGTCTGTATCTGTTCACCTATCTAAATGATCTGTATCTGTACTTTGATAAATCAAAAGTGGGCGTCGTTTAGTCAGAAATGGGCGGGGCTTAAATTGGTAAATAGTAAATGGTCACTCACTTCTATAGCGCTTTTCCACATTTAAGGCACTGGAAGCGCTTTGACTTTGTTTTCCATTTATCTACAGATGACACAGCATCAGGAGCAACTCGGGGTTTAGTATCTTGCCCAAGGATACTTCGACATGATCACAGGAGGATGGAGGAGCGAACCAGCAACCTCCAGGTTGTGAGATTGCCTAGTATGCAAAGTGGGTGTCGGTGGTGGTCGGAGAGCCCGATGGAGCACACTGGCAGCCTCGTTTCCGTCAGTCTTCCCCAGGGCAGCTGTGGCTACATGAGTGGCTTACCATCACCAAGTGTGGAGTGAATGAATTTTAACATCAGTGTAAGCGCTTTGAGAGGCTTTGGAGTCAACACAGATGGTCACTGGAGAGTTGTATATAACTTCCAGGGATTCCAGTAAGAATAATCATTAATTCATTCATTCATTCATTCATTTTCTATCACTTCTATAATACTACACTACTACAGTTTAAGTTTGAAGTGTACGTCTGTACTTCTGGTAATGGTTAGGCCATCAGCTTTGACTGAACACCACTGAGTAGTATTGGAATCCCAAGACTTTTGCACGGTAGCTGATGCTGAAGAGAGGAGGGAGGAGGAAGAAGTTCATAACATCTTGTTTGCATAATGAACCTGTGGGGGTGACGTACCTGTGCATTTGTAAAACGTAACAAAGTCTATAGATTGATGCAATATGTCAATATCATGTTGCATTGCCATAAGATTTACACCTTTATGACATTATCGACGCCTTTGGTCACCAACCTATTTGAGCCCAAAATCCCTGGTCTCGGCCACAAACTTGCACAAAATCTACACCCCACTACCACCACCCCAAAATTCCTAGAAAACATATATACAGTATATATTTAAATCATATATAAAATTATAAAAAGTAAAAAAAATAATAATAAAATTTGTAATAAGTAGTTAGAACGGGGAACAGGTGGAGGAGAAGCTTGAGGGGTGGAGGTTTGCCCTGGAAAGGAGAGGAATGAAGGTTAGCCACAGCAAGACGGAGTACATGTGTTTAAATGAGAGGGACTGAAGGGGAAGAGTGAGGTTACAGGGAGAAGAGATAAAGAAGGTGGAGGATTTTAAGTACTTAGGGTCAACAGTCCAGAGCAATGGAGAGTGTGGAAAAGAGGTGAACAAGCGTGTGCAGGCAGGCTGGAATGGGTGGAGAAAAGTGTCGGGTGTGATGTGTGATAGAAGAGTTTCAGCTAAAATGAAAGGAAAGGTGTATAAAAATGTGGTGAGACCAGCAATGTTGTTTGGTTTAGACACAATGCCGCAGAGAAAAAGACAGGAGGCAGAGCTGGAGGTAGCAGAGATGAAGATGCTGAGGTTCTCTTTGGGTGTGACCAGGATGGACAGGATCAGCAATGAGCACATCAGAGGGACAGCACATGTTAGAGGTTTTGGAGATAAAGTCAGAGATGCCAGATTGAGATGGTTCTGACATGTCCAGAGGAGAAATAGTGAATATATTGGTAGAAGGATGCTGAGTTTTGAATTGCCAGGCAGGAGGCCTAGAGGAAGACCAAAGAGGAGGTTTATGGATGTAGTGACATGAAGGTCGTCGACCGAAAGGAAAAAAAGATATGAAATGATAAATAGTGATATATATTTAAAGTTTTGTCTTTATTTACAAAGTTTTGTGATATTATTGGTTGTGCGTGTCAAATTTCAGCCTTTTCTCATTGTGCAAAACATTTCTGTCCCCTAAGGTGGGGCATGACCGAAAATAAGTGAGAACCACAGATCTACACCACGGCAGAGAACATTTTCATTTGTAGACCATGAACACATAATAATAAAGGGACACATAACAATACAGGCAAAAATAAAGATTTGTTTAATAAGATTTTATAAGATTTGTGTTAACTCAAGATGAAGAAGAAAATCATCAAACAGCCCAAAATGAGAAGAGATTTGCATCAATTTAAAGCAATATTCTTACCGGCCACAACATTAGGTACATCTTCAGACTCTATTAAAATATCTTGAGTGTGGAACCGATTGTTTTATTACCATAATTTATTTTATAGCTGGGCGTTTATTTACCTGAACCGAGAACATTTGCAAACATGCGATAACTTTAGAGCCTGTTATTTCCGAAATTTTAATCTCATTATGTAAAACAACTTTATTTTTTATAGCTTTAATTATATTTGGGGAAAGTTTAGAAAGTGCAAAGGGAAATGTAGCTGCTGGGAGTTGTAAACAAAAGTATGACAAGTGCAAAATGCATGCATTTCACACCGACAGCTGAGTAGTGCAGATAGCGCAAGCACAGGTAGGTCAAAATGCCGGATGTAGAGCATTTATCATAACTATAGTGCAGCTAACTGCCATTACACGTTAATTCAAAAACCCCACATCAGGAAGTTGCTTTGAACCACAACTGTTCATGCCCATGTTTTTTTGACCCCACACTATTTGAAGCCCTGGCAGTTATCAGTTTTTGCAGACCATGCACCCAATGACTATAGGAGACTCGGTTAATCGAAGCAATCGAGACAAAGTAGAGTGCACTACAATGCTGTTTGTTGCCATTCTAATAAATGTTTTCATCTTCATTCTATCCTCTCGTGTACAAGTCTTAGAAACACACCTGTCTTTGCATAATGCTGTGCAGTTCTCCAAAACAGCATACCACAAGTGAAACCTAACATGACGGCAGAGATTTGAATCCAAGGCTGATCACAATGTGCATGGGATAGGTTTTCCCTTCATGTGTGTGTGTGGTTTTTTTTTTTTTTGCGCCTCTCAGCCGGATAGTGTCCAGCCGACGACCACGGCCTGCATGCGCGAGCCAATCCCACACGCAGGTTGACATGGCGGTGATGACGCAGCGACACGGTCCTATGGTTCCGGACATGCCAGTGAGGGAATATTTGTTTGACCATTACATAGAGAGGCGTATAAGAGTAAGGATTCGTCGGAGATACTGAGGAGTTTGGTGGTTCTGAAGATGTGTTCCTACGACTTCCTGGTGGATAAGAATCAAGAGGTATATTGTGATAAAATGGCGCATTCATTCCCCCCTTCCGAACACGTTTCCCCAGTAGTGTAATGATACTTTCCACTTGTATTGTATAGTGCTTTAGCTCCTGCTAATACGTTTCCTGGCCCTAGAGCAGGAAATTGCATTAGGAATGAAACATGATACAGTAACCACCATACCATGCATGCACACTGAGAGGTGTCTCCAATATTAGGACTTCCTTATTAGCCATATGAGAACGTTAGGAACAACTCTCAGTAGAATATAATGCAGTGGTGTGTGCGATGGACACACTGTTAAGGTCAAACTGAACATGATCAGCTTCATAAATGCAGAGTTTGAAGTACAGCTACATTAGAAGGGGCCGCATGGTGGCTGAGTGGTTAGCACATTGGCCACACAGTCAGGAGATCTGGAAGACCTGGGTTCAAATCTCCGTTGGGCATCTCTGTGTGGAGTTTGCATGTTCTCCCCGTGCGTGTGTGGGTTTTCTCCGGGTACTCCGGTTTCCTCCCACATTCCAAAAACATGCATGTTAGGTTAATTGGCGACTCTAAATTGTGCATCGGTATGAATGTGAGTGTGGATGTTTGTTTGTCTATATGTGCCCTGCGATTGACTGGCGACCAGTCCAGGGTGTACCCCGCCTCTCGCCCAAAGTCTGCTGGGATAGGCTCCAGCATCCCCGTGACCCTAATGAGGATAAGCGGTACAGAAAATGAATGAATGAATGAATACATTAGAAGGTGCATCTAATGTATATTGCCTCATGTCACTTCATCAGGCACAAAAGATAATCCTACTGATGAATACAAAGTTCCGCTATTGCAAAAGTTGTTTTCAGCTTAAGCAAAACAACTGCATGTTGCGTGTGACCCTCAGGCAAGCTGGGTAATAACTCCCACCTCTCCCAAATGACTACTTGTTTTCCCAGACATGCCAGCCACCCTGTCAATGCAGACAAACTTACTTTCAGTTAGCGTCAACACAGGCTGACTGACCACGATTGGACATCGCCCCTTCCTTCAATCCAGCCAATTTCTCTAAATACGCTGAAGAAGCTGAACTTACACCACTTACCTTAGTGTGCATGTCTTTAGATTAAAAGTAGAATGCAGTCTAGTTCAGGAACATCAAGCACAGCGATGATCCTCAACCAGGGGTACGTGTACCCTTAGTTGTACACCAGCAAATCCCAGGGGGTACGTGGAAACATTTAATCTCCAAGCCCAGTGGGAAAAAATGGTGCTTACCGTGCAGTTAGTGGCTGTGTTTTTGGACAGTGGTGTGGCGTGTAGAAGAAGTCATTGTTGGAAGAGCCAAGAAGAAGGTACAGGTATGGTCAGTCAAATATTTGAAATAATAGGCGTTAACAACATACTAAATGTTCTGTAGGGAAAATAGCAGAGATGGGAGACTCGAGTCACATGACTTGACTCGAGTCGCAATTTTTAAGACTTGTGACGTGCTCGACAAATGTTCAAAAAAGACTCGACTTGACTTTTACTTGGCTGAACACAACGTGGATAAGCCGGGAGATAAAGAAGACACAATGTTTTTGTGAATGTTTGTTTATATACATTGTTTCCAAACAGTGCACGTAACACGGCAGTAAAACGTCTCAAACATAACAGAAAAGTCGTTTTTATTCATCCTCTACCTGTTGAAGAGCATCAGTTACGGCTGAAGTTGTAATGTTCTCCTCGTGGAGCAGTCCAGCTTTTTGAAATCAGTTGAAGAAAAAAGCCATAATTTAACTTTTGACTTCGGTTGAGGGTCACACAAGTCCCCTGTGTTTATAGCTGTGTCGGTCAGAGCCTGTTAAATGAGGCATTCAAATCATCAAGATTTGGAGAATGAAGTCGTAAATCGACGGCAATAATGTTTTATATTTACGAGAAAAGATTGTCACATCACGAGAGCAAAAACATAACTTTACAGAAATAAAAGTTGTAACGTCTTTTTATAAGCATTGCCTGAGACCGCTATAAAACGCAGAGCCGTATGTGGAGGGACGAGGTACTAGAGGGTAGCGGTGAGATGATGCTAACCCAAGCTATCCTGGTTGTATCAAACTGCTCTGTTTTGCTGTGGTGCTATAAATGAAAGCTGAGCATATTTAATCAAAGATATGTAATTTCATATAATTTCTACTTCATCGCACTTATGTACCGTGTGTATGCAAGCGACACCCGCCTCCACCTACCGAGAGACACACCACAAACAGACTGTATAACTGCCAAAAGGCTCACTTTGTTCATGCCGTTGTTCAATGGAACAAACCTGCCAAAGTGCTGAAACCAATGCACAGAGTGAACCCTCATCCTGTCTGTTGGGAGGCAGAAGAGGAAGAAAACAAACACACATGAACATGGCAATGTATTGAGGAGTTCATTGTGTGGTTAGTTCATTTTTTTAATTAATGTCACTGACCTATTGCCCGCGAAGGAGAAATCACATTTTAATCTGGTTTAACGGTGACAACGTTTGCTGCAGAAATGTATGAGCAGGTACATTGTTGTTGTTGCCGTTACCACTGAGGCGTGTCGGAAGATATTGGCCACTTAATCAATCAGTTTATGACACTTGATATATTAATGTTGTGTAACAAGGTATATTATATATAAATTATATGGTTAGGTAAAGACCCACTGCTGTTGTTTAATACCTTTTATTGTATTTTATTGTATTATTGTGCTTAATAACCATTTTGCTAGCCAACATAAATATATCTCTGTAATCTGAACTACCACATTGGCCAAGAAACAATCTGAACTATTCAGATTGTTTTTTTTACATTACATTAATGGACAATGGTATTTTCCCCCACAAATAGTCAGAAAAAAAGGGGTCGTCTTTTTTGGGGGGGGTCAAGACATTTGTATATGCAAACCAGCAGGTGTCACCAAATAACCTAGCAATAAGAATCACAGCTTTTCTTCCTTCATTCGCATCGGTGACTTGGAGAGATGCTTTTGCACCACCAAGCCACTGGGACTAAAATGTATTAAAGATTGTTAGCAAGTGAGCAAACATAAGAAAAGGAACTCTTGTGCTAATTTTAGGATAAAAGTGATCAATGAAGCTGAGGCATCCAACAAGAAGTATGAACTGAAAATATTGGGGGTCAATAGCTAATTATAATAATAATAGCTAACCAGCTTCAAAGGAAAACTGACCTTTTGGGGAAATTTTCAGCCACAATCCTTATGTAAGACATGAACCTTTGCCTTAAAACATATTTATTTACTCATAAAAAGTGCAAATCAAATATATATCCATAAAATAATAATAATAAATTAGAGCATTATTTAATGTAAACACTACAATTGCGGTTAACAGTGCCCTGTTGCCATGAAATATGTGGCACTCTGGACTATATTGGGCCAAGTGTACGAGAAATGGTTGTAACTGGGCCGTACTCCTAGCCCCCCCGCGTAGTTTTTTTCATAATAATGTGTTAATTTTTATACATTATTAATGTATTCATTCTGAGCAGACAGACCCATCTGCAATACTTGTTTTCGCCACCGGATGGCAGCCGCGGTAAGAGTGGGCATTGGAGACGACGCTCGTTCTACTGTAGTAGAAGAGATGCAATTATTCCTGTTACACGCTACAGATGCCGATGCTGACAGTGTGCCCGTTGTTTTGATGTTTCAGGTGGGTTTGTGTATCAAAAATGCACTTGTGGTGTTAGGATTTGCTTATTAGGAATGACGCTGCACTCCATTGCAGTTGTGTGTTTACTGTTGACTGTAATATTGTACTTAGCTAGTGTTAGCATGCACGGCTAATGTTAGCCGCTAACGGCACGCCATTTTGTATCAGATCTTACATTCACACTTGTTTATTAGCACTTGTGTAGTAGCGTTCCTGTGATGTTTAACGATTGTTTGGTGGGCTATGGTTGCGAGGGGTTTTGAACAGGCACTTTATTGAGCAGTTCGGAGATATGTAAAAACATAAAAGCCTACTCAGAAGCTAGTAGTGGAAGAGCGCATATGATGCAATTATTCCTGTTAGACGCTATAGATGCCGATGCTGACAGTGTGCTCGTTGTTTTGATGTTTCAGCACGACAATTAAAACATGTATGGAAAAAACCTTGGAATGTCATCTTAACGAGTGTAACATAATTCTGGTGAGCCAGCCAGGAGTCGTCCAGACAGAAGACCTCTCCTGTGATTAAACAAAAAAAAAAAAAAAA